>CM026194.1:56078-440635 GCA_014825925.1 Bombus breviceps | reverse complement strand
TAAGTCTGCTAAAAACGAGAGAGCCAAGTGATTCGTAAGAGAATAGCGGGACGATAATGCCCCGGCTCTTCCTATACAAACTATCGAACGACCCGGGCTACATCGAGCTCGTAAAATAATTACCGATCAATCGAATCGGCGTTAATCGGGTAATTAGCCATTAACTGGACCGTAACGCTCGATCCTCTGTAACGTGTCCATACGCGAAATAAACCCGCGAGGAACATCGGCGATACCGTTCGTTTTAATCTCTTCAACGTGTCCCGCGGTGCACCCTTTGCCGATATTTTCATAATCGCGAAATTACGGCCTCTGTTTTGCGCGACGTGTAAACAGTATATAGTTACACAGTAGTCGTGCAAACCTGCACGATATATCTATCGAATTTCGTGTATCTGACTTACGAACGAGAGCAAAAGCCAAAAAGTTCGTCGAAATTTTGCTAGGAATAAGATAGAGGAATGGAAGGTGAGAGATCACAACGTTTAGCAAACACATTTTTGCGTTCCACGAAAAAATCAAATACCAAAGAACTGTGTGTCACGTCTGGACTCGTCACAAATCGTCCGAGTGCTCGCACCACTGTCCAGGCATAACCTCCGATCAGCCATTGAAACGCGGGTCCGAACGAGGATCCCGCATTTGTCCAAATTACTAGGCGATCGTCCGTGAGAAGAGGGGCAGAGAAGTGAAAAACTTGGCCGCTTTCTGGGGCTAACGGCCGGCATAAAACGACACCAATAGGGTAAAGATAATTCGATGGAACAACAGCGCTCGTTATTCACGGCAGAACAATTCGATTCTCGCGGACAACGGCGCCTCGCGAACCGGTTCGTTTCGTTTCCACGGCGCGCCGTTTCGACCAGGATCCTTTTACAGAGAAATCGAGTCCGATAAGCGTGGCGCGTTCGCGATTTTATTAATTGCAGAAATTAATTCGACCGAACGTCACCGCTAACGCTTCAATTAAAGCCGGACAGCCAATCAAAGCTAATTGAAACCAGGAGAGTAAAACGACACCGTTGATTGGACGTTTCTTTTTTTCAACGCGACCATTAGCATCGATACATCGTTTACAAACGCTTTTCGTTCGCGCGGAAAACCGTTCTCCTTTCTTTCCCTCGCTTTTCTTCTTTTATTTCCGGTCCTTTCGTCGACTTTTTGTGGAAACGTGATTAGCGACGTGTAACGGAGTTACGTTAATGGAGTTACGGGCTCTGGTGGCGCTAGTGTGCTCGTTCGAACGTAAGTTTCCATCACTGTGCGTTCTCTTTGGTTCGAAGAGAGTTTGAAAGGGCTTTTGCCTATTATGTCAAGCCCGGAGTATGCTGCAACGGTTTTGGGTGTGTTACGTGTGGGAGGACGAGATGTAGAAACGTTTCAATATATATATGCATATACGATTCATTCTAAATAATGGGTTAAATCTGTCCAAAGAGTAAATTATAATTGAAGATTAGATCGAAAGCTCGCGTGAACGATCGTTTCAATATGGTAACATCCCGAAATGTTATATTCCCCCATTTCTCTCATTTAAAGCTACGAAATCTGCGAGTCCCATTTGGAATACCTAACGTTCGAACCATCTATTTCCAATATCGATTGACGTGTCATAAATCCACGCAGAACGCCAGGATCCAACGACGCGTCTCTCGTTAAACCCTATTTTCCTGTTCCAATTAAACCATAGTCGATTAATTAAAGAGTACAGAAACTGGCGCAAGCCTTCCGGAATCATTCGGAATCTCTGTGACGTTCGTCAAACCATTCAGCATAATTCGACAAAGGACCGATTACTTGCCTGTACAGTGGAACGCTATAATTGAGAACGCAGAAATACGTCGAAAATCTTTTGCTAAAACTCTGAAACTTTGAAGTTAGAGAAACAACAAATTTCGGTGAATTTCTTTCTGCTTTCTTCGAGAACTAAGGATTACACCTATCATATGACCAAGAGAAACTTGGTGGGTCCTGATTTGTAAATTCGTTACTTTGAAACGATATAAAACGAAAGATAATTTGCACCAATCTTGTATTACCATTGTTCCGTTCGATTTTGCGATGAAGTTTTTAACACCCAGCTTCGAAAAGATTGCTTGTCGTTATATTCGGTATTCACTTTGATTTGACATGCGTTTTCGAATTGCTTGTTCAAACTGCACCGGTATAATCCTGACAGTGGAGTCTCATTACGATGCTCACGAAATTTCATAATATTTCGTACAACGCGTGCGATGCGAACATACGAATTTTCTGTAGCATAGTTACTCAGCCAGTATACGTAGATATACGTCCAAACCAACTGACTAACTGGGCTGAAGATCGATCTAAAGCCTGGGCGAAAACCTTCTCACGAGTACCTTTGCGAAAACCTTCTCTCCTTTTAATTCCATCTCGGCGGTTGAATTGTTCGGCGTTTCGGGGACCGCGTTCGAAGCCAGCCATCGAGTACACTCGGCCAGCTGAATGGGAACTCCCGGCGGATGTGTCGATAATTCCGTGGGTCCTCGATTAGCGAGGCCGACCGCTTCTCGAGAGCCATTACTTCGATTACTTTTCTAGTGTTCCCCGTCGACGGCCGTCTGACACCTCCACCTACGCCGGTTAATTAATATAGCGGAATAAATCCTGCGTTTCCTCGGGGATAAAGAGTCGCGACCAGGAATTTTCGTGAAATTTAGGTGTAATAATTTAGGAACGGTAACAATGAAAAATAAATTCGATAAATTTCAATAAATCTAACGTCGGGAGTACAACAACGTACAACCTATCAGTTCGTTCATGGTAAATTACGTCGGTCTTCGTTGTTAAAGTTTTAACACCAAAATCTATCCACATCTGTTAATTGATGCACGACAAAGTGCACTGGCTTTCATTGCTAAGAATTTTGCTTAAACTTGGGAATATCGATAACGAAAGATGAAACAGCAAAATCGATCCGCATCAGCTAATTCGTCCAATGAATATGACAACGCTCTCGACAACGTTCGACAAAAAGAACAAACTGTCTCGAAGTGTTTCCTCGAGTAACTTGTTGCAAACGTTATTCTTATCAATTCTTAGCCTCTGGAGATCTCCAGTGGTCAGAACAGAGATTTCCGTTCGTGTCTGCGGAAGACAAGATACTTGTGAGAAAATTCTGATCCGAGTGGAAGCCCCGCGAGAGATCCTCCGGCGTTTCGATTTTTCCCGCGCTTTTTCCATTACACCGCGTTTCATCGTCGACTCCCGCTGGCACTCGGCTGCTCGTCAAAGAGAATTATTTTTGCTCGATAACGAATTCCATTAAGATAAAAGTATGTCTTCCATTCGTTGGAAAAGCATACCCTTCGTTTCTCCTCGCTTCTTGTTTTTCCAATTCTTTTTGCGCCTGCCTTTTTTAGTTCCTTCCATCTTTTTGTAATTATTTTGCTAACAGAAAGGCAAATGAATTAGTCGGAACGAAGAGCAGAAGCAAGGTTTGCGCTAACGCGGCTGCCTTTGACAGAACAGTTTTACCGATTCTACTGTAATTTTGTTTGGTAATCGAATTACGTTCATAAATTGTCGCAGAAAGTCCTCCGTCGGGAAAGTCCGTCTTTGGATTTGAAGAGGCGTGACGGTGACTTGTCCTTCTAGAAAGTACACCGACGGAAAACAGTTTCCCCTTACTCGGAGATTATTTGTGTTAAAACGAAGATTACGATCGGCATGTGAAATTTTGTCGCGTCAAACGAATCTCGCAATTTCCGATCTTCTATCCAAAGTCTGTTCGTAGAGTGTCCAAAGACTAGAAAATTCCAGGTAAATGTAAAATTTTGATGCCGATTATCAAACGAAATTGAATTATCAAACTGATCGAACCATGCCGAACCGAGTCAAGATTTTCAAAAAAATCGCGGCAACGACGAACGATAAATGGCAAAGGGTAAGATTAAAAATGCTCCGTGCATTTTGAAAGATGTAAAATCTGTGGAGAAGGATCGAAATATCGTCCGTTGGAGAAAACAGCGTCGCAAAATGGCGGACGCCATTAGTCGGCGCGGGGAATTTCGGACCAAGTTGTTTCGTGCACGCGGCGCGCATCGGAAAAGCCATCAGTGCACCATAGAGTGGCCGTGTTGTGCTCTTTTCTATTATTCCGAGGATTTCGAAGAAATACGAGCTGTCACGCAGCGACTGATGCTGTCTCCATCCGAGAAAAGGGAAAACTCGCGCCATATTGCCCTCGAAACGGAGATTCCACTCACGAATCCATTCCACGAATCGAGGAAAACTCTTCCCACAATCGGGCAACAACGAGGTTTCGTTGTTTCTAGTTGGTCGATAACTTTCAACGTAAAGTTCCGTCCAACATTTTCATTCGGAAACGAAGCATATAATGACCACAGACGCATAAACGTATAAATTATGAATTTTTCGAAGCTCGAAACGACGGATTACAATTCTGTTACAGGTACAAAGAGTGAGAAACGATAGCGCGAATTTGAACAGGTATAACGGAGAGATCGATACGCGAAACGAGCTGTAACGAATCTTCTCGAAATCACTGGCGTAGGTAATGACGCGTTGAAAATCGTAAAAGGTCGCACGCGAAACGACGATTTTCATGAGAGTATTCGGACGTTTGTAGACACCACTTACGCATATAAAATATGCGCTGCACGAAACATTTTGAAATATCGTGCACATTGTCGAGGGAGACTCGGCTATCGTGATTGTATTGGCAAAGTTTCTAACAAATGAGAAATTAGAACAGGCGTAACGAACCATTTTTAAAATGGTTTTTAAATTGGTTTAAAATGTTTAAAAACAAAATCTAAGCAGATTATTCTCGCTCGGAGGGACGATTTTTAACAACGATCATCTTCGTTCCAGTAATTTGCGAATTCTCTTTCCTGGAAAGAACCGGACCACCGCTGTTCGAACACAAAATCAAGATGCAGAGTGCGAACAGACTAGAGGGGCGAAAAATGGCAGGCAGCGGGGCTCTAAGAAACGAGTGTTTCGTTTCGATATCCAGAAACGAAATTGCACTCGAGCTAGCAATCGGCTGGTAATGGTCGACGTACGTTCCCAGTAAATCTGGCAAGATGCAATCTCCAACGACTAACGAACCGTGTCTAAGTGCCACCGACCCGAACCCCAACGCCTTTCCAGGCCTTTTCTATTCTGGAAATATTCGACCTGCGCGAAAGCAACGATTTCCAATTCAACTATCTACTCTCTGACGCTATTTGGAGATTTTAACGACAAGAATCGAGATGCGAATTCGCGGATATTTTGTAATGTCGATCGCGATGGGGCTGCGGTTTGAAATAATTTTTAGATGTCTCGGGCAGAGCAACCAAGCTGTTTTTACTATAAACGTCATTGCAGGAACCTCTCTACTTAGAAGAAACAGGAACGTGGGAATTTACGAGAAAATAGAGAAAACGATAAGAAGCTGTTTGTTTGAAAATAGAAAAAATGGGAATTTACAGAAAAGTGAGAAGACCACCCGTGTAACGTGTTCCAAATAATAAAATAGTTGGGCTATGTATTTCATAACTTTTTTAACATCTTTACGTGCGTAACCTTCGATTTCTGTAATCTTGCATCGTGTAACTCGCGATCGGTAACCTTAAAACGTAAGCCAAAACCCAGCTGCGTAGCTCGTCAAGTAAGATTAGCAAGCCACGCGTTACATGCATCATTTTTTCTCCAACGTCCGTTCGACCAACAGGCATCGTTACTTTTTCGCGGTTAACCCGGCCATCAAATCGGCGATTAAATCTAAATTCTCGAGAATCGAATGATACCGCGCAGCTGGGTGTCCATCGCGGTTCTCGTGGATCGTTAGGCTCATGGTACACCATCGAAACAGCCTGATCGTAAATCGGAATATAGTCGAACGAACGTTCGTCACACTCGTCCGAATAAAGGGATTCGATCGCAGCTGTGGGATGACAGGCTCGACTATAAAAATGGCCAACATCCTCGCAGATTTTATCGTCGCCTCGCGATTTACGCCTGTTACGTGGTTGGGGCAGGTTTATTAGGCCAGTGGTGGTTCCACTATCGACAGCATGGGGCTTCGACGGGAGTTTGTGGAGTTGTTTCTAGTCACCGAGGATTGGATCGTTTCATCGATTGTTCCGACGGACGCGAAGGGATGAACTTTTTTGGTAGAAACTGTTCTTGCAGTTACGATCGCCAACGTTACAAATTGGTAGAAGCATTTTCGACCGTTTCGTTGAAATTATTCGCTGGAATCCAGTTGGGATCATTGAAACGTAAAGCGTAGTAAAACAAGTTCTAATTCCTAAATAAATGATCGAATCTTTTCGATGGTAACTGTTGCTTCGATTACCATCCAATCGGGTAGATACAATTACAACACATCGGGTAGATACAATTGTTTCTGACCATTTAGCTGGAATTATTCGACTATAAAATACGGTAATGGCAAATTCTAGTTTCTAAAAGCAGAAGTGGGTGTGCGTCTTTCTGGTGAAAATTGTTGCTTTAAACCCTTAACGCTTCAAGCGTGCAAGCACCGTAGGTAAAGCCGATCGATACGCATCAACATATCGTTCCCTGAGAAAATCGTTGAAACGGTGGCGAAAATCGTTCTTTTGGAGACCAGAAACAAACGTGATAAATGCTTATATACTTTACAAGATTCCTCGGTAACGGAAAGAAATGGAGAAAGTATGACGAGAATAAGTTGGAGTTGCCGGTCGATATTCGCAATTAAAAGTCGCAGCGTTAACGGTTAATTACTTTTACAAATAACAAATTCCGCGAGACAGGCTGCTGTTTACGTCAGAAGGATTGGTATCGCCTGAAATAGCAACTTGGCTTGACGTTTCTCCCCGTTTAGCATCAGTAATTACGAGAATTCGAGTTGGAAGAGCGAGTTGGCCGTCACTCGTTCCTCGGTTTCGCGATTAAGTGATTGCAAACTGCAGGACAAACCGTCTGTTTGTCCCGGATAGGGACATGGATAGCAATTACTCTTAATTAACGAGAGACGCGGAGGATGTGAGCGACGTGGCGCGGTTTCGGGCGATTGCGATTATGTTTAAGAGGCTAGGGTGACGTTCTACGATGTTTTCGAAGGAATTGCGATGAAACGAAGGCTGTATATAAACACGAATTATTTTCGCGATAATTCGTTGTTTCTCGCTCCTCGAGAGGAGAGTAGGACAAAAGATCGTACTTGGAATAACAGACATAGCCTTTTTCAGAAACTGGAATTCGCTGTTTACGACTTCCAACTTAAATTACAACAATTAGACCGAAGATGGACGACGACATTTGCGAAGAAGTTGGACACTCGTCATAGAAAGGAGAGAGCAAGGCTCGTTACTTGCCTTTTTACCACGAATCGCGAGTCTCTGTCTAGGGAATTTGACGGCGCCACTGACCGTGTTAGAAGCAGGATTCAACGATCGCAGAATTTTCGTTCGAACGAACCAGGTACCGTGGGACAATCCATTAACGACATATATTTCGGACGTTTCCGATCCATCGATGCTAATTAATGTAATGAACGAGCCGGTGATCGAGTGCAAATAATAGACGGGTGATTAATGACGGCAAAGTGGCCCGCGGCTGTTCCAACTTTAAACTGGAACGAATCGTTGACATTTGGACGGCTGTTTTTGGTAGATTAATTTGTAAAGGGTCCGTCGAAATTCTGGCGGAAATTTACCATTATTACGATTGTTGCGCGATTCGAAGCTAGAAGGCCACGAATCGACGAAGAAATTGGACAAAACGTCGAACGTACAGGCACCGAATATCACAGAGCCGTTTCGGCATAACACGAATTTCGAAGAACCGTTTATTTTCAAATGAAAATAACTGCGCGAAACGAAAGCGCACGAATTGCGATTCAACTTTATGTACGTAAGTCGTACGCTGAGGAAACAATTTTTAGAATCTATCGTACGATCGAACGTCATCGTCGCGTTATCAAAATACGATAACTGCTTCGCATGTTCGCGGAACAAGCAACGCGATAATTAAAGGATCCGCTCTCGCGCAAGACAGCAAATACGATGGGAATATCAACGCGAGTAACCGTAAACTGTTCGACGCCCAAGAAGTTCCGTAATAACGTAGCTCTGGTGCACTGCGATTCGCCAATACCAGGCACGTTGCCCGACGCAACGTAGATGGCGCAGCTTTGATCCGCAACGCAAACATCTCTGGTGGCGCGAACGCGAAAAGCAGCGGCGCAGGACAGAACATAAATTAATGATCTTTGCGTAAGTACCGTAGATAATTTAACGGGTATTAACTAACCCCCGGTAGCCGGGCCAGCCGTTAAAGCTACTCGGCCGGACTGGTTTATGAACGTTATTAATTAATTTGTATTTGTCGCGCGCCGCATGATCGTTACGGCTCGGGCGTCGTTAATAGCCGACCAATCAGGCTCACGCTGACTCCTGCCCGCCCTTCACCCTCTGCCCGTCGGCCAACTTTCAGTCTCATTAGCCGAAATATAATATCGTTTCCGCGGAGAGGAGACCGCCGCTTTGCGTATCCCCGATTTATTAAATATCCGACCGACTCTTTTTTCTCTCTTCGCGAGCCACACGGCCCGTCGCGTTAATTAAATGTGTTTATCGATTAATACGTCGATGAAAAGTACGATTTCACGGCCCGTGAAATTAAGCCCGAGAATTTCCCCGTTCAAGGACTGATTGAAGAGGGATTCAAGGATTTTGGATGAATCGCGAAGGATCGCGCGTGAATTTGCTTCGTAGATTTGCTGCTCGGGGTTGCTGAAGTTCTTCCGAGGTCCGAACATCGTGTCGAATTCTCTAATGCAAAAGGACGTACGGTGTCGAGCTGTGGAGCGTGGCGGCTAGCAGATACATCGCTAAATTAGCCGCTTCTACGATCTATCGCGCTCGGTGTCACGGCAGACGCTAAAGATAAGCTCTATTACTATTAGCCGCGTCAATCACCACTGGATCGATAAGCATAGATAAAATTAACCTGCGCTAATCGGCGCTATTCGCGCGAGATTACTCTCCTTGCGTATAGACCCCACCGGGGGTAGTTTTGATACGCAAAATACTTCAAGTCGGTCGATTAACCCCCGTAAGCCAAGAGGGTGGCTCGAACGCAGGTGCGTGAACAAGTTTTAAAATTTATAACCGTCTACAAATTTCCGGACCGTGCACGCTGTAACTGGATTAATGCGGCAGCCCTGCCAATAAAGACCCAACCTGCTTAATATTAAGGGGCACTTAAGACGATCTTCCAAGGCGAAACATCGTCACCCTTCGTGCCGACCATAACCGACTCGTTGCTTTCTAGACGTGTGTTCGGACGGTTGAGAACTAGTCTAGTTAAATTTCATCTCTCAACAGTTTGTACTTGCAGGACTTGAATTTTATTTTATTCCCTGGCTCGTTTGGGTTCTTCAGACTGGCCGTTTGAAATTGAGTGGCAATTTAAATCTCTGCTCGTTGTAAATTAGAATTTAAACGAAAGCAAAGTCGGAAACACATCGAAGCGTAAAAGTCAAATAAATTTCATAAAGCGCTATATAAAGTAGCCTGGAATCAAAGCATTCCGTAACAATCTTCAAGGAGGCTATTTCCGTGTATAAATTCTTGAAAAGATCCTTTAAAAACTCTGAGATAAATAAGAGAAAATAATTCTTGCGGGAGGAAGTTTCGGCAGAAGCCACGATTGTCGCACGAAGCGCTATAGGATAGCCTGAAAATGAAATATTCCATCGCAACTCGCAAAAATAATTGTATTCGAATCGATTCGTACAGACACTAACACAAATTTCATGAGAAAAAATAATTCTTTCGGGAAGAACTCGCCGCGCTATTAATAGAAAGATAAAAGCAACAAGAAAGTGTACTGCCAAACAATCACCGTACGTTTCTTTCGCAGTTAAAGTAGAAGCTTGCTAAATGGATAAAATTACATCGTCCTTTGTTAGACGATCTATTTCCTAAACGCGCAAGCTAGCCCGTGGGCTACACGTGCGTAGGAGACAAAGAACGAGCCAACGGGCACCTTTCAGATCCGGAAAATATCGCCCTCGTTTCGACTTTTAATAGCTAGCGGTTTTTTTTTCTTCTCTTATAACAGCACGTCGTACATCGTTGGAAGCGTTCGCCGAGTTCGTCGATGATTTACCGTATGTACGATGTACACGGTGTCGTCGAGTGAATCGTTATTTCCTGCCCAGAAGGGGACGGTGCTGCAGGCTCGCCAACGCCACGGATATCAGGTTCGCGAAGCTTTATCGGCCGCGCTGAGGGCGGCTTAATAATTTACAACGACAAGACGCACACCCCTGTTATTGGCCCATAAAGCATCCCCGCTATGCTTCCACTCGTTCGCTTTATGTTTTCCTCCTACGACTGGCTGCGCGATAAGGGCGGATTGCCATGGAATTTTTGGTCGCAAGAAGAGACCGAAGTCTCTTAGTCTAGTGTTATTTCTAACAAATTTCGAAGAAAGATTTTCGTCGTCGATTTTCGTCGTCGAATGGTTATCGATAATTCAATTGTAGATCTCTTCAAATATGTTCCGGATTTAGGGTTTTTCTCGCTTGGTCAGTCGATCTATCGTAGGGGTAAAGTGTCTCTATCGAAGATACAAAAATATCTTATACGCAGCGATACTCGAATTACGGTAAAAAATATGGAATTTTCGGAGTTTCCAAATTCGTTCAAGCGCACCTGTTTACGTTTAATAAATCTCTGTTATCGTGAATGTAAACGTAGAAATTTTAGTAGTCTACTGCAAATTATTACTAGGATCATCTACGACCCAAACGATGCTATCCAAGTGTTAAACTTTCTTTCGCCTGTCACTGTAGAAACCCTGGTAAACGAAGAACAGAGGAAGATATTTATGCAAATTCATATTTCTCCGAATACGATCGAAAAACTGCAGTTTGGATGAAAAGTTACTTCGTCTACTAAATATCATAAAGGTTACTACATTTTGGATGTTTTACATAATTTTACATAATTTTACATAATTTTACATAATTAATTATTACCTACGTTCTCTGTATTTTTGCATCTCCAAGTTTCACCTAAATAGACAAAAGTGCGCAGTCTATTAATAACAATTAAAAATTCAGGGATACCGTCGTATGTTATAACAACGTTCTCGTTTGTGATTTAATTACCATGAAATTTGGCTTCTGTTACCGGTCGAATCAATAATGGCCGATCGTAATTTGGCGATGATTACAAATGAAACGCAATGCTCGCGATACGAATTCGCGATAATGTTTTGCATTTACGGGAGGAAATAACGGGATGGTTTGTAATAATTCATCAAGATTAATCAAGCTCGGGGCTCGCCTGCAGCCCGGTTTATTTACAATTCGCGAGTTCGAGCTTTCATTAAAATTCGTAGGCTCGGCTCACGCGAGGAGCAGGACAAAACGGAAAACTCGTTTCGACTCGTGTGCAGCTCGGTGTGTGTGGGTATTGTTTCGAATCTATTCCTGAATTCACAAATGTCATTTCGGCCGTATAACGTGATTCCAGCCGGAAGATGGACAATGAAAACGTCGTTTGCCGGATTTGCCATCGCTGTCGTGCGTTATCCGCTTTTCGAGGGTACATTGTGAGTTCTAATTGTCTTACTAGCACCACGATTATGACGTTTATTGCTGCTATCTTTGTTGCTATTACAACCGCTGCAACATATTGCTCTCGGGCCGCAAAATATCGAAATGCAAATCGAAGAATTCCAATCCTCCCTTCTTCGGCAGAATTTTATTAGGTAAATGGATAACTTTGTTTTCCTGTCTTTCGGTCTTGAAAAATGCCGGCACGTGGTTCTGTGCCTACAAATTCGACATACACGTACATCGATATCATGTCTCTCGCGCAATTTGCTTTTACCCAGAATCTATTAACCCTTCCATCGATCCCTTCCTCGGATATCCTGCTCTCACCAGAGTTTTATTACTTTTCTACGATTCTATATATATATATATATATGTATGTATGTATGTATGTATATATGTATGTACGTATGTATGTATAGTATTATAAATAACAAAATGTTGTTAAAAAAAAAAGATACTAATTTTACGAATAAAGTAAAAGATATTATAAATATATTTCAAAAATATTAACGTATAAAAGATGCTAATTTGTTGAAACAAGTTGAAGGGAAAAAGCCCCAACGTCTCTTCTTCGTTGCTAAAAATTAAGTAAATCTCAGCAGATACAGGCAAGCGAAAGCCAAAAGACCTTTCGAAAAAGAAAGATGGAAATGACCAAAAAGAAGAAAGAAAAAAGACAGGTAGATGGCAGCCAGTAGTCGGGTGTGTTAATTGCTGGCGCGAGGGGTGGCTGAACGATTTCAATTATTCCCACCCCTGAACCCTTGATCCTTTCGTCCCCTGTTCACAGATCTTGTTCACCGAGGTGGAAACGCGTCAGGGGACGGAAAAAGTTCCGAGATTTTAATTAGAAGGCTCTCTGGCGATCGCGTCGAAGATCAGAGTCACGGTACAAGGGTCGTCCCGTCGATGCCGGCGACAATCCGCGGGGGTGCAATATACGGAGACCGCCTCTGGCTGGATTCGCTCGTTTCATGCGTGTACTTTGTATCAGAAACGCTCGCAGGTGTGACGTATATACATGCACGTACATGAAGTGACAAAAATGAAGAAAGAAACGAGGATGATAAAAGGTGGCCATTTCTAGACCTGCTTGCGAACGATATAATCGGAAAACGTTATCCTCGTAACCGTGGATCGGGCGGAAACAGAAAGCTGCCATGTTCTCGTCTCTGCGCTCGTTTCTTTCAACTTTTCCGATTCCACCGCGTTTCCGATAAATGCTAATTGCTCGTTGCGAGATGCTCCGTAACGTTCCGCAAGAACTTTTCTGTTCGCAGGTAGAAGCAAAAATACCGAGTTACAGAAATACGCAATTCTATGGATAGTTTGGAATTGCAACTGGTTTTTAATTTAATCGACGCATTGCAAATTTAATTTACTTTTCTTAATTTACTAATTTTATTTGCTAAATTTAATTTTCACGAGACAACGGATCTATAAAATTTTACAAGACAAACGAGAAAAATCAATTTCCTGATCGTGCAAGTTGGAATCCTTTCCGTCTTCTTCGAGGAGTATATATGAGCATTAATTCTGCACGACTATGATCTTTCTTCCCTGAAAATGCTGCGTCCTAGAAAGACCAAACCGAAAGAAATTCTTCCGACGACCCTTTCCTCGCCGCTTCTCCAACCCGTCCTAAATTTTCGAACGCAACAAATACATCACACGTCTGGAAACTACCGTACAATTTGCAAAAGTAGCGAAATTACGTGAATAGAAAACGGAGGGGATAGGATGGAAAACAGAATTGTTTCATTCGTAGTGGAGCGTAGTGGGGGAAATAACGAGGATGGCTGAGGGGCGGCGAGAGAGCGACAGAGCGAGAAGGAAAAAGAGAGAGAGAGAGAGAGAACGTTCGGTGGGGTTGGAACGACAAAACGAGGCTGTGCAGGCTGCCCTGTGCGTGGAAATTTTCCCCACCTGTTGCCAAACAATTCCCATGGAAACGAAGTTATGGCCACGGTTTCCGCCAGATAAATACCGCGTGCATGCGCTCGCGCTCCACTACGGGACGACAACGTTCCCCTCTCTGACAAAGGGCCACCTGTCGCGATTGTTTGCGATCGTGGTGACTGAATTTCCGAAACACGGATCGCTAATGTACCCAACTAATATACGCCAAAGTACCCCAAAGTGCTTACGCACGTCTTTTGCGAACGCATTTTGTGCGTCACGCGAACCATTTTGAAATTATATCGCTAACGTTAGGAGACTATCGCGATCGCGTTGGTGCATTCACAGACTCGTATAGTTTCGTTCTTGTTTCCATCCTTGTTCCATTGGCGACTCTTGTTCCACTTGAAATCAGTTTGAAAGTGTATACGCAAGTTGCAACATCGCGATAGTATTTGAACATTGTAGACTTTAAATCGTACGAAGATCTTGATCAAATGCTGTTGCAGGTGTATCGGAGCCGACAGTACATGACTTACGACGTCTTTTTACAGCGACCGACTGCTTATGCGAATACTCGAGAAACTTGGCAGAAAATGATGCGTTTATGAGGCACAATATCGTCGGGGAGCGCACTATCAGTGTACTTTGTACGGGGTAAATGAATCTCGATACTCGGTCAAATCATGCTTAACTTTTGTTATACGCTTTATTATTCTTGCTGTATACCAATTTCTTACTAAATATACGTTCGCGATAAATGACTCGTAACTTTTATTATTAGTCGACGAACTACACAAGAGACTGCTTGATGCTGGCTTTTCCTGTTTATTACAATTCAAAGAATTAAGAAAAAACATATTCACGAAATCGTCGATATCAAATTCGAGATAAGACAGGGAAAAGCTCCTCTCTTCGTACCAACGATATGACAAGATCTTTATAGTAAACGACAAATGCTAGAATTTAACAACTGAGAGGAAACAAAGAATTAGGAACAAAAAGGGGGAATAAATATTTACGGGAAAGTGACAACCGAGGGGATGAGTCGAAACCAGCAAAACAATTTCGTTTTGCGAACGGGTAACGCCGTTTCCTCTTCGTGGAGGTCGGCAAACGAATCGCCGGGTGGTTGATTCTCTGGGGTGCAATCGGTTATTTAGAATTTCACCGGCAACACGGCCCCATCGATTTCCCAATCGTACGCCAGTCCATCTCTTTTCTTCTTTTTTCCTCCACCGCGATAACCGTTAATTCTACGATCGTTTGCGAATTAGAATACCAACAGCGTTGATCCATTCTCTTTTGCTGCCTAAGTTCGCCGTAAGGCCGCCGAAAATCCAGCGATTTTTCTATCTTGCGTTACACAAACCGTACAAAAATTGAAAAAATGTTTCCAGACAAAAGTCATCCCTTTTAATTAAGACCGTCGTTTGGTAAAAAGACGAGTTACGAGGTTACGACGAGCTATAACGCGAAATAACGGGAAATAGTTGGACTTTCGGGAGTTAGTTTTGGGTTAAGGATCCTCCCTTTCGAGCCATATAGATTATGTCGGAGAAAGAAAGCAATTATTAGAAACGACTCTTCCTCGAACGTCGAATTGCAACAACAGGCTGTCTAATGCGTGGCTCGAAACTTGCATCGTTTACCACTAGACTGAGAATTCGAATTAACATTGTCCTTGCTTTTCAACTTACAGACTGAAATACGAGCCGAAGGATAAGTAAGAAGAACAAGGAAATTGTTACTAGCGTGACTACTTTGTAACGGAATGGGGGGCCTTCTCTATTTTATTCGTGCGTCGTGGCAGAAGGGGAATTTTATTACAATTCATCTGCCACATCGTGGTAAATCCTTTATTTAGCGATCTTTATAAAAGGACCTCCGTTTTCTGCACGCATTCTATCGTAATTTTACCGAATTTTATCACAGTTCCCTGTATCGCATACACGCAAGATAAAAAATTCTTTGTTCGAGGCTTCTCCCGCGGGGAAGGATTCTTCAAAAAAGTTTAAGGAAGATGAAATAATGCATTTATAAGGTAACTTCACGGAGAGCAATTATTATCTTTCCTCTATGAGAATTTCCCTATTTCAAATTTATATTAAATACTTCTATTTGGATTTAACCAGCGTTCGGTTGTACTCGATTGCGAAAGCTACGAATATTCTTTCTCCGTGAATTGAAAGAGTTATGACAACACTTATAGAAGAAATCTCTGTAAAATATTTTTAGAAACAGAAAAAAAGGGTATCTCTGTTTCTCGTCGCCCCTCTAAAAATGTCTTTCGACGAATAACAATAGCAGCGTAACCACCAAATTTACTCTCACCTTTGCATTATATGTCAGCATTTCTCCGAAATCGATTCGTTCCAAGATAGGAAAATTAAAATGGAAAAAAAGAACAATCCGATAAAATCGGAACTACAAAAGATACTTCTTTCAGAATAAACCAACTCGATACCCGAAATAAGAAAAATACAAAGTATCGAAATAACAATGTCACAGAGAGAGACGTCCGAGGTCTCCCGCGCTACACGACATCAAACGCAACTAACCGCACAAAGTCCGGCGATAGCCGAGCATCGTCTGGTGCAAAAAATATCCTAAAGAAAACAGACACGTGGAAACATTTGGTCTTAGACGTTGGACGAGAAGCTGACAACGTGGCCGTCAGAGAGCGGGAATATCGGCTCTGGAATGGGAAAAGCGAGGAGAAAGCAAGCACCCCATCCCGGGTGTCGCGATGGCACCTTGGCTATTTTCACGGGGCAATTTCGTGTGGCGTTCGACGGCCGGGCTAATTAAATGTTTCGAAACGGGTCGCGCCAGGGAACGTAATAAAAGGGTGGCGTAATAGAGCGTAATTAAAAAACGGCATTACCATGGCGTTATTAGCGTAACGCGAGAAAAGAGCCGCGCTAATTAACGACAATTAATTAACCTACAGCGGCCGAATTAAACAATCCACGGAATTTTTTGACGATGCGTTGTCAACGCTCTCCATCCGAAAATAAAATAATTCGCTTTAATCTTTTATTTCCTTTTTGTTCATTTTTAACGCCCGATCTTTATATCGTATCGTCCCGTAAGTAACGTCGTTCGTCGAGACTGCAACCTTCGATGAAACAAATTCGTTGTTTCGGTTCGAATCGACCGGCGCTTTCTACCACCTTTTTCATTTTTCAACTATCTTCTCGATCGCGTTTTCAAAAAATTGTCGAGATTTTGGATTTGAAGCACTCGCTCGGTGCTGATTCCATTTGATTACCATCGTCGAATTTTTTGCCAGTTAAAAACCACCTTTGACGTTCCCTCGCATCTACGGACACGTTCATCGTATAGTTGACAGATGCTTTTGAAAAATACCCATCTGATTGCTTCGAACGCACGTTACACAGACGCTGTATCGAGAGGATACTCTTTAAGAAACAAAGGGAAAAGTATCTACGAACATATCAGCGAAACACGATCTCGCGCGTTTATCTACGGTAAGATAAAACACAACGTTTCTTACGACTCGATACCTCTTCGTTTAAAATCAATATTGTCTTTCAGTCACTATACCGATCTATTACGTACACCGTAGATTCGAACGAAGGTTTAATTAACGAACGTTTGGATAACATTCGAAATTCCCTCTTTGCATTATAGTCGTTTACCGACGACTGCCAATCTACCAATTCTTACGCCGAAACATTTTTTCATTTTGGTTGCACGTGTTACGACGATTGATTTTAATTCTCAGGCTTACGACCTAATTTGTTCTCGTGTCCGAGTTCTCGACCTAGTTTTCACGCGCCAGGATCATTAGAGGGGCAATTCCTCCTCATAGACACTGGAAGGGTCATGTTTATGGCGATATACGCGAATATGCTCGCGGTCAGACCCTCCGGTCGATCCCTTAACGGCAGGGATTTTGTACGAAACTTTTAGCCTTAACTCACCAACTCGCCGCGAAAATTCTTTGGGTTCGTCAGGAAACGGGGAGCAAACTCACCTGAAACACAGAAAAGGGAGAAAGTTAGAATCCACTGGGAACTATATGCAAAATAGCGTACCAATAACTAATTTTCTCTTTTCCAAAGAATTTCAGAAACAGATTTTAATGGATGACAATTTTACTTCGATTCGTTGCTTTGAATATTTGCTAAATAGCGAGTGAAAATTCTACTTCAATTAACGAAACACGATCCAGATATCACTCGTATCGTCGACGAAACGGTGTACCAATATCTTACTATCGCGCGTTAAAGTATCGCATACTGCAAAACGATGTTATTTGCAATTTCGTAGAACGCAAGTAAATTTCACGATTTCCAAAATCATTGAAGCGTCTGGAGAGAGGAGCAGCGGTGAAAGAACTAAATAGACAGAACGTTGATCGAAAGGGGGGTAAAACGGTGCGACATCGATGTCGCCGGGCGCCATTACACGGGCGTAACAGGTGCCGAAATTTCCGGCGCGTGTTTTATCAAAACCAGGGCCAGCCTGGTGTCAACGGGTGTCGCGAACGTGCCGCAAGAAGCAGCCGCCGCACGTGCGTCAGCCTGTTAAATAAAACGCGATGAAAATCTCCGGCCAACCGGAATTCGCCGTTCAGAGTCGACAGTACGGCCACGCTCGCTGTTCATAATTCGTCAGACGTTCGGTATTAACCAATGAATAGTAACGAACGAAATGACAACGAAAAATATTACGAATAATACGTAAAGCCACGACCCGTTGATAAGCGAATGGAGTCAAAATTCAACGAATCTTTCATTGGCAATAACTTTCAAATGAAATAGAAAGGCAGCGGTCTTTCCAATATATAGCCATTTATCAATACATATTATATACATATAACAACGTATTTTAGTTGCTCGATTGCGTTCGCTTTGTTTTCCACGCTCTATTTTTAAGGAAATTCCATAGAGAGAGATCCGGCGCAATTACATCAGTCCACCGCTAGGTGATCAGTCGTGATAATTACCTTGACAAAATGTTTCAACGATCTGACTCTCGGACCGTGCAACGCTCCGTCGTCATTAGTTCGCCATATTTTATCATAAAACAATTGCTAAAGCGGAAGAAAAGACGATGCACGCGCAGAATAGCGACGCTTCGAAATTAGCCAGTTCTACACGCCTTTCGCCCCATATTTGAAATCTTGGGCTATTTGGAAAATTCGTATTTGGAAAATTTAACATCGTATTGGAAGATTATTTATCATAAAAATTTCGGGCTATAAATTCTCTTTCAATTTCGCTATAAGATTACTGTACAACGGAACGTGACGTAAGAGCCATAATGCGTATCATCATACGCATACACCAAATTCTCTTCCCTCAAGAAAACTCGATTTCTTCAACTTAACCTCCATCATCGCTGCTTTCCAGCTACCTTCATCCCCGAGCACATGTAGAATACAATACAGTATTGGATACAAAATATAAGACATTGTGCAGAATAGCACGTAATTTATAACACGCCCTAACAATCATAATGCACATCACCCCCGTTATATCTGAAAAAAAACCCAACTTCCTCAATCCCTAAACAACATCTTCCGCCGATTATTATCTCCAGCGTCGGCAACCCCTTTCCGAAAACTTCCACCCCGAGCGATTCACCCCGAAATCCACAGGCCACAAAGCAACCCGGCCATTACCCTAACGAGCAACCACGTCAGAACGCCCTCGGAGGAAAGAAAAACGAGTCTTCGTTCCCCAACCGAAAACCGTCAGACAAGACGGTGTAACTAGGAGAACAGAGTGAAAAGAAGAAGAACTTGTGCACACTTTGTACCCCTCCTAGCCGGAAGCGTTCCCTTTGTCCCGCGCGCACACGCTCCCAGGACAATTTCCTCCTTTTCCCCGAACTACAGTGGCTGGAAAAAGTATTTGCTCCCAAGTACTCTTATTTTTCAACGAGGCGTCCTTTTGATCAGGCTCTATATTTCATTTCTGCGATATCAAATCCTCGCAGTTGTACGAAAACCATCTTTTTTTATCTTTGCGAATGTTTCGGATTGGAATTTTTATTTGAATTAGGCTGGTTTAAGTAGGGGCCAGTTTTTAAGACGTTTTTAAGAATCGTTTTTCCTGATATACAGGAGACGAGAGAAAGTTTAAACGCAAGCGTTGCCACGAATACAGAATTTTAAAGGACAGAATCGTATTTGACGAGGGCGGTGAATAAATATAACGTGGAGTCCAGAACGCACGGTGCGTATACGCAAATTTACTTGGCAACTTTAAAAACTTTCTCCCGTCAAATACTTGGTATGCAAATGCTTTCTGCAGCCACTGTACAGGGGGGTAGCTTGGACGGTCGACGAGAGGCGCAAGTCGTCGATGAGATGGCGAGGACGTACAGAGACCAGAGGGCAAGTCGCAGCAGGCAGTGGCAAGTTGTCGCAGATGAAAGCTGCGACTTTAACCTTCGACTCCAGTTTCTGCGTGACGCTGTACGTAGAAAGACAGGCGATACGAGGATGAAACTGGCTGGAAAGCTGAAACGCGAGTTTTACTCGCTACGGGGTAGAACGGGTTATAACAAAATTGTATCGAGTAAGTTAAAAATTCGGAAATTATGCCTAAATGACTACAAATAAATCAGACGTAACCCCGAGACGCGCCAATCTCGTCTCTATTCTTCGTCTCAATGACGTAACCTAAAACTCGCGGGATTGAAACGCTAGGCGACAATCACGAGGGAAGGACACCAGGCCGCGAAACACAGGGAGACAAATTTTCGCAAGTTCCGGCCGTATTAACGTAATTCGCGTCGGCGGCAGCCTTTTTAATTAAAAGTACCGCGCCGCCATTATCTCGCCAACTTATAATCGCGCCTATCCATCCCCACCCACTGCCCCTTTAACGCTACCTTTCATGCAAGTCGGCCTCTGTTCGCCGCTCTCGGGTCCGTAATGGGTAATAATTCATATTTCTCTACCGTCGGTGGGCCACGAAAGAAAATAGAACGAGATTGTCCGCGTTTACCGCTTGAATAATATAGATAGCCCGGATCCAACCGCCATCTCGCCTCGAAAGTTCAATTCCCGAATGAACCCACCAGCGTTCTCACGTGGCCAAGGCAGGATTATCAATTATCGGAATGTGCTCTCCTCCTTTTTCCTCTCTCCCTTTTGCAAGACGAGCGTAGATTTTAAAGGGTAGAGTAATTTATTAAAAAAAAAAAAAAAAAAAAAAAAAGACTGTGTTCTCATCTTGTTCGCGATTATGACGCGAAGATCGGTACAGAGTTAGGGAAAATTGCTTCGCGTTACTCTTGAAAATACGGACGAGATTTCATTAATTTCGCTACAAGTTGTAATACCATCGTTTTGGCGAGCGACGAATGGAGAGGAAAAAAGAATAACTTCTTCGTTTTCGTTTCGTCAAAATCGCTAATAGTCAACTTGTCCAACTTGAGGCACGTGCCTCTGACGACGAAAGGATTTACGTTGCAACATAGAAAGAAACAACAAAGACTCTTCGTTCTCTCGCAATCGTAACGATCAACTCGTTTCGATCGTCTAGTTGAACACAAAGAAAACATAGTACAACTTCTACGACGATTAATGCGCTAAGAAGCTTTAGAACGGATGGAGAAGCATCGTGAGAGTGTGTTTACAGCATCAATTAGCCATTTAATACGACAATTCGCATCCTCGTTTCGCTACCGGAGACCATAAATTCTCGCCTTTCCACCAAATAATGGCTACTTTCTAAATTCTGGAACACTTTGTTATTTATAGAGGAGAGGACAGTTCCTTTAAACTGCGAAGCCAAAATGCAAACTCGCTCTCTTTCTACGAGTCTACGAGCCTATTCTCGTTTCGTGCTTCCGAACCGTGGTTAAACTTCAAAGCGACTCGTTGCATCATGTTGCACTTCGAGGCAGTCGAGCGACGCAAACAAAGTGTGTAAACGCTATTTAAATGTTTGCATATCTTTATACCTCGCCAGGCAGCGTGACGAAAAGAATATATAAAAACAGAATATGACAAAGACACCTTATTACGATACACGATAAATTTAGCTTCTTTACCGTGGCATGTAATTAGAAACTATAGTAGAAACTTGCGAATCGAAAGAGCTGTCGGCTAACTGTTGCGCGCTACGTCAGAGAAGTATCTTAACGGAAATTGAAACTTGTTGAAAAATGACAAATCGATCGTTTTAGTAAAAAGTAGTTCCCCGCTGTAGCGATTCTGGCGGTGATACAAAGGAATGTCGTCCGAAATATCCAAAACACTCGGATTTGACTTTCAAACTCCACTCGTTCACGTTTCATCCACGGATAACTATGATAACCATACACGTAGTCGAGCACGAGCCAAGGAACGCGCCTTATCGACAAAATTCCAATGTCAACTAACCGAAGTAATCGCAATTGGAGCTGCTGACTCCAGTGGACGTAAGGAGGAATTGAATAAAATCGTTCGAAGGACAACGCCGTTCTTCGAAGAGAAGAAAGAGATCGGCAAGAGCGAAGCATAGAAGACGAAGAAAGAGAAGGTGGTCGTGTCTCGGATGGAGGGGACACGGCTGGTCGTAAGAAAATTTGCATACCGATGAGTTTGCAGCCTGGCCAATGAAGTTTCAATTTATTCATAACCGTCAACCTTTTGAGGACTCATTATTAACTGTACGCCAGATGTAATCCCGCAGGAAACTACGGAGGCGGCAAAACATAGAGATGGCTACTAAGAAAAGGGAGAGCGACGAATTGTAAATTGGAAGTTTGTTCGTCGACTATACGACTTACGTCTTTCAACTATACTAAATCTAGCATATCTAAAGTTAGCTTTCTTGCGTAATTCCTTTCTTTTTGCTATCCAAGTGCATCAAGCAAGTATATATTTTCGGGATTTAAACATTTCGCGAGAGAATGACGTCTTCGAAAGAGGCGGCACTTTTCAACTTTTTTCCGATCGATTCCACGGCAAACAGAGGTTCTTCGTTTCTCTGGCCACGAGAGGATAAAGTAGAATGCTTGTTCGTTCGCTGGCGGTAAGGAAGCGCCCGAAGAAAGAGAAATTCCATACCGACTTGGAGCATTTTTTTTTCTTTCTTTTTTTTTTTTCGGGAAACCAATTCTTTGGTTTGCCTTCGAGGGGCAACGTACCGGATAAAAATCGTTTTCGTAATTACGAAATGTACTTGTATCTTCACTACCTCCGATCATCTTTCTAAAGACTCTTCGTTTTTAAATTATTAAATATTCAATTGCGAATATTATAATAACAGTAATAATAACAATAATAATAACAACAACAATAACAATAAATAAAATTGGAAGTAGAGGTTAAAAATTCCAAACAGTAACTTAAAATTCTAATTCATTAAACAACTCATTTACGTCGAAGTATCTTGGATGACTTATTAATAAGATGGTGTAAAATATCCCTAGTCACTGACATAGTAATATAAAGTCGAAAATACAGGAAGAACGAAGAAGAAAGGAGATCGACGAATAAAGAGCAGCGTGGTGAAAGACGGGAGTTTGAGAGAAATGGAAACCAAGGAATGGATCTTAGAGACGAAAAGGGAGCAACAGGAGAGAAATTGGCGCGGAGAGCGTGGTTTCATGGGAAAAGGGGATTGATGTAAGAGGTGTGAGTCGCACGGTGGCGGAAATTTAGCATAAAATTACATAAGAATGGCGGGCGGTTAACGAGAGGCGACCCGACTGGACGGGACACCGGGATGCGCCGATTGTGATTCAAATCGCGACTTAGTATGTGACGGTGTACACTCTGCGGCAAAAGTACAGGTCGTTCGAATCAAGCAAAAATTCTTCGCCATATTAGACCGCCTAACGTATGACATCGTTGCTCGGCATCGATAGCGGCACCACTTAAAAAATGTAAATTTCAGCGAAAGGACTTTTTAAAATGTACATTTTTAAATTTTGTTGGTCGTGCCATCTATCGAGCCCAAAAAAGCTAGTAGCACCAAAAAAACCGAATGAATGAGCGAAGAACCGAACGAATCGAAAAGAAATAAAATGGAAATTAAATTAATCGAGGAATCGAAAAAGATTTAAATGCTCATATTGAAAGATTAATCTGCGATACTTCCTGGTGTCAAAATGGAAATACTTTCTCCCTTGCCATCTTCTTTCTTTTTTTTTTTTTAATTTTTCTTTTTTTTTTTTTTTTTCTTTTTTTTCAAGCTTTGGACATGACGCTGCGGAAAGTTACGAACAAAGATAGTAAAGATCTGGCTGCCTACGTTCCCATAACGCGATGGGGAGTTTAGATAGTCTGGAGATAATCACCGGACTCGGCAGCTTGCCGAGAACAATAGAGACTACGAAATCCCTCTGTTGGAACTGGTAGAGCACTCGCCTTGACCTTCGCTGGTCAATGTTTTACTTACAATCGCGTGTACTACGTCGAGAGTGTCCGGACCAACGACGATGTGATTGTCCTCTGGCGAAGGACACGCCGGATGTTGGCGCATCGCACGGGAAATTGTACATTTACTTGCGATTAAATAGTTAACTCTCTCAATTGGTATCGATCGATCGTAGACAGGATTCAGAATTTAGAAGATTTCGATCGACACGCATATCGATAGAACCGAGGTTCGAAATTCAAATGTCCAATTATTAACTTGCAGACACCAGATTTCAAGTCCGAGAAATTCCACGCGTTCAATTTCCGAAATCGCACTTTCGATCGTCAAATGTCCACGTTTAATTCGCAAATTCCAGTCTTCGATTTATAAATCCCAAATTCCAAGCGTTCCCAAATCTATAAATCCCAAATTCGAAATATTCGCATAGCTTCGACTTCCAAATCTCAAATATACCAGCAGACTTGGAATGCCGAAACCTGAAAGTCAAATCTCGAGTAACGAGTTTCAAATTCCAAATCTGTAGCAATGGACTCTCGAGATGATAATTCGTCTCCCACGATTCATCGAATCTACCTAATATCTAGGCAAATAAAGTTAAGCGAAGCTGGCAGTCCATAAATAACGGGGCGAAACAATGCGCGCGATTTTCTCAAAAGGGACAGGCGTAACGCGACGCGTCAGGGCAGACAATGGACGACGAACACGAAGCCATAAAGCTTGTACACTGGGCTCTCGCTGCCACTTGTTGGAGGACTGCCATACGTCGAGCGACCAACGTGCACCGGCAAACTTATGTCTGTGTTCTCTGGCTCTTGTCCTGCACCGAACAAAAAGCCTGGCCACTGATTAACTATCGTCTCGTGAACGTCTTGTTCCGACCTCTGTCCTTCTCTGTGTTCGCCAATAATCTCGAAACTAACGATCCCTGTAAAGAACACGTGATTCCTTTGATTCCATTAAGCGTGTTTCGATTCGATCTTTCGTCATCCCACTCGAATTTCCATGAAATAAGAATGAAACACGGAATTATCAACGATACATGGCGATTAAGTACGTATTTTCTCGAAAAATCCTAATCTTAATAATAACGTGAGTTTCCTTTTATAAGAATCGAAACGCTCGTGCAAAATATCTTTTTAAAGGTCCTTTAAAAAAATCGATGTGTTTAGTATCGAAACACCGTCTCATAGCAGAATCGCTCCCATACCTAAAGGTCAATGACTTCTCATTTTCCTAGTCGTTACACGATCTTTCCACAGAAACGGAGCGTTCCGCGTCAAAAGGTCGTTCCAGAGCGGAATTGCAGAGCGTACAAAGGTCGACAGATCGCACGATGTTTCCATTTTGTAGCGTTTTGTCCTAACAAAAATTCAGTTCATCTATTTCTTATAAAAATCATTACGATTCTTCGACAGAAACAAAGTATTTTACATGGAAATGGAGAGTTACTCGCTTAAAGTCAAACTCGCTCGATTCCGATTTTTGTAGAAAAGGAAAGGGTCGTTTCTCGCGTTAAAAAAAGTCGTTCCACGATAAAATTACTCCTACAGGGGCGCGATTCTTCTATTTTCTATAGAAGTCGAAACGATACGTTTTACGTGGAAAATCGATCTCGTATGAAAATCGTCGTCTTTGGCGCGAATATTCGTTCGATTTCACGTGTACTAGGATGAGAGTCACGGAGGCAACGAAGGTCGGGTTCGGACAGCGAGGATGTACGGCAGCAGTGCGTGTACCAACGAGTAATTTCATGGCAAGACGTGACCGGACTCGCGAATCCAAGCTGGAAGCGTGGGTCCAATTGACCCGGCGCGGCGGCTCCAACCGGCTAATTGCCAATTGTCGGGCGACGTTGCCGTTCTCCACGAGAATTTGCCTGACACCTACTGCCAGTCGCCGCGTCACCACCCTTTTACCAGTTAAAAGGGATCGATGCACTTTTAAATGGGTCAAACCGTCCTACTCTCGAATCCGCTCTGCACGAATGAAATTTTTCCTATTCTTTGGTGGTTTAGGCTAATCGATTGCGAAGTCATTAAAGGAATAACAACGAAAAGAAAATGGGATATCGCAAAATACAACGAAACGGTCGTCGATACACAAACTGTTTGTAATTTTAAAAGCGAATATCAGATCGGATGTATATCGAGGCGAGCATTCAGAGTAACGTTAAAGAAACAATCCGAAGAATGTAAAAATGCACGTGTTTAACATTTTCTTTTTTTCTTCTTCTTTTTTTTTTTTTTTTTTTTAACAAAAGATACATATTATAATTTACAGCAGATAGATTTCGTATGAAAGTACATTTAGTGGGCTCTTTTGAGAAAACACGATCTAAACCTGTTACTCAACCTGATGTATATGTATAAATAAGTCTACTACGCTGTTCTAGCGTGACCAGTATTCTCCGGGAGGTAAATGACCAGCGTTAATTCACAAAATCCATTCCACGTGAACCTACGATTCACCTAAAACCCACTTCAATAATAAAAACGCTTGAGAGTAAACGCGAACGTAGCTTCCGAGAGCGTACGCGGATGGCATACGACAATCGACTTTCCGTAGGAAATAGTATTTTCGTCGCGGATGCCGCGCACAGCGGGGACAGTGGATAAATAAATTTCCGGCCGCGCTATTTCTGCCACGCGGCGCGAGTAAATAATTCTCGCGGCGCGGCGGGCCGCGAATGTTAGCCGTAAAAACCTATTCTTGGTGGATCGACCAGCCCACCCTGCGCCCATTCTTCCGCGTGAAATTCTCTAGCAACATCGTTCACCGAGCTTTAACCATTGTTGTTACTTGGCGTGTTGTGTGACAATTTGCTGGAGATTCTTCCGATTGGAACGCGACCAGCCCAGTTTCGCTCTTTCCGCCGCAGGCCATTATTCCCAGATTTTTCGTCAGATTAGATTTGTTGCCTGGTGCGATCATTACGGTGGCTACGATAATTGTTTGTTAAGCTTGGAATTTCCACGAGCATTCGCCTACTCGTACATCGTACAAAATTAATTTTCATTATTTAAGCCGATAGTTCGATAGACGACACGTAACATTTAGTAGCCGATAAAGCGGCGGTCGCAGCGCGATCGTGACGACCACGTCATTCGTGAAGCCTCTTGTCGAACGGAACAGTTATATCCAATGATATATTTCGGTCAGTTCTTTCCAACGAAGGAAATGACTGATTAGTCTTCGGGTCAAGCTTCGTCGTTCAACCGATACGTATGTGCTAGCGTGTAAAGTCATTCATAGCTGCGTGAACTATCTAACGGTGCCTTCCCGTATGGTGATCGCTTCGATTCAGCTAATGAATATTACACACGACACTAGCAACGAGTATTCGATAGATAAACAAATAAAATGATACGGTTACTCGTTTATCTCTTCTGTATTTTAGTTTACACCGTTTACCATTTATCGTAGTGATTTTAAAGATTATGAAATGTAAAAAATAGACGCGTCCTGCTACGAGGTCAGAATTTTTACATTTCCATGTTGCTTTCGTTCTAACGTTTGTTTATAGTCTCTTCAAACGTCAGAAATATATAATTGCCCCGAAAATGATCGAAAGAACGCAGCAGGGTTAAAAGAAAACCAATGAGACCACGGATACCCTTTTCTCTCTCTCTCTCTCTCTCTCTCTATCTCTCTCTCTTTCTCTCTCTCCCCTCTTGCGCCATTGACAGAAACTTTGGTCTAGCCTGAAAGCTGGAAAAATCCCGGGTGAGGAGCAAAATGCAGAACGAACGCAGGTATATAGCGGAAACAGCACCTTAAGAAGCTTAATGGACCGACCTAGCCACTTCTATCTTCATGGAAGACGTTTGCGTACCACTGACGGTTTATTACGCGGTTTTGCGCAGAGCCCGTTTCCTAGCTTTGTGGTCGGCGGCTCTTCCGTTGCCAGGTAGATAGGCGCGGTGGTTGCGTTTCACATGAATTAATCGCGCCCCGACTCCGCCGGCATTAATTTCATTAAATCCGAAAACGTTCCGGGCGCCGATGAAATTAAATGGACTGGGGCTTATCGGTGTTCCGCGCTGGTAACGAACGCGTGGCGCTGGTATCGCTCACAGGCCGCTTTCATGGCGTTCTATCCGTTGCAGTTCAGGATTTTCTGTTTCTCTATTTTCGTAATGTTTCAAACGATTCGTAATATTTCGCAGCGCATCTATAGAATGGCCAACCACTTTTATCAAACCCTATGTCCAACTCGATCCGTACATCGAGTCCACCTGTTTCCGTCAAATTCCCCAACGTTTCCTACGAGTAACATCCTAGCATCCTTAGCCGTCGAAGGCAGAGATCGTCCAGGCTGAGCAACGATATTCTTGCCCTTCCCCCACGTTGTACATTATGTACAACCAAGAATCCGTGAGGCGGACCGGATTTGGAGTTCCATCGGTCGGGTCCCTGACTCGCGATTTCGAGGACTCGAAACCTCTCCTACAGGCTATCAAGTCGTAAAGTGGAACTTCATTTATTCGAACGAAATTTCAATTAACGCTCGGTTAAAGAACAGGTAGCGGGGAAAATTGGCGAACTCCGATTAAAACTATTCAGTTCTATCGTATTTTCCAAAAGTTGCAGTCTGCGTACGACGAAACAAGCGTTACGCAAGGATAAACACGTATATTAGCCAGCATACGATGCGTCGCTCCAAGACACTTCTCACCTCTCAATCGTAAAAACCAATCGCCCAAGAGGCTAAAAGCCAGTCACCGTCTCCTCCTCTCGCCGTGTCAGCAGCATAGTCCTGCTGCGACCGCAGAGTCGCTGTCGACCGTTGGTCAGTCGACCCCTCCCCCCCCCTCTGAATTATTAAAGCCGAGTCAACGCGGCTGCATGTAAATTCGTGTACCTGCCCTTCCCGTCACCCTCGTTTCCATCCCTCTCGAAACCATCCCTACCCCTCTGGCTGGCTTTCCACTGGCGTTGCACGAATGCTTTTGCTACCTGGGCCACTCGACCGCTTTGTTTGTTGCTACACGAGCCCTCCCTTGCACGAGCAGGGATTATTGTTTGCACCGCTAGTACGCGCAATTATGTCGAAAACTGTGGCGCCCCGGATGAAAGCCCACCCGAGGGCGAGTGTGTACGTGTGTAGGATGCGAAGCTAACATGTGCAATAGAGCGAGCCATGCATGCTTTTTGGGCTGCGACTGGGGATTCTCTCGTAATTAGATATAATTCGTGTATCAGGATTTTTTCGTACCGTCGCTCTGGTATCTCTGACATGAACAGATTGAAGGCATTAGTTCCGGTATTCACGCATTTTGAAATTTTGGTTACAATTATATAGATGTATATCGCGATGTTTCATTCTCAACGGTTGGGGTTAAGTTTCACATTCGTAGGTGATAAATTGCTTCTTTATTTTTTATTCTTCTTTCTAAGAATTCACTCAGGCGCTTTCAGGATTGGTTGACGGTGTAATAGAATTCTAAAATCGTGCCCCGGTAAAATGTGGAAATTTAATTCCTTACGACCCTCCCCCTTATAGTCTCCGTTTCACCCCTATAAATTACTACTCGCGTCCAATTTATTCAAAAAAGCGTCGCTTCGTCAATGCCCACCCAAAAGCTATTCGTTAACGATTCGTTCGTCGTGCTAACTTGTATCTTTCTTCGCACTGGGTACACAGAGGCGGCACAATCACGCGAAGAATCGCGACGGTGGAGAATCGATCTATTTACCGAAGCGGCGCGGTCCGGATACGACCGTCGGATGACCGGATACGCGGAAATGGTCTCACCCGTGTCCCCAAACAGTGTGTCACTCGGTTAACGCGCGTGCTAGCGGGCACAGGCCAATTTACGGACGTGATACGTTTATTTTCGGGCGTGTTCCGATTGCAGCCTGAATTAAATGAAAGTTTCGCGTGGAAAGCTCGTGTATTGTTACATATACGGTCATTTCGTGTCCTAAAATTATCCGTCGACCTACCTCTCTCGACCAATTTGCACGGTGGTTAAAAACCTCTTTGCTATGATATTTTTAGAATATAGAAAATATTCGAAAATCGTCGGTAGTCGAAATTTCGGAACTTTTAGGATTATAAATTTCAAGTTCTAGATATTTTTACAGATTCGTGTTTTGCACTTAAGTATGCAATTCGCGAATTCGCGGTTGCACGGCTATTAAAATCAGTCAGAGTGTCGTGGCAGTAAAATTTCAAAAGGCGGAGCTATTAGCTACTTTTGGTCTGCAGCTCGAATATCGCACAAGGTCGTCAGGGTGTGTCACGTGGCTCTAGATACTCGAAGAACGGGTCAATTGACACGGGATGTCGTACGAGAAGAGGCGCGTGGAACGCACGCGAGGATAGCGAGACGCGCGAATTTCGTCATCGAATCTTCGCTGAAACCATCATCAGGGTTAAGGTTGAGGTGTTCGGAGAATTTCGTTGGGGAAAGGTGTTTTCAGCTCGATTAAATGACGCGTGAAAGGGAAGAGGCGTGTTGCGTGCTGGGATGGAACGGTGGGTGAATAACGTGTCTGCTTTTACGTAACTCGATAGCTCCCGGGAATGGCAGTAACTCGCAAATGTATTCGACACGTCGAGAACCTTCTATAAATATTGCGCGTGCTATACAAAACGTTTCCAAGTTTCTATCGTCAATGCTGTCAACGTACGATGCGATTGTTCCCGGCTCTCGATCGTGTTATTAGTACGATACGTTCTAACTCATTCTGACGTTCGTAACGTGAAACGTGTCAGACCGCTTCCTCGGGGCAAACCTGAAAACGAACGTATCCTTCGCTCGCGGTCAACGATGCGCCGAAAATCGTCCTACGGTGGTCTCGATCGTGAAAGGTGGCATCGAACACCACGCGCGAACGATGATATTTCCCTAGGAAGATTCGAAGGATCCGGCACGTCCTCCGATCGACGAACCAACACGGTTATTTTTACGGTGTACGGTGTAAGGTCACGCCCGGTGGTGGAGAGATCTTTAAGGGAACTTCCGTGCCGCGTACAGAGAATTCCGATGTACCCAGGAAAATATTTTCGATCGAACGCGACTGCATTCTGCAGACAGACCCGACGCTGACGCATAACGCATACGTTATATCGAGGTTCTCAACTTCCGGCGACCGCGATACCGACCAAGTCATTGACAATGATGTTTTTCACTTTCTTCGATCGCACGAGTTCTACTTTGGTGCCGCATACACGAGGAATATGCAAGTTACTCTTTTCACGCAGTACCGCATAAATACCGTTTTGATTGTTTTGATATAAATAATACATACACTGTGCTACCGTTGGTCGACAACAACGTTCTCCCTTCTTAAAAAATTAAACAATCTTTTTACGTTCGATCTTGCCTGGAATATCGATACTTGATATACTTTTCACACTTTCCTGAGCAACGACAAATATTTCTCTGAGAAAGTTGCTGAAACCTCTGAACGGATGATAATCTGAAAGAAACGGAGAAAGGAGTATGAAATTCCTGACTTTTCTATCGTCGTGTAATCTCCTAAATCGCGCGATAACGATTGCTACGATAATCGAGATTTAGACTTTCAGGGCTGCGATTAATCAAGGCTTAAATCATTTTACGCCGCAATGAGTAATCTGTCTTGCCAATTCTTCCCTTAACATTAAATTGATATTAAATCAACAATTATGGAATCGTAACGTTAGTCATCTGATTTCTTAAGGTCGTAAAAGAATTATTTACTAGACAAAACACACGTAACAAACCTAGCGAACTTAGCGATCGACGCCATTACGACTTTCCATTCGTCGTTCAAGCACAATCGCTTTACATATTATGTATACGTAACAAACACGCTTGCGATAATAATTATCAACGCAATTAAAGTGATCACGTTGGATTATCTTCGGCAATTTTAACGTAAAACGAAAGTAAGGAAATTTAACATTGAACTCGAAATAATGCGTTACTCGGCGGAACACACGGGTTCCATCAAGCTCTCGAAACGGAACATCCAACTTTCCTTTTAGCCGTTTCAATTTGCGATGTTAATTAATCTCACCGTGAAGATCCTTGCGAATCAGAACGCATCAAGGCACTCGGATATCGCGGGGAGGGGGCTAATAATGTTAATTAAAGTGACACGCGCGTCGACAAATCGCCAGCAGAATACCCAACTCGGAGATATCATAGCGGCAATTAATTTTATTAATTCCTGCGTAAATAGTGGGAGAAGTTACGACGATCGGGGGAAATAAAAATTAACGAATCGGTCAAAATTTAATCAGCCGAATTCTTAGAATTTCATTTAGCGAGCTTGCGAATATATAAGGTTTCGGTGTCTCCGAGCAATTATCGAACAAATAAACGCAAAATATCGCTTTCGAACGTTTGCCATTCGAAAAAGTACAAATTTTATCTGAAATATAGCAAAATTTATGGAAACATTTCTTCAATAGTACAAATACTATTACGTAACGGCAACAGTGCTTGCGTAACATATCGTAGTAAACAAAATAATTATACGCAAAACTGCAAAAAGATACTACTCAGTGATTGAAATTTACTGAAACGAGTTTACATATATAATAATGCAAATCTTTTTTTCAATACTTTTTGTCGCCAGGATAACAAGATTATGATCAAAGAAGAAAATTACGAAGTGATACTTATTCCTATTCATTCGCTGCGGTTATTTTTCAACGCCGCGTAACTCTGTTTTCATGGCGTCATCAGAGAATCATTTACCGTTGCATTCGTCGTAAAACACGCGGAAATTACTGGAATTCTCTAAACGAAAACAAAGAAATATTCTTCTCTAATTACGTGGAATAAAATGAAATTCAAGATTCTTTTCGCGGTGGTTGCTTCGTGGTTGCTTCGCGTTTCGTTTCTGCGATTCTGTTTCTGCGTTTCTGAGATTGGACGATTTAAAAACTATCAAGATACTTTATTTTCATACACACATTCAAAAATCGATAACAAACGTTGTAATAAACTTGCAACTCAAGTTTCGTTAAACTTCTTATTCCATAAAATAAATTAAAAGATACGTAATTTCATTTCGAATCGCAGAAGTCAACTGAATAATTGCAGATACTTGAAATACTCCAATTATCGAGCACCTTCTCTGAAACGTCATCGACAAAGCAGTTGACTAAAACATTGGAACACGCGGAATCAAGGATAGGAGGATGACTCTCGACTAAACAACCACCGCGTTATACGAGCCGAAACGACTACAAACGCGGCCAAACGCCTACAAATATACAGCTTAACGAGATATCGATCATAGTTTTGCTTGGTCATGTTTCCACCGACAACTCGCTCCTTTGCAAGATTCGAAAGCCGCAGTGGCTACGAAAAGTATTTGCACACCGCTGTATTTATTAAAACAAGCTGACAGTTCTTTTGATCGCTATTTGGACAACGAACGATTCGATGCTTCAAGTTTGAATCGAAGGATCGCAGAGACGCGATGTTAAATTAATATTATCGAAGAATACGTTCTAAAGCAAATTACGCGAGAATAACGCTGAAATATTTCCGTTTGTTGAAGCCTTCGTAAATAACAGTTTCGAAAATGACATAGTGCAAACAAGTTGCGTAACCTCCGCTTCCAGTAAATGTTCGATAAGAATTTTCCTAGAACAAGACGTCGACTGAAGATATTTTCCACTACGTTCGAGGCGATTTAAAATAAGAGTTTCGGAGGAAAAGGAGACTCTTCTGTTGGTCGAGAGATCTATCGGAAACGCGAGAAAGGTAAAGATAGGAGTAGAATTAAGAACAGATCGCCAGCTGTTTTCGCGGTAAACGGCAAAATAAATAATCACGCGGTTTTACGTTCCTCCACGGTGTTCCACTGACGAAATCGGAAATTGCCGAAATTCGTTTATACCGCATACGCGTTTCGAACTACCGAAGCTGAAACCGCATGATTTTTCGACGCTCTCTTATTCTATTATCGAAACTTAACCGTCTACGACGGCGATAGATTCTCACTGATTATCAACGACGATAGTTATTGACAGATACATCGTACACAAGAGAGAAAACTTCAATTTCTTCGAATAAAGCGAGAGTAACGACGGAATAACAACGAAGCGAAGCACGAAAGAAAAAGCGCTTCCAAGAAACTCTTTAATCTCCCTTTAGATTCGAAAGAAAACCCATATCCGACCGCGGTCGACCACGCAATTTCAATCCACAAGTTCAGGAAAAAAAAAAAAAAAGAAAAATAGAAAAAGAATTCCTCTTAAGAGCAACGGATCAATTTTCACCGAAGTACAGAGAAACTGGAGACTATAAAATCCTTCTTCCTGAACCGAGAGGCGTGGACGCGGCGTAGCATAAGAAATCGCGGGTTATCGGAGGAATAAGGTTACCAGCGGACGTGTTACGCAAGGATTCGCGGCACACTTGACCCAGCAACACACTTTCACTTTTCCATTCGGGCCTGTACATGGCCGCTCAGACAGAGTGTCCGCGTTTTCCTTCCTCCGTTGGCCCAGTGATCGACAAAGCCGGTGAACCGAGACCAAGAAACACCAAAGTCACGACACGATCAAAAGTTAACTCTCAAGTTATCTCTCGGATGGTATCGGACAGCTCTAGGTGCCTTACGATAGCTTCGGATAAGTTGTTCAAATTCGAAGTACATCTAATATCGCCACGTTTTCATATTTATTGCATTTACTGTATCCGATAAAGTTGACTCTCACGATCAATTGGTATCAGCACTGGTCAAGATTTTATTCGGATAACGAATAAAAATAAAGAGTCAAATTTTATTCGCCCGCTGACGAATAAATATCAAATCGAACAAGTATTTGTTTGAATAAGAATTTACTGAAATAAGAAATTATTCGTGTAACGATTTACCTGAATACAAATTTAATCGATTAACCTATTCGGACAAGAATTTATTCGGCTGAAATTATACGTTGTATGGAGATATTTATATATTATTTAAGGAGGATAGATATGGTATCGAACGTGAGATATATTTTCGAAACTGTCCACTCGTTGAAATATTGGCTTTAATAATCGACATTTTTCAAAACGCCAGATTAGAAAATTCACTGTTCCTTGATAAATTATTCATTTGGTAAATTAATCGTAGAAGTCGTACCGATATCTGCATATACTTGTAAAAAAAATGTGCAAGCAGTTATTTGTATTATCGTTCGAATAATTCTGCGATCGTTACAATGGAATAATAGAAAATAATTTATTACAGATAACAAATGATCATCTCTCAGATAGAACGCACAAGCACAAAGATGGCTTGCATAAATATCTATTGGAAGCAATTCGATTGGCAATAGCCAACTCTGGTTGGTATTGGATAGTTATCGATACTTGTGCTGCGACAGCTTAGCTACGACAAATTATTGAAATTTGAAGTGCAGTGATCGGAAAAGGTATCGATGCGTCATTGCTTCTATCGTAGCATTCGCTTACCTCTTCGTACGACCAGGTACATTAACATTAGCTGTCGCGAGTATAACTAACAAGAGGAATTGAAGCTCGAGGCCAGAGACGAAAGTTCGTAGAAAGAAATCGTTGGATAAGCGCGTAAGTTGCCTCGAGGGTCGCAACTTTCTCCGAAGAGTGTACGAGGCATGTTTTGCAGGAACGAAGTTGATACGTTGAGTTTTGCGTCTTGATATAGCGTTTGCGTCGTGTTACCTTGCGATACGTGGCGAAGTTGAATGACGGTGGAAAAAAGTTGGTTAGATTAACGAGAGCCTTGAGGCAAGAATTCCTAATGTCGATGACAAGACTTGGTACGAAAATAAAAAAAAGAAAAAAAAAAAACTGACACGCGAACGTCTAGGTGTGAAAATCGTTTTCGGAATGTCGGGTGCGAATTATCGTAGTGCGTTTCTATTTTCTATTACAATTTACTCGATGATACTGATCGAAGGTTCGAGTGTCAGGATTTTTTTCTCTAGAGAAACGAAGCAAGAAATTTAATGAAAAATTCGTAGAAAAATAACGACGATAGAACGTGTAGTAGCAGTAATAGCAATAGGACGGAATAAATCGTGTACACACTAAAGGAACATCGCGCGTTCCACGGCGCGCTTTCGCCACGTTCAAGGTTAATCCGAAATTTTTTGAAGCCATCGTTCCACGAAAGCAAATTCCACGAAACGAGACAGGTAGGCCGAGTCGGTGAACAACGAGCAATTACGAGGGCCAATCGGGCTGTGGCATGCCCCTGGGCCAGAAACTGGGCCCTGAACAAAGGAAGGAGCCTCGCCCTTTCCCTTTCTGCTCTGTGAAAGCAAACCTTGAACGGAAGGATGCTGCTTCCGATCGTCTGGCAGGGTTTCGATCATTCGTGTGCTTCAGGTTGTAGAGAAAATTTACGGAAGATTTGCCAGGATAACAAGCATAATTTAGGCAACTATATAATTTAAATTGGATTACGAGATACTAGAATTCACATTTTTATAAGAATAATTTAAAAAATGGCACTTGAATAGAGTTTTAATAGTTCGTAACGCGTTAAAGGTGTTTTTGAATATGCTATAACGGTACTTAAATATTTAGACATCCAGAGCACTAGACTGTGTATTTTTATCTTTAGTAGTTATTGATTGACTCAGCAAGAAGAGAATTTAGGCTTTCCGTGTTATAATATGTGTTGACGTAACACATACCAGCAATAACGTGGACTAAAGTAATATTTAATACTTGACTTTCCACACTCAGCTTGAGTGTTATCTCGAGTGTTGCGATACAGTTAGAGGACCATGCTCGATAAAACTATGAAAAACTTTAATTCGCAGAAGCCATAGAGAATAGAATTAGCAACTTATCGACTGATCGCGATTACCTTGATAATTGTCCCTCGCCTTTTATATTACCGACATTTTATATGGATCGACATTTAAATCTATTTATTTTACGACCGAGTCTTCAAACAAAAATGCCAACCCTCCTAATCCTGCACAAACTACGTAAACTGGAAAAAATTTCCTCACTAGTTTCTTTCAGATTACGCCGTTCATCGATTAATCCACTTGCTTCGAGCAACGATCGCTCATTCGTTAAAACTTTGATATCCAAGACTTCTCTTCTCTCTGCCCAATGATCCTCCGCTCTGTTCGCTCTTTTCCACACCCTATTCACCCCTTTGTTAAAAGGAAGGCCACAAAGACGTTGGAAGAAGAGAAGAGAGGCAAGAGAAATAAAGCGCCAGCCGAAGGTCTTAATAATTCAAATGTTTACCGTCGCTTTCAAAGATAAGCTGATAAAAGCGTGCGCTCACTCTCGGCTAATATAAAAGTAACCAAGGGTTGGAAACATGTGTACGTATTACAAGTTCCTATTTCACGTGTATGCAGAGACACGTGCATTTACACGTGTCGCAAACGAATCCAAATTCCAATCCGCGTAATTTTCGGCACACGCGTTCCCGTGTATTTAAATACGGCGATGATCAAAAGTACTGGCACGAGCTGGCTATTCTCGCGAATTTCGAAGAGAACGCGATTCGCTATTTCATCCTTCTTTCTTTCTTTCTTTCTTCCTTTCTTTCTTTCTTTCTTTCTTATGACATATCATTTTCAACAACTGAAGATAATTATGATAACGTTCTCGTCTCTTAAAATAGATACGCACAACCTTTACTTCGAATAATATTTTCGAAGTACTGACATTTTCCTTTCGCCTAGAACATTTATATTCGTTTCTATATCGCTTCCGTGACAATCGAGCGATACTAGTTGGCAGCCAATACCTCGTTGCCAATTGCACAGACTATCGATGATTTTACTCGTTGTACATTGGCTACAAAATTCCTAGAGTCGATTCTTGTATTAATTTTGCTAATCGAGACCTTATGTGTCCATAGTTTTCTGGCTACCAGTAACCGTTATCGATTAAGCAAATTGTTTCAACAGCTACAACGCGGCCAAAGCGCGGGATCGTGGAACGGAAAGCACAACCCATTGGATTTCATCAGCGAACTGAATTATTCAATCCGCCGATAATCCGGATGCGTCCGTACGAACGCAACCAGGACACATTGTTGCCGAAGACTGCTGCCGTTCGTTTCGCAATGATTTCACGCTACGCCGAATAATCGCGTTTAAGAACAAAGCCACGCGTCACTGTTCAAAAATAACAGCCACGAGTCGATGGAAAAGAACGACGACGATGACGACGATGACGACGACGACGACGACGACGACGACGACGACGACGACGACGACGACAGAAAATGTTCAAAACCAACTGATTTGCATAGATATTTTGCCAATGTTTCGTAAATTCCTGCCGATTTCGGTTCATTTCGATTTTGTAAAGAAATTCATTTTGTTTTCTTTTACGAAGTTGTGAATTTTTTAGGTCAAAGACGCGAGATTTCGCTCGAAAAATTTCTCTAAAACAATTGCTCGATAAATTTAATAGAAAATGTTTGAAAAATAATCTAAAAGTTCAACGCCTCTCTCAGACCAACTCGCATATATCTCCGACCAAACTCAAACTTCCATTCGATGGATAACACGTACTACGATAATTTTAACAAACGCTAAGATCTTGCAAAGGTAAAGCGTGAGAAAAAGTCGAGAAATTTTTCTTTCCCCAATCCAATTCCCCTTTGAACGGAATATAAACGGATAAATCAATAAGCTGCTTCTCTTCTGGGTCAAGGTGGAGGCAGCTTTCTTTCATCAGTGCGAAGATTAGCTTCCAAGAAGCTTACGGTTCATTCAGAGAGCCGGACCGGAGAAGAAAAAAGAAAATTCTATTTACTTAGCGTCAGTGTCGACACTGACTGGCAGATAAGAAGATAAAAGTTGGAGAACACGGGAAACAGGTGTTACTCTGTCGTTCTTGACAGTGAAACGTCGATAACAGCGTTAACGCGACAAGCGGCCACCACGCCACTTCACCTTATTCGCTTTATCCGCCTAAGACTCGCGATAAATCGCGAAATTTAATAAATTCGCTGCCTCCCGAACTTTTATCCCGGGCATGTTTCTGTTTAATTTAGTCGTTCGTCTCCTATCGCTTTAACTGATAATTTTTAAGCTCGGAAAAATTCATCTCAATTAAATTTCTATAATTCCTAGAATTGCAATCATGGTTTATAATAATAATAATAATTAAAAAAAAAAAAAGGAAAAGAAAAAGAAACGAATGAAAAGCACTCGTATTAAAAAGAAGTAAAAAAAGAACAAAGTATGCAGAAATATGTAAAAGGTTCCTCCATTTATAGTAAGCTTTTCTGCTGTGAAATTGCAAGAGGAAACGCAAGCGGGATTCTTCTGCTGGCAACCTTTCCATAGGCTGGAAAAGGTCGTGTTCCCGATCCGCGGAGAACAATTCCAGGCGAACGCGAACGCCATGATCGAAGATAAGTGGTGCAACAGGGAGCATAATAATGGACCGCATTCAGGCTGCACTTCGCCTCGGCCGCGAAATAACGAGGGTAGGCCACGCGAGTTAAATCATAACGAAGACGATCTAAATTACGAAATATTACCAAAGCGATATTTTCACCAGGTGAAACTGCCTCCTATGAAAATCACATTGAATATCGCCTTTCTCAAACTTTTAACAAACTCTCTCCCTCCCTGCCCGATGTAACAAAATTTTAGTATTTGAAAATGATTTCAATTCCTTTAAACAATTCAATTTAATGGTTTAAATTGCCGTAATCGTGTGCTCATTTTCAATTGTAATTGGGAAAAGTGTAACAGAAACGGTAGGAATTTTTTAAACATATTTTCTCAATATTACTAACCAATAAATAAACGCAATGCGTATCATAATTGTAGCAATAATTAATTACTTTTGTTGCAGTAAATGCAGTAAACGGAAAGTATAATTAAGGAAAAAAGAATTCTTTAGTAATACAGCGATTCTTTACTGTTATAAAGGAATTCTTAATTTCCCCGATAAGAATATCTTTGTCCTTTCGTATCTTATTTGGCAAAATATTCTTATAACCTCGGACCGAGTTTCTTTGAGTTTCATGAGAAAATAGACAAACGAAGTTGCTCGAAGAAAAGTCAAAACACAGTTAAATACGGTTCTACGTGGTCCACCTTCTTCAAGTCCGTTTCATTTCAACGGTGAGCTTCTCAGTTGTCGACATCCTCACGCTGAAATTAATTAAATATCTGTCTATTTAGCTAGTGGATGGTCGGGATAGCAAAATTGCTCGTTTCCTGGTTCAAGAACCTTCGACTGTGTCCAACAATCGTACAACCTCGACTTTTCACCATTACGATCTCATTTTTCCATTTCTTTCAATCGACCAAGCAACGACCATGCCACAAAACCTGGTCCATTTATCGTTAATTTGCTTTAGACTTTTCAGAGATTCGTTTTTACAAGTTTCAAGGATATCGTACGCATCGAAATTGTGTACGATAAGTGAGTCTACATATTTTTTGAAAATAAAAATTATTAAAAAGCGCGGTTAATGATTTTTTTTTTTTTTTTTTTTTTTTTTTTTTGTTGCACAGAAACTCCTGGATTCTGTAACTGCGATTAAAAACAACTGGAATTCCATATTATACACGCGAAACGTACTTTCATGATCAGATGCAATGCATCAGATTAACTCTCGTTGATAGTAAAAACGTAGGAAAAAGAGAGTGAATTATTCATATATCACAGCAGTAGCTTTATTTAATTAGTAATTTGACCGATGGTAAGATTTCTATTAACTAAGATCAGAACTATCAAAGTTCAAGAACTATATCAGTTTCACGATAATTCCTTGTGCGCTTCCTTTATGAATATGGGTCAGTCTGGAGAATCAGAATTATTTGTACCAACATCCTCTTCAAATGAAAAATCTTGTATCTTGTTAATTAAAAAGAATTTTAAAATTCATTCGTTAGATACTTTTCAAGGGACTGAAATATCATAAAAGTTGCACAACTTGATTAAATTTCTTGTACAAATGTGTGTGCGAGCGCGCACGCGCGTGTTTGGCTCTAAAATATTTTAGTAATATGTTAATTTGTATATTTTACATTCTCTTTCTCATTGTTAATTCGTATTTCATTCCATTTAATACTCTCGTAATTACATTTCTCCGTGAGAAATGTGTCTGATATAATATTATTTTTTCGTTAATTAGCAGACTCGAAATGAATGTAGAACCTTAATGAAATATACCCGCGTTTTCGTTCTTTCAAAATGTGGAAATTTAACATTTGATAAACTTTCCTCGAAATTAATAATGTTAATGAGATTGTTCATCGTTAACGAGTAATGGATTCGCAACAATTTCAATTACTCTTCGTTTTAATTATATCTTTGTCAAATGTAACACACAGAATAATAGTTATCCCAATCATTGTTACATGATAAAAGAGATACATATTTAGAAGTTGCTCGTTAGTTTTCTTGTAATTTCTACGAATCATTCACCTACAGTTATGGAGAGAATAACTCTTAAAACGCCCTGATAATTCGAGAAAAATTGCGGATTTCATAATCGTTAATCCGGTTGAGAATCAATTAAACCGACTAGTTTTGTGCGTTCGGAGTAGTGGATCGAATAAGTGAAATAAATTTTGATGGAACAGAGAGAACGGTAGATGCTTTAGCGAAATCACAACCTCGCGATTTAGAGAAGAATACCGTAATTCTTTGTACTGTAACGAGGAATATCTCGTTGCGAAGATTTAAATTGGCCAAATAAAAGTAGAAATGTCTTCAAAATCTCGATTAACACAATGAGCGATACTGACGCACACGTTGCGTCAATGTAAGTATCCAACTGTAAATATACCTGTTGACGCAATTGTTGCGTTTTCATCATACGTTTCGGCAAAAAATCTTGGAAAAATAATCGAAATATCGAGCGATGTGTTAAAACGTCGTTATTTAACGTAAAAAGATACCAAACTTGCAAACGCGATCGGTTTCATGATTCGGTTTTAGTTTAAATCGCGTTCTCGCACGATTTAAGATATCTATTCGGACTATTATACCGCACGTAAATAAACAAACAACGACTAGCCAATTCTATATTTTTTGAATTCACTTTGACTTCCGTGACTCCTGCTTTTCTTCTCGGTTCGTCCGTTCGTTCCTTTCGATTCTTTCTCTTCCCGATCTCAATCATCTATTTTATTCGTTCGCCTTCTTCCCTTCATATCTATCTTTTTAGACTACATTCCTACTATGTATACTGGCACGACTCTTCTTTCTTTTCGCACAATCTACATACTTTCTGACTTTCTTTCATCCAGCATCTACTTTCTTCCCCTTCGTCTCAACGTCTGAATCTCGTTGTTGTTTTTAACTTTCTGCCTTTTCCTTTCTGTTTCACGTATTTTGCTTTGCCTTGTATTAATAACAATCATTGTAACAATAATAAAAATAATAGTAATAACAATAATACGTAGTTTTCTATCAATTTTTCATACACACTACGGAGCCTAACGGAGGAGTAAGGAGATTAGAAAGGTTTGAAATTAAGAAGGATAATACACGAGACACTTAGTTTCAGAGCTGTTATTGCGACACAGTTCCGTCAGTTAAGTAGAAAATTACCAACTCTCGTAAGTGAAATGGTATGTGAATGAGTGAGTGAGCGAGTGAGTGGGAAAGAGAGAAAGAGGGAGAGAAAGAGAGAGAGAGAGAGAGAGAGAGAGAGAGAGAGGCGAATTAAACGATGACTAAGGCAGGAAAGTCTTCTTGCCTGGCACAAAGGAACTAACAGCAGGACTTATTTAAATTTTATACTACTCTCCGAGGCGTATCATCGCCGGTAGTCTCGCAATCGCATATCTAATTCTCGCGTTTCGTTACGGGCGACGTAGCCTTTGTTTGCATAGATAATCAGCGGCTCGAGCTCTCTTTTACCTTGCTAACGATCCGCAAGTTTTAACGTCGAGTGTCGTATCATTACCACTAGTAACAGTGGTACTGCCACTCATCGGTAAATACTTGTTTTCTCCGTGTTTTACTAGTTTTTGCTTGGAAAATTATGTCGATCGATTATGATAGAAATATGATGGAAATATTTATTGCGTTAATACGTTCATAAAATGAAACGTACTTATTTACCTTGTTATACGTAACAAACGTAATGCATTTTATTATCTATCTATCATGTTTGTATAACGCGGTTCGGACATTAGCAACGAAAGTTTTTCTTAAGAAAACAACGTCCAAAGGACAATTGTCGTTATAGGCGATCTTGTATATTAATTCGGACTTATTTAGAGCAGTAATCGTTTCGAAGGAAGAGAAGGACAATGGAACGAGCAATGTCCCCAGAGAAAGTGGAGAGTGGAGGAACCCGGTCGTATCGAGTCGTATAATCATATAATTCAGTATCGATCAGAGCCGGCACAAGCAGGCCGATTTAATTAATTAATTCACCGCGACGTGAATTACGAGCACTCTATCGGACGTTCGATCGCCGAGAAAATAGAGCTTGAACGCCTCGTGAACGTGGACTGACTGGCCTCTAAGCCTCCGATTTTAAGGGAGATAGCCTCGCGACACGATGACAGCCATTTCCTTAGAACGGATTAATTCAGGCCTATTACGTGCTCCTTCCATCCTGAAATCTACGTTCAATTTTTTCAGAAGCTGATTTTATCGCTTCATACCGTTTCCGAGAAATTTCTTTGTTCAAACGTTAATAATACGTTAACGATACATTTACCGTTAATAATAATTTATTTGATTTCGACTTCGTAGCCAAGATACGCGGTCCGATTACAATTTCTCTAACCGTCTTCGTCGTCCGAATCTCACTCCACGCCCGATCTCCTCACACGTCCTTCCATGCTTTATTCTTGCGCTATCCTTAACCCAGATAATACACGCTAAAAGTCCACGCTGCAAGTTCTTTCTGATATTAATTCCGTCAGCCACTCCTACTTTTAACCGTCTGCCTATTGCGCCTCTTAATCTTTGATATATCTTCCTTTCTTCACCTTTTTCTTCCTTTTTATCTTTATCTTATCCCTCTTCCGCCTGTTCCCATCTTTTATCCCTTACAATATCTTCCACAATCGCGTTTATTATTTCTTTTATCGCGTTTATTCCGTACAGTCTTCCACCAAAATGTTTTCGTGTTTCAATATTCCTTTTACAGATTTTACACATTCCTTCTTATTCCGCCCTCCGATATCTCTTCCCATTTTTCACGTTTTCACATCTCCCGTTAACTATAGCGCTTTGGCTGGCCGAATTGTATTTTGGCAATTTTTAACATCTCCATCTCTTCTTTCCACTCCTCGTTGACTCTATCCGTTTCCGTTTAAATAACCCGCCCTCTCTCGATCGTTTACCGTTATTAATAAACTACTTGTTAGTAAATCATCGATAAACTACAAAATCGAGACAGATATATTCGTTTCATAAAATTTCTGTTTCGTCAATTGCGCCTGAAGAAATTATATTCTTAACTGGTTTTCAGAGTCACCTGGTATACAGCTGCGTTTCCAAGGAGTGACAGCGCTGGAATGTTTAGATAGGGCAATTGCTCCCTGTCTAGCTCGTTACAACAGCTGTCTTACGAGACCTGACTCGAATTTTGCATACAGCTAATGGATATCATGCACGACGATATGTACGTGAAAGACGCGGAACAGAAATTGCTACGATTTTGAAAGACTCGCCAGAGAAATTCGAGCCAGTAGAAGACGAAAGTCGAGCTACTCTGCTTGCTTATTTATGACTTTACCGAAAAATTTGTTTTTTAAATGTAATAGCTAAATCAAGAGTTAAATAAGCATGGTTAGATAAATAAGCAATAGGTTAGTAGTTAAATAGCCCGATAAGAGGAGTGTATACGTATCAAAGGATAAATGGCTGAGATTAGAAGACAAATAACAATAACAATCGTAAACCAGATACCTTTTCATGGTCGTCAGGGTGAGTAATAAACTGTTACTATTATCAATTATTGATAATTGCAAGATCGTAATCGAAGAAAATTTGATTCGTTCGTTTCATATCATTTTCATCGAACCTCAAATGGCGTGCCAAAGCGCGTATTAAAAAATGTTACTCCAAAATCCTTAGGAAAAATTCCTATAAAATCAGGCATGGAAAAAAAAATTTACGTCACACTGATTCATAAATATTCACATTTCGCATCAGGACTCATGATTATTCAATCGTTACATAAAAAATGTTATAAGAAAATTATTGCGGACAAAATTGCTCGTCCATAAAAGTATCGAGAAATGTTATTAACAATATAAAATCGTTATTGCCTAAAATAAATGAAAATAAAAAAAATTATCGTATAAGTACGAGAGCTTATACGTACTACGAAGATGCACGCGTTCTTTAATATCGAATAAGAAGATGGAAAACATCGTAATCGACACTTGTGTTTGTACATTCTCGGTCTCTTATCGATAGAGGAGCAACACACATAGAAAATCTACGTTGAAGTTAAAAGAAACGTACGAAAGTCGAGATCTCGTAAAGCTATTCAGCTCGAACTACACTTCTGACTTATGCAATCGACCATGCACGAAAATAATCAACGATAAACACCAATAAAAATCTGCCCGAATTTTTTGAACCGCGTGTCCCCACACCCTCTACATATTTTTAGCCACAGCAACCACTATAACTCACCACCCACGTGAAAAAAGATTCGCTCTACGAAATCCACGATCTGGATTTCATCCAGCTAACGGTTCCACCTATATCGCATCAATTATTCCGTAAAAAAACATAATACAGAAGGAGAATCGAGAATACAACATCGTTCTTTTTTTTTTCTTCTTCTTCTTTTCTTTTTTCTCGTGTAAATCGACCCGAAATCGGTTATTTTTACTCCCATTAATTCCATCGGATCTCGTTCTGTGAACGTGATGACTTTAATGGCGGCTTCGTGATATATTTCCGTATTCTGCGCTATAAACGAGGGAAAACGGAATTTTTTGCGGCTTTTAAATCAAAATTTCTCTACAAAACGAAGAACAAATCGCTTGTACAATACAAAGTATTTTTAAATCGTCACTTTTATGCACGACGAAATATCTTAATTGGAAGAGAAGAACAGGGTGTAAGATTGTGTATATATAGAACATCGAAAAAATTTTCTTGACCGAAATAGAAGAACGTAAGATGAAGTAAGAAAACGTTTAGCGAAACAGAAAAATCTTCGTAGATAAGAGAAACGATAAGAAGCTTTTATCCGGGAATTTCGTCGAAGATTACGGCATTTGAAAAACTCGCGCTGTATACGTACGTTATATGTATCGTGGGCAAGACTTGGTTGAAATTGCGTAAATAACGACGGTACGATCGTCGCATATATAACGAGGAAAAGAAATATTTTCACAAAGAAGGCGGTGAACGAAATCGAGTGAAAAATCCAGTGAAACTCGTCGTGTGGGAAGAGAGAAAGGAACTTGATGGATTACATCGTGGAAGTTACGCGACCTTGACTGAGAGAAGAAGCAACTAGTGTCGCACGTGCTTTCTCAGCCATGCCGAAGACGTACAACGTTCGCCAGCGGAAAGTTTTTTTTTTTTCTTCTCCGCCGATACGAAATTTGCATGACGATAAGCGTCTCCGTCGCGACGACAATGGCGAACAATAGCGGCAGAAATCGATTTCATGAATTTTCGGTTCAACTGCGAATTTACATATGTATGAGAAATGGTCTCGTATCAGTCTTTTTTTCCTCTTTTTCTTTTTTTTTTTTTTTTTCGTGAGTTATTCTTCTATTGAATTGAAAAAAGGTGTAGACTCGATTGAAAACATTCTATCAATATCGTGTCGCTAAATTCAGATTTTCTTCGAGGGAGGAACAAGCTTATAATATAATTTGTAATGTACCATAGTATACGAAAAATAAAATTATAATATATTAATAAACTTGTCCAACTCCTAAGTGTATTCATTTATCCAAAATAATGAACTATCTTTTTCGTTAAAATGAAATTATATTGTATTTATAGCTGCAAGGATCAAAACTGAGCCAAATGAAATTGAAATTCATCTATATTATCATTTCATTTTGTGATTATCCCAATTCTATAATTCCATAATTGGGGAAGATAATTCCTCGTTGCAAAATGAGCCAATTAATAGATTAAAAACCGAATTACAGGAACGAAACTAAAAACCTAGAAGAAACGTAACGTCAATCGAGTAACGAAACGAACCTAATCGATTCGAATTTTCTAAAGTCCACTCACAGAGTATCTCGTCGCTAATGAATCTGGTTGTCGATGCGACGTTAAACCTTTCTACGCAAAAACAAAAAGAATAAAAGAATGAAAAAAAATAAAAAAACTGCAGCCTACTTCCGTTAGTTTGTCGTTTTGTCGAGTCGAAACTGAAACTGATCGTTCGAACGACGACGATACGGCAAATTTCAGGTCGCCGATTCGATAAAATGCAATCGATAAAACGCGGAACACGAGAGCAACCTAAATAACGCGACCGAGGGTAGACACGACAGGCAAAATAGTAAACGCGTACGAGTAATAAATATTTGAACCACGGCGTTCACGATCATCGAACAGATCCAATTTATCGGGTGTGCCCGCTCGAAAATGCTGTTTTTCCTACGCTCGTTTCGAGACCAGCGAAAATGTGATTAAATCGAACAAAGGAGAACGGGGAAATAAATTAATCCGAAGGGTTTGACATGGTTTCGAGTGGCGGGTGTGTGTGCGTGTTATCGCAAAACCGCGACCAATGAATAAAACCGATGGTTTATTTAATTAATTATCGCTCTCTGTCAGCGCTTCTTCTCCCTACTCTTTGCCTCGATCCTTTTATTTTAGCGGTCAAGTATCTTTCTTACTTTCTTGTGTTTTATGGCGAGTTATTTCCCCGTTGAGTAAAAAAAAAAAAAGAAAAAAAAAAGAAAAAAAACGCTGGATTGAAATACTTCTGATTTCTACAATTTCTACGTATCTCGTAAGTATTCTACACGTCTTGCAGATTTTAGACAGGTTTCCTAGATTTTAGGCTACAGGCTTTTTTTCTTTAGATTTCGTGTAATTTTCGTGGGTCCTCTCAATTTTTTATAAATCTTCTCTAATCATTCGATGCGAGAAAGTCGCGATTCGTATAATACGCGTAATGCGTTCGTACGTAAAGAATTCTGTGTTAAGTGTTCGAATGCTTTCACGAGCTACTATATGCATCTGTGCAGTCCGACTGACGATACGAATAACTATGACGCCGGATCTCGAGTACGCCAATTCCCGTGGCTCGTACTCTGGTGAAATGGAAAGTTATTTTCACGGATGACGCAAGGGCCACCTGTTTCGATGCCGCTCGACGGTTTTTAGCCGCTAGAAGGATCCCTTTTTGCCACTGGCTGGCCCCGTGGTACCACGCATCTGGAACCGGTTTTTTAACTCGAGAATTCGTCTTTTTTCTTCTGTAATTCAGGAACGCAGACAAGCCTCGAAGCTCCTCGAACGTTCTCGTTCCGACGATAGAACCCGACTTTCAGGACGCATTTTTATCAAGCTTCCTTTCATTTCTTTTTATTTATACGTGGAACTTTGTGGAAGAACGACGAGGGTGAAATATTCCCTGCTAGGAGAATCGTTTAACCTTCTCCAGATAGACTTTTTGTTCGACGATATTATACGATAATATGATAATAGATATGGACTCTAGTAGATCCGATCTAGTAGATTAATACGATGATAGGTTGAACTTGTAATTTGAAACATTCAAGTGCATAGTTTAGTCGCTCGTATAAGGCATAGATTTGCGTAGAAATGTTGGGACATTAAAGGGGAATGAGTAAATAGGCAAAGTTATTAGATAATTATTGAAATCTTTCAAAGTAATCCAACTATCGGGGATCCAACTATGCGTTAAACGTAAAAAAAGAAGCATCGTCTAATAAATGAATTAAAATGTACATAAATAACTCCAGAATAATAATTCTTGATCCAAACACCTTTTTACTTGTTAACATTTCATTCATCCGTTCAGTTATTCTCAAACCTGGTTATTATTTCTTGAAAATTATTGTCATTATTACGAGTAAAAAATTTCGAAGGCGACTTTAATCCATCAAATCATCGACGTCGTACTTAAAAGGCTGACGGTATGCTAATTACTCTCAATTACGCAAGCAACACGCTGTTTATTTTTTTTTTTTTTTTTTCTAGCAGTACGAGCTGCGTTGCATGTATTTACCGCAAGACTCGTAGTCGATGCTTAATTTCCTCATTTAATCAACTATAAAAAGTATCGGTAGCGGAATTTCGCTTTCTCTCTCTCTCTCTCTCTCTTTCTCTAAGGCATGGCAAAGGGAAACGCGATGACTTTGCGGCTAATTACAGACAAAATTTAAAGAAAAGTTTGTCTTCCACCCAGAGGAATTTAAATCAACTCTTTCCATGTTGCATCGCGGAGACTTTCATTTCGTTCGACTTCGAAAAAATATTTGCAACCTTATCACTACCTTTGGGCTCGAGTCGTTTTTACAGATTTCAGTGTGTCTGACAAGGCTGTTTTTCGGAAGGATTTATTTTTTGCGAAAATAATTAAAGACATGGAATCTAAACAGAAATTTGTTTCATCCGCCAAATGTCACGAATGTTCGATTTTTAATATAATATTTTACACATTTTCGCATATACGCATTTATAAATTTAACCTGAAATTTCCCAGAAACGTATCAACATTCGCAGTCTATTAATTAATATATAAATGCAATAGTAAACACAGTGGTGTACAAATAGCTTTTATAACCACTGTATACGTAGATATAATAACCGTAGATCAACCGAGGCTCATTGTTCAAATTATAAACAATTTATAATTCTCCTTCGAAAAATTTCAACTTCTATCAAACAGAGATCTTCAGCATGTTCGATTCCCAAAACACACTAAAAACAAACCCAACTTCAAACTCTAATCATTCTTCCACCATTGTACCGAACGAATCCTCTATTTGTCTAATGTAGAGCCAGCATAATACACAGCAGAATGTCTATACAAGCGTGCGAAACACAACTATATCTATAGAAGACGACGTTTCTAATGCTCGAAGAGGCCTGTTACGTACAAAGAGTTTCTTTAGGCGGTGGCTCTAACGCAACAACGCGACGAGCATGTTTAGCTCGCAGGAAGGTACGCTCTGATTGCCGGTTTAAAGCCAGTTTCTATTGACAATGGCATCGTTCTTTGGGGACGGCACCCGCCTTCTCGCGGGAGTGAAATTGCAGCTGCAACAGACGTCGCTTTAATTTTCAATCAAAACAGACCCGGCAAAGGCGAGCCTTAACTACCGTGAAATTGCCAACGAGGGAATATTTATCGGCTCGATCGAGTCTTGATCGTTTCGAGATGTAGTTTTGAGAATTGCAAAGGGCGGAGGAAGCGATGGATCTCGGTAGTTCGTGCTATTCAAGCGCGTGAGATTGAAAAACAGCTGTTGATTATTGGGAAAATTTGATTTCGCTGGTGAAAAAGTGAACAGATCAGCAAAGACAAAATGATCAGCGAGCAAGTGAAAATCATCTACATTTAGAATTGAATGAAACTGAATCGATTCGTTCATATTTAAATTGAAAGTCTCCTGAAGCCATGCCCTCCCTCCCTCTAATCTAAATTTAAATACACTGAAAATACTCCAATATACTTCGACTAGAATACTTACATCCTGCATCTCAGCAATATGTTTCGTATAACTAATTCTTCACGGATCAAACAATACTCTCATAAACAACTTTCCACGATTTTAAATTCCAATTGCGTAGAAAGAAATAAAACAAAGCTGAGCAACTCTCTGGCTCGTCTCCTATTCAAACCTTCCCCCCCCCCTCTCTCTCTTTCTCTCTCTCTCTCTCTCTCTCTCTCTCTCTCTCTCTTTCTCTCTCTCTCTCTCTCTCTCTCTCTCTCTTTCTCTCTCTGCAAACGCATACGATTCAAGGAACAGAACCTCCGACTGGAAAAATCCATAAAGAAAACCGATGTCGTTGAAAAAGTCGGGTTCCATGAAAGCCAAGCTACTGTTCTAAATATAAACGAGCCACGGTATGCGCCAGCTAGAGTTAACAAAATAAAGAACGGTGTACGTGCTGATCCCGTGATCGTGCATTCCCTGTTTTGCTACGGTCGCGTGATTCATAGGGGAGGCTCGGTCAATTCTCACGATTCACAGAAAGCTTAATGAGCGTGCACAGTCGGGCAGGTGTTGTAGATACGCCGATGCAAACGATCCGGTGTTTGTTATTTTCAAACAACGCGCAGGATGCACGGAAACTACGAAATAATCGAGCGGTGAAAGGTTTGATCACGTTTGCTTGGGAAATTTCGGGAACGAGGCAGTTCGCAATGTTTAACAGTTGGGAAAATTCGTTCAGAGTACGATTAGTTGAGAAATTTCACTTTAGTTGAGAAAAATTGTGAAAATTTCCATGGGGTTGCAAAAAATGCTTCGGAAGTTTTAAAAATTGATTTGATCCAGCGTTTCGAAGCTTCGGAAATTGATTTGCAACGAATTGCAAACTTTAGCGATTGCAGAAACTATTCTGCTTGGAAAATTTTCTGCAAATTGGTATAGAAATTTCAGCGATTATCTTGAAGACCGAGATTTAGAAATTCCTGATCATCGCTTGGAAAAGCAATGTAAATTGTCCATGCCAACTTTTTCGCTAGAAATTCGCTTTTTTTCTCTTTATGAAGAGAAAGAGAAATTAAAGGGGCCGTTAAAGAAAATAATGAAATTGCTCTATTTCATTATTTAAGTACAAATACATTTGTGAAATGTCAGAACGTTTTAAACAACTTTCACACTCAACACTATGCAATTAACACGAGAAATTTTGTCAAGCTTGTACATATTTTAAGTCCAATTTCGTGCAATTCCAAAACTGTATCAAAATTAGAAATTCATTTCAAACGCCTCTGGAATAACTGAAATATCCAACGCGTTACACGTGCGAACGGAATGGTCGCAACCGCAACTGTTAAATTCAGTTAAATTACGTTTTTAACCAAATTATTACATGTGTAGAAAATTCCAGATTAACACCTAAATTACCAATTCTTCCGAATAAAGTTAACAGTGATGTTTATAATAATGTTAAATAATATTTGCAGCGTGTACGTTTCCCTTGATATTATAAAAATAACGCTGTATAAAGATTGAACGATATAAAGAAAAGTATCAATCAGTAAGAGTTGAAAATTACAAATAGAAGAGAGTATATCTAAGTAACAAGAATATCGATTTTCCTCGAGTCAAATTTAAGTTTCACCGAAACGCAAAACTTGCCAAGTTTCGACACACATTAATGCGATTCATATAGAAGTTTGCTTTGACTTGCGCCGGAATAATTTCAATTATTCGGAACATCACGAGGCTGATTTTAATCGGTCTTTATTTTCTTTCGAAGCACTCGAAAAGTAACTTTGATTTGATTTTTCTTTTTTCTTATTCAATTTGCCAACTACGCGATAAAACTGACGTGGTAGTGGTAAAGATTACTAATGTACGTACGAGTCTCAATAATTCCCATTATCTCTATATTTGAAAAGTATACCTTTTAAAAAGTTTCACATTTTTTATTCATCAGTGTAAAAAGAATACGTATATTAATAAATGTCAAACGTTGTAAAATGTTAAATCTCGTTACCTTTTCACCTGCAAGCCGAGCAACTTATCATTTTCGTGAAATAAATACAGATATTCGGTGTACATACATACATACATACATACGTAATCGGTAGAAATTGGAAATTTCAATTGTTGGAAGTGCTAGTCACGCTTTCGTACAATTTTAAACGTTATTAAGCAAGACTTTCAACGTGAGGTGAATGCCTGAAGAAACCCAGGCGAACGATCATTAAAATTTAATTTATATAAATTGATATCAATTTTTAGAAATATTTCTGAGCTATTACATCGTACTACATTATTGTGCGATTTAACTATTAAACACATATCAAATAGAATAATTCGAATTTGTTGATAAAACTCAAATAATTGATTTTAATGGAAGAACAAAATTTCCTTTAGTATTATTAGAAATCAAAATCATAAAACAAACCGCCCTTGGAAACGAAAAATCATAAAAAGGAAATCCGTCCAACGCCCCATACACCGTATACAAAAGAAATACCACGTCAAACATAATCCCGTAAAAGTCCCACGTAGGAACGCTCTCCTACCCCAGAAAGTAACTTCCAGTTCCCCAGTTCCTAACAACCCTAACTCTTCGAATCTTTCCGTCAGATCAGCCTCTGCCTTGAAAATATCTCGGTCGAGTCGGACAGATCGATACTTTTTCAACGAGCGAGCATATTGGCGTGGAGGCACCACGTGCGAGGCTATTGGACCCACAGACTCTCCACACGCGCAGCTTTAACCTACGTTCTGGCTGGAGCAACAACGAGACATTTTTCGTGGCCTGTCGTTGCTGCACGTTTCAGCAGCCGATGAATATCAACTCGCAGAAACATTTTGTCCATGTTGAAGCAACGTGATCGCGGAGTAACGTTTCCGTTTCGTTCGGGTCTCGAAGCCACGTTTGCTCTAGCAACAAGTAATCCAAATGCATCGTGGAAGAGTCGACGAACTATGCACACCGAAGCAACGTCTGTTTATGTCGTCGCGTCTATGTTACTTTTCTCTGATCTTTTACCATCCGGAATGGAAACAAGCAAGAAGCAGCAACTCGCGCCATTGACAATAGAAACGCGAAAGAGCATGAAGAAATATCGGGCAACGACCAGTAACTTTTTCAAGAGGCACGCTACACACGCAGGAAACAGCTCGCAGTTGCTTCGATGAGGACGCTATTTTTCTTAAAAAATACGATACATCAAGGAGAAGCTGCTTGTTGTTTGTTCAGTGAGGATGAAGCTTTTAGGATCCACGCTAATACGTCGTATGTGCCACAGCAAGGGACTAAACGGTCCTTTATAGCAGCGCACGCCTGCCATCGTTCCGCCCACCGCGAGATATCGCGGGTATCGCGACCCGCTAACAACCATTTAATGGGTCAAAACAGAGACAAGCGTTCCGGCAATTCCCGAGATAATTCGCTCTAATTAACGTCGATATCGCGGCCGATCGAATGGCTAATGAACCAGTGAAATTTCTCAATGAATGATGAGAGAAAGGAAATTGTGAGAAAGTATGCTCCGATCCATATGAAAAATTTAGTACGTATATGTGATCCCATTATCAATAGAATAGAGTTTACTGTGAATAGAGCCGCATATTTGGAGTATAAATTTGCTTGTCTCGCTTCAGTTCTCGGGATTGTTAACGTCAATGGAATTTGATACCAGTGCCGGACTATGGAAGTGATATATGAGTGAGATTTGTTAATTGGCCGGCTAAATAAGAAATTGGATATTTACCACAACTGTCAGCAGAATGGCATAACGGTTCTGACGTGATTTAAAGGAATCAAAAGAAATATAATAAACTGCTAAAATTGTTCGATTACGTTGTATCGTACGTATGTATCGTTTCTTCCTTTTTTTTCTTTTTTTTTTTTTATAATAAATGATTATAAAATATCAACAAACTAAATGGCTCGACTATCTAGTAATACTATTACAAATACCTTATACATAACAATTATCAAAAAATAGAACTAATTTGTTTTATACATAATGAGGTCAAACATTTCTGAATATTTAACATGTTAACGACGTTAATAACAATTCACTCTTAATCTTCATTTTATCCATATAATTTCGGATTAAAATGAAATCCATTTTTATTTTAGTTTAAAATTAGAAGTCAAATTGTATAAATAACGATAGTCATATATTCATATTCCTGAATATAAAAGTAATAAGTATTATATAATCTTGAGCTTTCATTTGACAAGTTATAAATCGCCAACATGTAATCTGAAATAATTAATTCCTCGTAAGCAACTTCACGCCAAACTCAAAATTACGTCAGAAGTTACGTTTACACAAAATAACCGCTTTCTAAGCGTCATTCTTGCGCAAACAAACGCAACAGTTGAAATCCGCTAACCACAACACTGGCATGGCGGTAAAATTCAAATTCTCCAACTCCGTCATCAACGCATATACATATAACCATTATCTATCTCACGCACTAACTCACAAAACTATTTGTACACTTACCACAGAAAATTTTTACTTCTATATTGTATGTATGACATGTATGGCTATTATCCTGATTATATTGGTCTTTAAAGTCAATCTGAAAATGCATATAGACGTACATTACCGTGGACATGTATTTAATAAAAAATCAGTACACTATATTAACAGCCGTCTTAAACACATAAATGTTAAATATATCCCCACTGAATATGGAGGTTTGTTAATATAAAGCATAATTCGCTGTTTAAATACTTTTGTGATCGCTGGAATGTACATACTTGTGTCAAATGTCTTGTAATTTCTATATATATATATATCTCATATATATATCTCAGATGTGCTTCAAACATTACAATATAATCATGGTAGCCGAATCCCGTAACAAAACTAATAAAATTCCAAAATATTTCATTACGTACGAGACATAGTCATAAAAGGTGTCTACAACTTTTTGAATACCTTCACAAACCTTTGTATGTGCATAGAATATACATATATGTATAAAAATCTAACATTAATTCGTTCATATTATATGAATACATATTGAGAGAGCACAGAGTAAATCGTACGAATAAACATTACATACATGCACATATTTTAGATACTATAGGAGAAACATGTACAAAATCATATAGTTATTACATATACACTGCCTATCATAGAGATTAGAGCACGTACTTGACAATTTTGTAGACTAATACGTGTTGCAGCAAAATATAACCAACAAAACATGTACGATTACAGACAGTAAAGTCTAAGATATATTAAATTTAGTTTTCAAATACCTTCGTCACCCTGTGTACGTCATGCCTCTAAGATCTCTAAAATCGACGAAAACTCGTAGAAAAGTACAAACGCACAGAACAAACGGATCCATAAAACGTGTTTCCGGCATGGTCGCAGCCATGAAACGTCGAAAAGGTTTTGGCGCGTAACGGAACGCGCGTGTCTACCATGAATCTCGCCGCGCAAACGTAAACAGAGAATAGCGCAAATATTATGATTTCGCGGTTCGACGCCGGTAATCGTGACCTAGACACGTACGACTTCCATACGTGCTAACTACATACGCTTAGAAAAATTCCAGTACGCAAAACAAACGATGGATTGAGAAACACTACATAACAATGAAACAAATTTGAACGGAGCATCGAGTGAACGTTCATTGGACATGCGCCCTTGAATCACACGACTAACCGGTGAGGTACGTACACACTGATTTTGGAGCACGCGCGAACGCCGAGTGAATGCCACGACGAGATTTCGCCGGGCGATCGCACCTTTACTCGTCGCTTAGTGACGCAGCACGCGGATACGACGACCGGCTTCAATGACAAACACATTGTGTATATATATGTATATATTATATATATATGTACTCACCGTGCAAACGGTAGGACGTGGCCCACAGGCGAGGAGATCGTATCCAAAAAAAAAGTGTTCCCTGAGAGAGATCGGCGACGCAGTAAAATAATAGTACACACACCGTGAATATCCTTGGCACAAAGCACACAAACGACAAAGAGGCACAGGTTAGATATATATACAATATTTTCTTATTTCTTTATTTCCACGAGATGTCGCGGTGATTCCAATGACTCGATCGGGCGAAGGTGGTCTCACTTTCGAAAACCGGAGATCGATGATTTCCGCGCACGCACTACACGATCAGTGAAGTGAACGAACGCGCGAATGCCGCGTGAATATCGAATCGAAGACAACGTCACGGAGACAAGGGAGCCAGCAGGAGGACGCAGCCGCCGATTGTCACGGTTCGCGAAAACGAGAGACAGGCGTTTGGAGGTTAGGTGATGGCGCGTCGCGAATCACGGTAGCCGAGCCGGTAAGCTTCGTTGACTTCCGGCGAGATCGGGCGATTCTCTTTCTTCCGGTGCACCCGCGTGACGAGAGAGAGAAAAAACGTATTCAGCCAACGTCGTTTCACACTGAGCTCGTGTTACACACTGGAAAACTAGCGGCCGAGCACGAGCGCACACGCCGCGCGAACCCGCGTACAACACGAACAAGGAAACAGATGACGGACGAGGGAAGAGGCGAATGGTGAGAATAGAGTTAGTATAGAAAGGAAAAAAAAGGAGGAAACGCTGCGACGAACGAAGTTGCGAGGACGAAACGTCGCGCGAACACGAAAACTGCGCGTAATAGATCCGGCTAAGAGTTGTAGGCACGCCACGAGTAGAGGTAGGCGACGCTAAAACTTCGCCACGAGTCGTGGCACGCCACGAGAGGAGCCGAGGGGACAGAGGAGTAGAGCGAGACGACGAATCTAGAGGGGGAAGAAGAAGATGGACGAGGGGATCGAAGGGAGGACGATGGCGACCACTCGACTCTGGGCTGTTGAAGGGTACGGAGAGGTCAGACGGGGGAATATGTCGACTCGCCGGAGGGACGTGGGGTGATTGAAGCGACTAGGCTGGAGGGGTGCAGCCGGAGAGGGGCGGCAAAGGATCGAGGGAGGGGAAAACTCGCAGCCGGCAACAGCCGACTCGACTCGACTCAACTCCGTTCTTCTTCTTCTCGTTCTTTCTCTCTCTGCTTCTCGCTGGCACCCTTTCTCTGTCTCTCGCAAACATACGATGTGTATTGGTGTATCGGCACACGATTCAAGCCCCTCTGTGCCGTTCCTCGTGTAGACACCGACGCGTGTATACGGGGTGGTGTCTTTTAACGCGGCGCAGCGTGTGACATTTCAGCGATCTAGCGAGATAAAATTGTTGAAACAAGGAAATCGTGGGATTTTTTTACTAGCATGAAACGTAATATTCAAGTAAAAACCGATACGTATAATGGTGAAATGTATTGGCAAATTATGTAGTTTACTTTGTAAAATTATAAATTTGAAAGCAATACGAGTTTTTAAAATATAAGAAATAAGAGTTGGAGTGAAGAGTTAAAATAGAAAATAGGAGTTATGAGATCGGTTTTTTTCTTTCAAAATAATTTTTTGTTTCTTAAATAAAATAGATCTTAACGAAGAAATGAATATTACTAATCGACTGTACGAGATTATTGAAATGTTACACCGTACGATGAAGGGAACTCTGAAGACTCGTAATGCAGTTTCGTATAAAGGGACCCGAACGTAGTATATGCAAGGTGTTATTAGACTATTGTTTGATTCGTGGGAGCAGTCGTCCCGTTGCCAAGAGGCACAGTCAACCTGCGACATTGGACGCGGTTTTCTGCCATGGTTATCGTCTGTTTAACTCACGATTGTTCTACGATGGTGCGTTCCGATAGATGTGAAAATCGATATGCATATGGCACACGTATTTCAAAACTGACACGACACGAACAAGTTGTTGAGGAAAAGCGAGGACCATTTGAAAACTGATAAAAAATTTGTTTCTCCTAGACACGTAATCTAGGTAGAAAGAATAGGTAACGCAGTACTAAATTATTTGAAATTGTGCGACACTTTTGAAGTAGATAATGCAATATGTCACTGAACATTCACAATATATTCTACAATAACTATCCTGTTGGCACAATAGGAAATATAAGGAAATATGTATTCAATGCAATGTGTGGTTATAAATTACGTCCAGAATATATAAGTAATAAGTCCTTTGACTTGCTATTCTTCGACGCATGCGCACTCCAGCAGCGCGATAATCGAATCATATATCAAATGAGACGCTCTTTACGACTGTACAATCCAATAAAGTACAGGAATATATTTTTATCAAACCAATTTGTATCCCCTAATGTATAGAACCACACAATAGAAAACTAAAATAATTCATCGAACATTTCGCTATGTATTTGAAGGAATATTTACATAGCCAGATCAATGATCCGGTTAATCCAAGTGCAAATACCGCGTACAAACGAGAAATGATAACAGTTGTGATCAAAATTTAAGAAATTATTATAAAGCATAAATTTATATTTGTATGGGCATAATTACAAAAATGATGTAAGCAGAGATTTTCTTTACTCGTTAAATACTTTATTTTGGATGTTTTGCATACTTTTGTGTATCGTATGCATTCTGTACATTTTTTTACCTTCAAATTTTCCATAAATTCATAAAACTCCACGGTATGGTGATTTTATTAAGAATGGACGATGGCCGGAAGTAACCAAATTATCCTAAAATCACCTTGCTGGACCAAATATTCCACAGTCTAATGCTATCAACTCACGCAGCATGAGCGAATTCATTCCCGTTCGAAGACACCCGGTGTATGACCGTGCACACGGCCGCATAGGCGAAAAGAATACGCAGCTGAGCAAGGTGAGGAACCGAGAGGGCACGACGAGGGCCCTGAGAAAGAGCTTCGAGTATGACAAAGATGGAACAACGCCTATGAAAACGGACGAGGGACGGTGGGAAGCCAGAGGAGAGTTAGCGGGAGGGAAACGAACGGGAGACCTTGCACAGCGTGGCTCCGAGCCGCGTAGAAAACGCCGCTTTGTGTTAGGGTAGCCTGTGCATAAGAGAGGAAGTACAGGTCTAAAGGAAAAGAAGGCCCTCGTGCGTCTCTGCTGGCGGCGATTCGCAGGCGTAAAGGCCTGTTCACATGGCCGTTCTCCACGACACGCATGAAGACGCTTCGATTGGGCTGCTCCCGTGATATTCCGCGCTCGTTCTTTTCTCATCGCTGTTTCTCACGGAACCGCCGAGGCTATCGAGATTAACGATGAAAGCGCGGTTGGGGAAGGTTTTGGAATAGAATTCTTAGTGTACGTCATGAATTTACGTTATTATATTTTAATATTTCACTTTTTCTAACATTGAGAGAATGCGTGATTCTTTAGATATTTTTTATCAGATATTCTGAATTTTCTTTGATCCATCTTGTTACGATTTGAGAACGTGTTTTCTCTCCTTTCTTGAGAATATTTTATGCTTTATTACACGAGTTTAACATCTACGCGTACCCCAAGTGATTTATGTTAATGATATTACGTACATTTAACATTTACGTTAAAAATGTTTATGAAGCAGGAACATAGATAATAAATAATCGGTTGCGTTCCTGGAGACTTCGTTTTTTGAAGTATTCGTGAGTTGTAAGAGCGTTCTGAAAAATCGTTTGGAACGAGTGTTATTTGTAAATTGAATTCACGTGTTTCAAATACTTCTCGCGAGGCCAATTTTTTCCCGCGCACATTTGAAAGCAGACCGCGGTACGTGGAATTTCGATCGCACGAGTTCGTCGAATTCCTCGACAAAAACGTTGGAAGAAATCGAAACGTTAACCTTCAGATATAAATATCTCGGGAACAAATATGAGCGGACAAAAATTTCTCCAGTTATTTATTTATCTAGGGGCGTAGCTATTTTTTTAAACGATCGCACATAAAATGGCCTTTTTTTTAAGTTAATTGAAAAAAGTTTGAATGTTTCATATCTTTAAAGTTCAATTTGATTAATATCACTCTATTTAAAAAAAAAAAAAAAAACATTATATAAAATATACTCACATTGAGATTTTTATAAATAAAATTCTATATTTCGTACTGTTTTTTTCTTTTTTTTTTTTTTTTTTTTGCAAGCGCAAATGAAACTTTTATTCGAGCATTTTTATATTCCCATGTATATCGTCAATGAGTTTGTTAATTAACCGAAAATTTTTTGATAAAACTCTCGAAAGAGTTGAATATGGGCAGGTGCATCAACGTTATCGCGCGCTCCATCGTGAGAGATGCAAACACAGCCATTAATTAACAAACCTAACGAGTTTTTTAAACTTTTTCCACCCATTTTATCCGCGAATTGCAACCATTAAAGTGGTTAACTGTAAATTAACGAAAAAGTTATACCAGCCATGAATTTTTATTTAATTATCGAACAAACAATGGCTGTCAAAATTATATGACTAAATTATAGCTGAGATTCCATAAAGACAGACTTTAGTTTTCGAAAACTTCAAATTTATGTATAACATATTAATCTTTTTCACTTCACGTTATATCATAACCTTCAAATAACGGCATAAGAATTGTAAAAGAGAAGATTACGTATGCACACGGAGTCAAAGGGCCCAATCTTCGCTAGGTAATGTGTAAACGAGCCTTAAGGAATGGAGTAGGCCGTGAAACGAAAAAAGATGCGACGCGTTACGGGGCACGGCGTAAGAAAACTGCATCGAACAGTCTAAAATAAAAGGCTATAAGCCACCGTCCCTGATGTTTCTCGGAATCCTTTAGCGGACTCTTCCTGTCGCTGGACGTCGCACACGCGATCTATCGACCGATTAATACATACATACTCGAAAAGTCATTCGTTAGGATCGCGCGGGTTATATAAAACCACGCAACACCAATGTTACGTAACGACGAACGCGAAATAGCATTCTTCGTTAACGATAGCCCATATATGAATATTCGAATTACGTAAAAGCCTTTTGTTTGATAATAGTAAATTTATATAGCCGGTAGCTTTATGGACTTTTACGGGAGTTCACCTTAAGCTGCGTCCTTAACGAATCAACAGCGAGCAACTTTTTGTCAACTTCATGCATGCTTCTTGAAAAAGTTGCTGGTCGTTGCCCAATATTTCTCCGTGTACTTTCGCGTTTCTATTGCCAATTGCACAAGTTGCTGCTTGTTGCCTGTTGCCTGTTGCCTGTTGCTTGGTTATGTGAGCAGCATCTTCGGAGGTTACGAGACAAAGGAGTTTTAGGAAGAGGGCGCGTCGATCGACGGCTACAACACTGCTAAACCAGTCTGCATGGGAACGTACCCATAGAATCCTGGCTGGCCGCGTACACAAAGGACGAGCCACCTTCTACGTGTAAACTCGTGCCAGGAGGGATCGTATTTGCGCACACATCGGCGAACAGGTTTCTGGATGTCCTCCTGCGCTGCTGCCGTGCGCATGATTGTCTTCGAGAGGTTCTAAATTAGGAGAGCTATACAAGGTGGCGTAGAAGAAAGGAGATGAAGGGCAGAACGTGTTGAAGGCATTCATGTTGAACACGATGTCCCAATGGCATTACGTCAATGTAACGATCAACACCAACGATGAAGAAAAGTTTAATTAAGCTGGAATCCCGGCGTGCCTCGCGTCAAGCTTTAATTACCGGTAAATTGGTAACATTATTACGAGAGGAATAAACCGGTCGGTTTTTCAATGTTTCGTTATTGCGACGACAATTCGTTTAGCTGGACGATCGACGAAAGTAGAAAATAAAATCATCTATTTGCGGGCAATGAAGACAACGGTTCATGCCGATGAGTTATCATTTCACGCTGGACGTGGCCCAAAATACACGTTGTCAATTGGACGCCGCCATTATGCAGTGCAACCACCAGGAGCACCAGTCATTCATGATCTCAAGGTTCATTGCGATCTTCCGCCGCTACAACAGTGTTATTTGAATGCGTTTCCATACGACGATCTTTTCTAGTTTCCTTTTTCTTATTTTGTGGAAATTTATGTATACTACAAATAAACGCTATATCTAAGATTATTTTTAACGAGAATATTTGATACTTCGATCAATAAATAGCTTGTTATAATATTTTAATAATTAGAAGAACTTCGTTTTTTAAATATGTATGGGCACGATAAATCCTTTTATTCCCCGTTTTAAAAATTTCGTAACGTAATCTGTTTAATTGGACGTACATTTTATACGCATCACGTTTGACGTATGATATTCGTTATTGAAACCAATCTGCATAGATTTATAACAGTTGATTACCGCGTATATTATTGTTTCACAGAACTGATTCCAAATGCGATCGACACGTATAAAATATTCAAGATGTTAAGAATGTAAACAGGAAACTGATCACACTAAAATGACGTTTAATAAAATTATATATTTAACGAATAAATTTTATTAAATGACGCTTCTATATAATACAATGCTTAATATTTATTACAAAATCTCCACTTGTAAACACATTATCTGTTTACCGTAATGGACAATATGAAAAATTAATCGAAATTTTTATATAATCATTAACACATAATCATTTTCACAATAACTCAACGATTAGTCTAGAAAATACGATCTAATTTACTTGGCATTTACGTCTAAATTTTCATGAAGATATCCGGCAAATTAATTTTGATTTATTAGGTATGATTTTATTGTCTGAAAGTGAAAAACGTTGGCATGGAAAGCGTCTTAAATCGGAGGGATGGCTGAGAATGTAAGATTGTAACGATTGTAAGAACGTAATGCAGAAATTGGCCTCCTGAAACAGTCGTTTAAAGTGAAAAATGTATTGAAATATGGCCAGAAATTTCGCACGTAGGCGCAATTAATTTTTCCATATCAACGAGATCGAATCAATTAAGTTTTTCCGGAAACTGGCTCTCTGCTCGAAAATAAAGTATCACCCACCTGCACCGTAACACATTTTCGAGTTAATGAGATCTCTTTCATCGTTTCACTCACTTAATTTAATAATTATTTTAGAAGGAAAGTAGAGACAAATTTTCAATTTATGGAAACCTGTTGAACAATACTGGGATGCTTCAAATGATCCTTTAAAGCTCCTCTAATAATTTTCTCCGATTTATTTCGAAATGCAACAAATACTAAAATATTCCCTTCGTCAAATTTATGATTAAGATATATTAGAATCTATGTATCTAACATAACAATTATCGAATTATTATATTCAATTCTATAGCATGTACGTGCATTGCTTTTTATAAATCTGTCAGGAGACAGACTTAATTGAGAAATTAGCTTACTTTAAAAATAATTAATACTATACAAGTAATCGATAGATGAAAAAGCACGCTTGTAAATGAAACATATTGTTTTTTTCTTTTTTTTTTTTTTATTTCTATGTGAAAAAGCGGAGCCAGACACAACACATTCGCATAAATCACATTACAAATATCGAAAGGACTCACATAATTTCTACCCGTTGACGATCACGAAATGTCAACATCGAAATGTCAAATTCAAATCTGTTATCATCTCTCATGGAAGGTGAGAGGCCAAGACGAAAGTCGAAGATAAATCGAACGCAAAGGGTAAACATACAAAAGGAGGTCGCGGCTTCTTGCAACCCCCGTTTTTCACGGTTTCTTCCGGTTTAGGCGGTGTGGAGGCCATATCTCAGCCGGGAGGAAACGCTAAACACCGCTTTCAACGCGCGAATTAAGATTTATCGCGTGCAACGTTTGACCGAGAAGCCTTTCCGAGCGGCATCGTAAAGTCACGAGGAAGACTTATGAGTTTTAACCAACAGCTCCACCCCGTGCTTCCGTTTGCCCCGTAGAAAACACTCAATAAGGGTTGCGATCAAAGTTAAAATCTCGACTTTTTAATTTCGTTCTTCTTTTTCCTGTCTCGTTTCTTCCGGGTATCCGTACATAGGCTAGCGAAAGTAGAGCAACACTTTCAGACACCTTTTAGCCCCGTTGTATTCTTCGGGTGGTTTTTGCTCCAGTCACGTTCTCCCGCCGCTAACAAATTTTCTCCACTTTTCCTTAAGTATCACAAATTTCCGAAGAAAACACGAAAGATCTTTTAACGATACGTACGAATCTTTAGTCGTTTCCGAAACTGTTCTCTCATCGTCCATTCATATCTTTGAAGATTTAAATAAAAAATGGATGTTTGTATTTTCCGTAACAAGAAACGCTCTCGACTACGATTTTCATTTCAAGGCACCGTTCAAATCGACTTCTCGAACGATCGAACGAACGTGTAACATGTTCTTAGAGTGCATTTGAAATTCAGGTTCACGGTTGTTTGATCGAGTTTGTCGAGAGGCGAGGAATCGAGGCGTGTCATTTAATCGCTCGCTTAAGTAATTGTTTCCGTTTCGATGGTTCTCATGCTGGAACGAAAAGGCACATCGTCAATATACTAAATATCTATTTCTATTGCATAATACAATTTTTTGTTTAATAACGATTTTCCCCTACGGTTTTGTATCGAATAATTAACAATCGAATAATTTCAATATGCGAACGATCGATGACCCGTGATAGATATTTATTATCTTACTTTAGGTTTTAATTAATTTAACTAGACTGGAAAGGAAAAAGATTCCGAATATAGAGGGAAATTTATTATAGAATATTCGGACTTGTTAATTTGGAGCTTTTATCGTGCATGTGCGAACCTTTGATAACATTAACAGAAACTGGTACAGCCATAGAACATCTTCTGACTCATGTTCTTCGTGGATTCTTCAATTAATCAGTAATTTAGTTATGTAATTTATGAGCGACGGTTAATGATCCGTGACGAGAACATGAGTGGCTCGTTTAGATTACCACAGCAAAAAAAAAGCACAGTATCGGTGCGTCAGTAGTACTCGTAATACCGTGGAGAAATATCGTCTTGGAATTATTATCGTGTACCCACACGAATAAATATCACTCGTAAACTCGTCGCAGTCATATATTCGCTATCTTTTCAATTTCTTTAGTCTGCGGCTCGTTTTACGTCATATCGATCATACATTTTCTGAAACTGAACGACGTATCGTGTAATTCGCGTTAAAATAGGGTAGGTTCGAGTCATCGGTTTACAAGTTTGTAAATCTGAAAAAATATATACATCTTCGAAGATGTCAATTTTTGTTCATTCTTGTAAAAGCTACATACATGTTTTTACAGAAAAGTCGATGAATCACTTGGAGTACCGGCGTATTTGCCAAAGTCGTGTTTCGAAATAGTCCAAGTTGAAGCTGCCCCTCGTTCGGAAATAGTAGAATTAAGAGAATCTATATGAAGGAATACGTAGAAAGGAATACAGGAGACAATATCGTGAAACGAAGTTTTATAATTTCTTTCAGGCGAGAATGACGAATAAATCGGCTGGTCCGTCCACAGAAATTGATTACAATGTTACAGTCATTTTGGTGCACTCCTCTCGCAACTACCACTGTTATAAAGCTTGCACGATCAATCATAGTGCGCTCTGAAAGGCAACAAGACATTAATAACACGCTTGGATCGTTTCCACCGGATCTCTTCGTATATAGTAAGTTCAATTTCAAAATAAGACCGAGCGAAATTGAAAATACCAAAGGAAATCTCGTAAGCATAGCTGACCAGAAGCCAGCTATGTTTCTTTCCAACGCTTCCAACCCACTCTCTTGCTCCAATAAGAAAAAGAAAAAGGAATAATAATAATAATAATAATTAGTTTCAGTATATTAATTATAATATAGCATCGAAGATACGACCTTTGTCATTTTAATGCAAGTAGCCTTTTCGTATTGTGTCGCGATTATACAGTCGTATAAAGCATACATGTAGTGTTTAATATTTATTTTCAATTTGCTCTTACCTATTATTATTAATCGCTTATCATTCTTCGGACTACATTTTCCAATTATTCGCATTCTTAACGACTGAAGGAACAAACTGTAACATTTACAATTACAAATGCCTAAATCTTCCGAACTAACCTAAATTTCCAGAGCACAAGGATTCCGAGCTACGTGCATCTCGAGCAGAGTCGTGACTGAATCGAAATTCCAGAAGAACGTTGCCAGCGCGAGGAACGAGGCAAGTAGAATTAATCTAAATTAAGTAATCGTCGGTGTCTCGGGCCAGCAAAGGACTCGATGCCTAAATAAAAATAAGAGGAACGTTCCCTGCCGTAATCGCGCTCCTTTCCCTTCAACAATCTCCCCTTTCCCATTTCAACGCATCTCTCTTACTCTTCTTTGACCCAAGGGTACGCGCCATCTGCTATCCGTCTGCCTCGGTTAATTAATTGACCAGTTTGTCCCTGCCGCGGCTCGCGTTTCGATCTTTTTCGTCTCGTACGCCAGTCCGCCGATAATAATAAATTCACGACAGCGAAAACCACCGTTAAATCATCGATCTTTCGCAATAAGTCATTAGTTAGACGAATACAGGCTGACCGCTCGATGGATTTTGACATTTTGACGCGACACCGAGTTGATGATTGAAAATTCGCTGCCATGCTTGATGAATGTGGCTAAACGTTCGGTGAAGGCGTGTTCGAACATTTCAATTATTCAAGAATTTCTATTTTAAGACTTCAATTTGATCCTAATCGACGATTTTTATTGAAATTTCTATTAATCGGACTAAAATTTTCCCGTATTTATCGTTGCTAGGATTGTCACGCGATTACAAGAAACGTGAAAGCGCAAAATTGCACAGGATGCGAATGTAGAGAGATATATGAAATATCCAAGGTACGGTGCTTACTATGATGCTAGGTAAAGCAGTTTTCCACTACCGATCTTCTACTTCTTTAAACGTATATTCCGAAAAATATGAATTTGCGTGAAAATCCGCGTTCTAATCTACAAATTCTTTCCCTCGATATACCGAATGTCCGCAGAGTTACCCAAAACTTGCCAATTTTCGTCCCCCGTCTCACGATAAACTCAATAAATTTTGTAAATATCTAAACAGCTAGCGATCCATCCAAGAATGTTGTAAAGTCTACTTGTAAGTTAATGTTAATGTCAAGTAAATAAATCCCATTGCCTGGCACGTGCACGAGTTACAAATCTGAACATTCGCTCCCTGTCACGACCGACGGAGAGCCACTGGCCGTGCAATTCTCATAAATCCCATTTGAGCCGAGAAACGAGAGATGGCCGAGCGACGTGGAATCAAATAGTCGTAGTCGGGGAACGAGAAGAGCGGAACTAGGTGCATAAATCGCGCTGCAACCGTGCGTTTAAAGGGTATTCCGCGTGCGAGCACGAGTTAATTGCCGCGGACAAGTCGATCGTGGTCCTGAGCCGGCGATAGCGGGTTAATTAACCGAGGTGTCAAAGCGTGTCGTACGACGCGACTTGTTGCGAGCACGTTCTTCTCCGCCGTCGTCCCATTCCTTTCTTCCAGACGGGACGTTGTCCGTCTGCCAGCTGGGCTCCTGGCCAACTTTCGCCCCCCCCTCCCCCCCCTCCTTGAATCTGTTTGACTTCCCAGATCATACCTGTCCACGGTCTACCAGACGCGTAGCGGTTACCATGATCTCGCAATTTCCTGTAAACTGTCACCTATCGAATCTTTTGTTTCCAGTCCCGTTTTTTCACTATTACGCGCGCACTACGGCAAACCCACGCAAAATCATCCTACTTGGCTATACGCTCTACTTCTTAATCCGTGAAGCAAATCGCGTAATCAAAATTAACAGTCATTGAACGTTTTAATACAACGAATACGAAGTAAGAAAGATCGAATTCAATAGTCCAAACACGGGATTTGGATGAAGGACAAAATGAAACGCCTTCTCGCTTTTTAAGACATAGAACATGAAAGCCTAACGATGAACGCTGCACTGTAACACATGCGTATACGCATATTGACAATATGTATATAATTGAAAGCTGCAAATAGTGGGTAACGACATACCGTAACGGTGTTGACTGACGACGCGTCTCGCGAAAGAAAGGACCCCTTGCGCAACCCGTGGGATAGCAGACTCGTGGGATATCGGTTGTCAAACTCCTGACAGCGAACGTCAGACAGAGAGAAGCTGGTCGGTTTCATTTCGGTGTCCAGCCGTTCTCCTCTCTTTGTGGCCTTGTCAAATCTTCACCAGGGGTACCGTCTAGTATGCGCTCTAGACTCTAGACGACGACAACCTCGTTTCTCGATGGAACGTATACATTTGCCTTCCCATTATCCCTTTCGATTTCAACCATTCTCAAACGATTCTCCTCCTCCCGGAGCAATTTCAAATCGCTTAACGTAACAAGGTTATTAGGATTTCCAAACGCGTATTAATAAACGACACTGAAAATGACAATTTCCTCTCAGCGTTTTTTTTTTTTTTTTCTCTCGAATCGCTGCGCGAATGGACGAGACGATAAGCGAGTTTCGACTGAGAAATCCTTCGGCGTTTCATCGTTATCCCCCCCGGCGAGAAGAACTAGGGTGTGTACTTTAATCTCGATGAAAAACATCCACGTTTTTGTTCTTCTCTCTTTCTTGTTTGTCATCTTTTTTCGTTGGAATTCTTCTTTTTGCTCGCACTGCAGCTGAATAGAAAGTTTCTATTATTAATCGCAAGGACAGTTCAGCGAGTGTTGTGGATTTATCTGCAGATGGTCGTTGCGATCGGAATTGAAATTTTGTAGCCGTATTGCGTGCTAAATTAGTACTTTACCGGTACGTGTTTTCTGCCGACAAGGGTAGCTTTAATACTTTTACGGTTGCCGTTGGTAACTGTCTCCGACTTTCTTCTGGAATTCATAGCGACATTCGCATTACAAATCATTAGAAATTAACGTTAAACGTCGAATTGAAATTAACGATGTTTGATGTCAGTTTGGCATTTTTTTTTTTTTTTTTTTTTTGATGGACGAACAATTCCAAAAATACCGCACAAAATTACTAACATATTAACAGTATTATAGAAACAGACGAGAATCGAAAAGGACCGATAGCGGACGAAAAATAAAATCAAGCGACATAAACGCTGTCGTAATGAGAAAACATGATCCCCAATTACGTTAGGGGTAGCTAATCATAATCGAATGGCGAGCCTTCGGTCGTCGCGTTGCGCCCTCTTAGATCAGGCTGAGATACTCGTAGCGATCATCGTAAATCAGCTACTCCGTCGCGTGACCTTCGAGTCGACTGCGTCACAATATTTCTTTTTCCCGCAACAGTTTCCTTATCGAGTGAACGCGAAAAGTGCGACGCGAGTACGTTTAGGGGTGGATTATAAAGGATAATTGTTCCCGTGGTTGCACAGAGGTCTAATAAAAGGTTGATGAATTTATTAATCTGTTGGACTTATTTACGTAGGCTCGGAGCGGAGATGTTTGTCCGCGATTAGGTTCGCGAGTAAGGTTTCTCGGATTATTGTTACGAAATAAAAGTTGCATGTTGCGACGAAGCAAAGTTGCATCTTATAGATTGTTTTCTTTCGCATTTTAACATCAAATTACGAAGAAATCAATTTCTCCTTGTTATTCGTAATTTCCAGAAGTCCGCAGGCAAAGTTAAAACTGCTATTTCGTTTAGATCGCGAATCTTCAACTGCTTCAATCAATTTCGTGTAATTCCACATATTCTTCGTATACTTTCAATTCCTGTAAAATACTCGAAGAACACGAGTCATGGAAAAATAGCTCGTCGCAAGTGACCTAAACTAAATCGAGTAACAAATACAGTTAAATAGAAATTACATGAGATCAGAGTAACCACGCTGAATCGTCGCAAGTTTCGCGAAACGTTCCCATCTAAAACTCAAACGTGAAATCCCACTACCATTGGAATAACATCCATCCACAAAACATCCGCAGCGCGTTCCAACTATTCAGCCATCGCGAACAGCGTGCAACAATGGACCCATACACTCGTTCACCGCTTCTGCAGACTGCGAACCCCCCGATTGCAGGTTCCGTCAAAGGAACCAGCCGCGTTTAAACCTACTCGACGGCGTTTTTCAGCGTCCCGCGAATTTCGCGTCGAGTGCACCGCCTCCCAGCGAGACCACGGGACAAAGGCTGGTGGATGGGGGGGGGGGGGATCGAGAAAGAAACGGAAGCCCGCGGCGTCGTTCGAGCCCTTCTTCGAAAGGGCTCGCGAAACGCGACGCCACGATGCGGAGGTACGCGTCTCTTATTATCCCGGCGCGTGTTAATTAATCGCGACACGCGACGCAGCCTAACGACCATTCTCGTCTACGCGAGATTAAACGACCGACGATGAGTCAAACCGTGCAGGATGAGTCCGCACCATTGGCCTTGAGGTGGACGAACAAGCGAGAAGAGAGGCAATATTTCGGTTTCGGGGATGTCGTTCAAATTATAGTGCTCTACGATCGATATTAACGAATTAACGACGCTTAACTTTTCAAAATTCTACGATTTTATCATTCTGTAATCCGCAATCCGCTATCGCCCGTTCTTACCGTGTAATCCCGTCGTTCGAGAGACGGAATCTCACGACGATTCGAGTTACGAACAATCTCATTTTGAACTAAATTTAAGTTTGCTAGAAGCGCCTGTACGTCTGCAACCCTCCTTGCACCGGCCTATGTAAGTACGTATTTTGTTAGGCGAGCGATCTACGTACTTTACTTTGAATATCTATACATTTGCGTGTTCGATGTAATTTATGGACTTGCGCGCCATTCAATTTTTTGAATTCTAAAGATGAATCGAAGATCGAATTGTAAAATGTTGAGGCTTGGACGACTCGAATTAGCCTACCTTGCTACACGCAGCTCTGGTTTGCATCGATCGATGTCGTCGCTTAACGTTACAATCTACGACCTGTATACGTCAGTTCCACAAATAAAACACGATATATTTCCATATAAAAAAATACGACCTCCGCGAACGAAACGAGTTCATCGGCAAGTACAATGAACCAAACGAAGACTTCATCGACGAGGATATCCATTAACGCACACGCGCCACGATGGATCGCGTTTAATCATCGTTGCGTATCGTTAATATCAGTTGCATTAAGTTCACGAGAAACACAGAGAGAAACAACGATGACGCGCGGTTTCTCCGTGCAAAATCCATTGTTTGGAATTGTATGGTTTCGCAGACACCCTTTACGATGATTGATAATCGTTTTGCACCGATGCCTGCTCGTATATCCGAGTATTAATAATTCTAGGGTTTCGAAACAGTTCACGGCGCCTTGATTACCTAGCAAATATAGTACGTACTTATTTGTCGGCAAATACGCGTTTTGCAAATGATTAATCGATCCTCGCGCGATTTCCACGCGAGACATCGATTTGGAATTTTCCTACATTCGAGCTCTCCGACGTCATCTTTCTTTTACCTTTTCCCTTTCCTTTCCTTTCCTTTCCTTTCCTTTCCTTTCCTTTCCTTCCTACTGTTTGCTTGCCTTCGAAACTGCCGACTTTCTTTTCCCCTGTTCTCTTACTTTTACAACTTTCCTTCTCTCTTGTTTTCTTTCCCACCTTTCTTCGCTTCTCTTATTTCCAATCTTACATCGAATATAAAAAAATATGCGCTCGTTAAAGCGGAACAAAGTGTTTAAAATTGGGTCGACAAGTTAAAAGAATCAGTTTACTAAACGACGCGTGAAAAAGATTTTGGAAAAGTCTTTTTGCTTGAGCCTAGATCCCTGTCAGTTGTATACGCGTTGAAAATTTCGTCAGATAAAAAGATTGTAAAAACTTTTACGATTGTACGAGCTTGTTCTGAATTCTGAGCAGTTGCAATTTTTTCCAACATTTGTTCACACACGTCAGCGAATTAATTGTTCTAACTGGTCACGAGGAAAGAAAGAAAAATAACTCGAGTTGTTCGATCCAATCGCAGAAAAGTTATTCCGTTTTAACGAATAGCCGAAAATTACGAGAGCGACTGCATAGTACGTACTATGCGTGTAATTCACAATTCGTTCTTCCTTTCTAGTGCACCGAGAATGTCTACACGTTTTAGCACGTTTAACGGGACAACGCGAGAAAACAGAGAAAGGCATTGTGCAAGGACGTATCTACGTACATATTTGCCCGAGATAACTAGCGAATGAGTCCGTTTATCGAGTTTCACGCTTCTATCTCTTCCTTTTCGATTCAACGCGACTTTACTACGAAGTTACGCTCTCATTGCGCAACTACGATCCCATTCACGTGTTTGCATATCGTATCGGCGCTAGCGTGCAAACCGATGCAGTAACTTTCAGTTGCTTGATATATTTAAATTAAAGATAAATATTAAACCGCGCAAGGTTGTTACAGGAATTCGTCCGTTGGTCCAATAAATTTCGCTTTTGACCGAATGAAATTATTGCGAAAATTCAATTTGTTACATCGATTCCCGTTCGATCGTATCCAAATTTCTTTTCAACCAACTATCCATTAAGTCACATAGTTTTTAATAGCACACGACCGCGGGCTATTTCGTGCATTTTGCATGGGAAATGTGAAAGTATTAAATCGCAGAGAATCCGTACAATACGAAAAGATATATATAAAGTGTCCGAAATATGTATAATATACGCGTATGTATATACTATATAATCGAATTATTTCAGGTATACGTACAATGCCCTTTGTTCGTCAATTTTTGGCAGCAGCTGGTTGATCGAAGGCCAAACGAAACAGGCAGAGTTTCAACCAAAACGTTTTCCAAAGAAACGTTCCCTAATGGCAAGCATGACGTTTACGACGCCGCGGCATATAACGGGGACACGGGTGACGCGCCTGATTTTATTGAACCAGCATACACACGGTCTAAGGAAAGCAATTTATCGCTGGCCCATCGTCTGCTTAAACCAACAAGGAATAATTTGTTGCGTCACGCTACTGGACGTTGTCCCTTGGAATATCTTCGTCTCTCTATCGCAGAAAACGGGACGGATCGTTGTATGCAACGTTGTAGACCTCGAACAGCCTATAAAGATGTCTGGGGGAGATTAGAAATAGCGATTTGGAAATCGATGCGTGCTTTTAGCTCTCTATTCTTATTGCTGGTATCCTATTCGATTCGTTTTTCATCTCAGTTGGGAAATTGACGAAATTTCGTCTGGAAGATTATTGCTAGAACGTATAATCTCGTAACGAGATATGTTCGACCAAATATTTGATAAAAAAAAAATCGTTAATCATATTTAAGGTAATTTGAACTTTAGCGAAAGTCTTGTTCGATAGAAAATACAGCAAACGTATTGTCGAATAATCGGAACGATTAAAGTTGCTACCATCGTCGATATCGAACGTACGAATCGTCTTTCAAAACGGATCACGTAAATAATTTAGTCGATTTTTGTTATACACGCATAATGCGGACAGTTGTATCGATCGTTAATCGAAAACGAATGAATTCGTGAACGAAGCAGCATCGTTTTATTATTAACTTACTGTTCCCGGCTGCATGAATAATTTAATAAATTTCCGTTTTCCATTACGCGTTGACAAATTCATCGGATTTGATGCCGTTCCGACTGCTTGATTTAACGTTGCTCCACTTTCGATAAAAATGAAACAAGAGGGGCAAATAAATATTAATGCGAAGAAAATTGTACAAACGAACGATACGTTTCGGCTTCGTCAAAAGCTAATATCGCGATGAAATCTCAAACTGAATATTAGCTGATGTTAAAATGACGGGAAAAAATGACAAAACAAAGAGTAGATAAAACACAAGCGAGTGTTTGGCCGGTATGATTTCAAAAATTCGGAAAGTGGGACTACGATTTCCGGTGATGGATGTTGAAATCAGGAAGTATAATCGTAGTTATGGTTGTAACTATAACAAAACGAGAAATGTTTCGATAGGAGAACTGGTACGATAGTTTAATCGGTTTTGGTAACAACCGTTATAATTGGTTAGAATTTTTCGTCGTTGCCGATAACCACTGTCGATGAGAGAACATTTTTTGTTTGCCGATGATCATTACAGACGAGAAAATTTTGTTCTGCCCATCAATAACCGTTATTCGCGAGGGAATTCGTTTCCTGTTTACCGACGATCATTATCGGCGACGCAACTATTTTTTTTTAGCACGATTATCAGTTATGTTAATGGAAATTTACGATGGTCGATAACGATAGAGAAAGTTCTCTCACTGACCACTGTTATCGATATATTTTCGTTCGTAATCGACTGTTCGCTCGTTAGCGATCTCCTGTTCAAAGGAAAACTGTCTTTTCGTCGACGACGTTTCCCATAGAAATTTAAAGAACGACTGTCGTTTCTGACGCCCTTTTACGAATATTCTCTCCAAACACTCGCAGTCACCGTAAATCGAACGAAAATCTCCGCGCCTCTTTTCATTTTCTATTCGGCCGTGTTGGCAATTTTGGACGAAATTCTGCCTGATAAAACGTTACGGACACAGCGACACGTGGCTGCCCCTGGACAGTGCATCGACTTCCGGATCCACGTTTCCATACGCAGCAGGCCGATCTCCGTACCGACCTCTGTACCGACCTGTGAATCGAGGCGTTCCCGGCCCTGTGTTTATTCGGAGCACGGTCGTTCATTACCCACATGACAATATTGGCTGATGGGAATTGCTTGTACCCCGTGATACGCACCATTTGATATGCGGGCCCTCGCCTCGCCAATCCGCCGCGACTTTTACGATAATTCCGCGATCCTCCGCCATTGTTGGTTGTTTCGCGCGGAGACGTTGCAACCGGAAGCCGTGGTTTTCGCTGCACAGAATCGTACGTTTCGTAGAATCTAAAGATTTAGGGAAACAAAGTACATAGAAGAGTTTCGAATTTTCTAACTTTGACGTATCGTGTTCTTTGTTAGGGGAAGAGGAAGGTTGGAAGAAAATTCCGGCAGTAATTAAATTACGAAACAACAGGTTAAAGCGTTACATAAACGTCGTCGTTTAATACATTAAATAATAACATGTGCGTTAAACCTCGCAGAAGCGTTATGTTCTTGTCACTGATAAAAGTTCTATCGGTACGCAGGTAAGCTCATAAATCACCTGAAATATCAAGTCTACCTACCTCTCCAGCAAAATACATCTTACAGTATCTGCATACTGTGTCCGCTAATCGCAAAACTTACATAATAGCAGAACTAGTGAGGCTGACTTCTAATCTGCATATGTATATTATACGAAATATTATGAAAGGAGACAAAGTTCCCTCGAGACGAACAAAAGAGAGAGAGTGTTTGGCCGTTTGGCCGAGTGTTTACCGTAAAGATTCGTAGAAGAAATAGAAATTTTTGCACCGCCTATAGAAGTATAGGAAACTAGTTATTTATAGATTATTTATCAGCACTAGCTAAGATAACTGTTCTATATTAAGCATGTAAATACGATATAGCGTATAAATGTAAAGTACACGCGTAAAATTGTAATCGCTAATACCAGGCTATGCGAAACAAAACGATAAGAACGAAACAGGACACGAAAATAGGAAGAACACGAAAGGGTTGTACAAAGAATTACGTTCTTTCGTTGATTACTCGGTTAAATATATACTCCGACGAGCACAAGCGATAATACATAATATTTATTTCAGCGTGTAAACAATTTCGGCGTAAACAACGAGGAGCCGAACGTTCGGTCCGTCGGAAAATGAATTACCGAAACGTAACGAAAGACAGGAAAACAATATTCCCGAAACGTTTATTCGATACGTCGCATACAGCTGTAATTAACGCTAATTTCACGCCGCGTACATTTCGCAAACGGTGCGGCAGGCGATTTTCGTAGGATCGCGATGCTTTTCGTGCGACACGCGTTAATGAATAAATAATTCGTTGGTCCAGGGACAAACGAACGATTCCCGCTGCGGCCTCTTGCGATATAATAATTATGATCGAGTTGCGTTTTAGTTTATTTGACTCTTGCGTATGAAAACTCCCGTGTGCGTATGCAGGGGAAAAAACAAGCTGAAAACGATACTCTCGGTGATATAATTAGAGAGAAAAATCGTTAGGTTGATTTAATTCGGACGTACGCTCCGATTCTGTGTTGCATTTCGCCAATCGAATTCCTAATTTATTTAATTCTCTCTATTTGTTTATTAGCTGTTCGCGTCACGAATATTAAATAAAGAAAGAATATATGTAGACAGAGATGAAACACCTGCGGATGTCCTTTGTGAATATGTTACGCGCGCAAACGAAACATTTTGAAATTTAATTTTTCCTGTAACGAGACACGTGATTATCAATTAATTGGACAGATTGACTGCAAAACGTTCGAAGACGGAGTAAACATCCAACTTTGTCCACCTGTCAGAGCAGAAAATTTGATCCATAGCCGTAAACTCGGTACCGAGCGTACGTGGATCTCGTTTGCCGTCGTATTGGAAACTAATCGAGCGTTCTGTCATCGTCCGGGTGTTATCAATCTCGATTACCGGGCCAACGACGAATAGTAAGTAAGATCGTAACGGATGCTTCGATCAAGATCAAAGTTACTGCCGAGTGGACTGCCAAATGTTGCCATGGAGATCGACCACACTGAGATCAGCGAGTTACTCTTGCGTGAGTGACGTTTACGTAATCCTGAGTTCATTATGCAAATCTCCGTTGATTGGAGTCTTAATCGAACAGACTGGCAAGTCTATATAGTACTATATATAGTACTTGGAATTGTACGCAGGAAATTCTAGGAAAATTATAGGAAATTTGACGGTGCAAAGACTCGTATTACGCTCGCAAGACGAAAGAACATCGGACCTACTTTCGGTAGTTTGCCGTCTTATCACCAGAGGACCGATATCCCAAGCCACGCTTACACCAAGTTTCCCTCGAAATTTACCAGTAAAACTCGCCGGGCAAGACAATTTTTTTATTCGCAATTTCCTTCGTCTCTGTCGCAACGATGAAATTTAATATTTGATAAAATTCATTATTCGAGATTTCCGTTACTTCAACGTTCTATTAGTTCGGATATGAGAGAGTTTACCGTATGAGACATTTTCGAAGAAACAGCGGCGAATTGCTCGAAGGAAGATGGGCCGAATCGGCCACGTCGAACACTCGAGATCGCCAGCATCGTATCAGCTGCGCGCGTATAGGGTTTAGGTTGGGGTTCGGTGGCTTTCCTACGGTGGAATTTCCATCGAATATAGCGGCTGTGAGCCGACGCGTGCACGCTCGTGCGCCAATCATCGGACGCAACCACGTTGATATAAACAGGCGAACGACGTAAATTATTCGAACGCGAGTTACGACGCAAGCCACTAATTCCTGATTCCCTCCGATAGGGACGGTGAGTTTATAGATATTCGCGAATCTGACGTTTACTATCGCGGCTGTCGATGACTCGTGCGAGAATATTATCGTCGTTCGTCGACGTGTTAATCGACCAGGGCATTGGCTTCCTTTTTTACAAGTATACGCTACAACCACAGGCCACCGGTACGCAGATTGCGAGTAAAAAAAGGTGAAGACTCCGATCGATGATCCGTCGATGAGAACTAAACATTGAACAGAAAGAAAAACAGAGAAAGATGAGATATAAAGTAAGTATTAATCGGTGTAGCGATTAAAAGTATCCGATGTAGCGTATTTACGCTATATTCCGTATCTTACGCGGTAAAAACCATAAATGAAAATGCAGAAGATATTTTGTGCGACAATTATCGTCAACGATGACTTTTCGTAAATGCCGAACATACTATTTCCTTCACTTCGTTTCATTTCATTTCATTTCATTTCATTTCATTTCATTTCATTTCACTTCATTTCATTTCATTTCATTTTTATCGGATAAAATACAGAGTACGAATCTAGTGGCTTCTTAATTGGAATCTGCCATCGTCGAGTCATTATGAACCATTATCGATTCGAAGCTTGAAGATTAACCTTCCATTTTGCTTAACTTTCCCAGGACCGGATATTCCAGGTCGTTAAATTTCCCTGAAAAATCACTCATCCTAGACTCCCTCGACCGATAAGAGAAGCGAAAGAATTCGTTTCCAGCCCGACGATGACCGATGCTCTAACGCTCTGACTAGCCGTAAAACCGAAACTCCGCTCATTCCAATAGCAATTTTTCCCCGCAAGAGGTATCGCTAGCTCGATCGATACCGATTCCAGTTATCGTTGTAATTTTCCTGGCCGACATTCTCCACTTCCGACGTCCTCTTTTTAGCCATCGAACCAATAATGCGGCGTGACACGCGTGACACGTAAAACGGAGAACAGGCCTGTGACAAATGGTCGTAGCCGCACGCAAAATGGACGCTGGATATAAATACGTTCGCGAGCTGCTGCGCAACCGATACAAAACCGCTCGATCTATCGTAGTAGGCGAAAGGAAATAAGATTTAGGTTGGCGCGTATGACAAATTTCGCGCGAGTTTTATCCAAGTCGAAGATATGGAAGAAACAAGAAACGCATAATGTGCTCATCGACCGAGTTTCATCGAGATTCGTATCTCGTTACTCTCGTAGCTGAGTGGCGTTCCTCGGAAATCGGTGTGCGTGCCTTGGGGAACGTGAACGAGAAAATAGGAGAGGAGAGGGGCCGAATGGAGGAAATTCGCGGTACCTGGTAATAGAATAGTAAATATTTCATTAACGCGTTACTACACCCTGGTGCCCGACTGGTCACAGGGAAGTCGTGCCACGGATTAAACGAACCGGACACACCCCGCCAACAATCGCCCCGTTCTTTTTGCTAACACACGCACACCAACAACGTACGTAGGTTGAGACGAGAAATACGCTTTTACGAGCGGAGAATTAGCTTTTGCGTTTTCCTCTCTTTCTTTTCTTTTCTTTTTTTTTTTTTTTTTTTGTTTTTAGGGTTAAGGTCTTTTTAAGCTTCCGAAGTTTATCAAGTTTTCTTGTCGCAAGGCAAAGAGGCTTTCGGGTAACGGATCGTTCGTAATAAGTAGGCTGCGGATATTTATACATTTACGCAAGATTCGAAGGTAGAAAAATGCAAGCGGCCTCGATATCAAAAGTTAGCAAGTTACATGTGGAGCATGAACCAGAACGTAAGGGTGGCACGACAGGGAGCTAAATTCAGCGCAGTAAAGTAAGAAGGAAGGTTCGTACGAACGTGTATGTCCGATGCGACATCGTTTTCGAGTATAGCCGAACGTTGCTCGCAATTAGATTCACGATTTCCTGCCAACGGATAGTCGTGCTGGCCTTACTTATCGGCCAGCTCGTTCTCCGGATCCGAATCCATTGGATTGTTAGTTACCCAGCAGTTTAAAATCTCTTGTTTATGAAACGTCGGTTGACCGCGTCGAAACTGCTCGTCAACGTGACGACCAAAGTTGCCGACAAATCCGTGTAAGCTGTTCGAACAAGTTCGACGACCTACGACGCGATGCATTCACGATTCTCTATCGAAGTTGCACCTGGTCACTTTGAGCAATTTCTCCGAACTTAGGCAAGCAACTATTGCGACAGAAAGCAAGCCGTTACTCGAACACAGTCTCGTATCGGACCATACGTTGGTAGCAGCATTTCTTCTTATTTTAACGCGCCGAATCAGCTGCTGCCGTATTCGCCGCGTCTTCTCACTCGCCCCGTACACGTAACCAACGATAAGCCACACGTATATAGCCAAACGCTTGTTCTTCGATTTTCGTCAAAGATATCTAATCTACGTTTTATTTCGCAGCGATGAAACTTTGTCGCACGGAGAGCCAGAAATCGGGAAGATTTTGCCGAGCAGACGCGGAGAATCGATCAGTTTTTGAAACGGGACGCGATCGCGTCCGCGAAAACGAAACTTCCGTGGACAGCTTAATGGCGATATCGTTATTGCAGCCGGCCGTTATTCACTCTAACAAACCGTTCGCCGTGATGCATTAATCTGTCCGGCCGATGCATCACCCCGCGCCAGCGTTTTCCTACGCTGCTGCGGCGTCCAGTCGCTGTTTCGCGAACGCTAAACGCTACATTAGTTACCGGCGAAAGGATGCGGTTCCAGGTTGACAGTACGTTCCAGTTCGCCATCGGACGCCACGTTTCCCTTTGCGCCCCTTCGATTTTCCGGCTTTCTCCTTCTTGCCTCTCGTTGATCCGTTTCTAGCTGGCGGTTTTGCGATTTTCGTTTATCTTCGAGCGGGCGTGTGTAGCCAGGCATTATTGCAGGATTACCGGTGTGTGAAAACGTTATCCTGAGAATCGAGCGCCGCCTCCCGGACAAGGCTGTGTCTTTTGGATACATCGGAGCATTCAGGGGTGAAATATCAGGGACGCGGGAGTGAATAATACATGGGAAGTTGGTCGAGGAGAAATAAGTCTGCGTATTCTCCATTCACCTCGCGGTTATCGTGGTCGAAACTCTTAGAACGTATATAAGTATACACGAATACATATAGAAAGGACACCGAAGAGAATTTCGAATGATCTAAACTGGACCGTGACACCTCCCCTCCCCCTACTTCTACGTATTTCGCAAGGACAGCGTGGCATATCGCTAGGACATCGTGGGATGCGTGCGTTCTAGCTTTAATTAGATAAAAACCATAAGATAGGTGGACATGTCAAGCCCATTGCGAGCCAATTCTGTACAACGATATTCCGTGTCATCGAATAATCGTTCCGTGAAGTTGGCAATTTCTTTTAAGCACTCGACCAACATCTTTTGGATTTCCCGTTTTTTCTGGAATCTTCCATCTTCCATCTTCCATCTTCCATCTTCCATCTGGATCTTCCATCTGGATCTTCCATCGGTTTCTCATATTTCGTAAGCGTTCTAAACGTTTCGAACGATCGTTTCCTGCCTTTTAGAGATTTTATCGTTATAAAACAAAGATTCATGGAAATAAGAAGTAGTCGGCTCGTACGAGGAAAGAAATTTTGTATTGGTAAAACGCGTATAATTAACGTACCACTTCGATTATGTTTTATTATTTACCATCTTATATACATATATAGTTATTATCGTCGTTTTAGGATTTTCGTTGTAACACAGGCATATACATTTATCATCCGTATCCGGGTTTCAAAACGGAATGCCATAAAATAAAACAAGCTTTTCATTCTGCAACCATCGAGAATATTTGCACGATTCGGAACAATTTTTCCACGTACGTTCAAAGTATTTATTTCGGGAATTCTTCGTATTTGCGAGAGTATTTTAGGAGAAATTACATCGATAATTTTACTACTTAATTCTCTCCCAACATTTCTGAAAATATTATGAAAATCGCTGCAAACTCACCGTCTCCTCCCGAATGCTTACCTGCAACAAACGGAAATTAGTCGTTAAGAGTAATTTACGAAAACGCCGAAATTATCGTAGATTATAACGGTATAAGAGACGAAAGAGAAGAAGAGAAAATAATGGAGTAACGAGAAAAGAGATAAAAAAGATTCCAGCAGCCTACTGGATCCAGTAAGTGAAACCCTCGTTCGAGGTTAGCCAGCGAACTCGAAAACCTGGAAAAGCCCGGGAACCTCGAACGAAAGAGGGGAGCAGCTGCGATCGAGTAAACGAGGTGGTCGTTACAAGTCATAAAGCAATCCTCTGGCTAGTAATTCACTCGAGCCGCGTTTCTAGACGCTTGTCGTCGGTGGTGATGCATGGCCGCAGCCGCTCTCTGCAATTAGTTTCTCGCGACAAACAGAGCTTTAAAAGCGGACATGTTTGCAAATGCTTTCGGATAGCTGGCATTGACAACTCGATTAGGTACCACATACCTACCATTGTACCTTTCCCCGTAGCCTTTTTTCATTCTTCTTAAATATATATTCGTTCTAGGCAATATCGAATACGTTTCTCCGCTCTCGACTCTCAACTCTCGACTCTGTTTGTCGATAATTAATTGAATCAAGCAAGAATTAATTAAAGCAAGGAGAAATTTCGTCGAGACCAAGTTGCCCTGTAATTCCATAGGAGAACCGATGAAATCTATCGACAATTCGAAACGTGCGTTCCTTTGATCTCTCGTAACGTCCCTTTCTTAACGCAGCCGACATATATCGTATTATTTCGATCGAACTATATTCGATAAATCGTGTCAAATTTTAGCGATACGTGTCTCAGAGGGAAAAAAAAAAAAAAAGAAAAAGGAAAAGAAAAATTGCAGAGCTAACGTTCATGCTCTAATACTTTATGTATACGTAGGAGGCCTGTACGCACAGCTTTCGCGACTCGCTATATGTACATAAAATTCACTCTACACCGAACCCCTGTGTTAACCCCTTGCCTTATGACTTTTTTAGTAGCTATTAATACTTAAGCAAGCGTCGGCTATTCGCAGCGGTAACGCACCGTGACAGATGCAAAATATTGGAACATTGTTCGATAATTTGGAACGGTGCTCGATAATCCTCGACTTGACGAATAGGAAGCTAAAGTCAGAGGTCGGATTAAACTTTGTCGTAAAAAGTTTGCCAGAACTTTGTTGAATAGGAACGACGATTCGTTCCAGGAGCGTGGTTCGATATTACAGGGTAACGGGTTAACGACAAGTTATCGTTCAGACGAACGATATGGAGGGCGATCGTAATTCGTCGAAAATTGGCCAATTGTCCGTTAAATAAATGTCTTTTTTATTAAAAATCCTGTAGTAATACTGTCAGGATGAACGGTTTCTGAAATACCGATAGCAATTTGTAACGGTTGGAACGTTCTTGTATAATTTACTCGCTTATATATTTATTACGAGGTCGCAACGTTTGGAATAGTTGATATATTCGAGGATGAACTGTTTGATCGTTACTAGACAGTTACATATGCACCGCATATCGAAGGGATTAGGTTAGAAACCGCACGAAAACGATTCAGTTTCGTCTTTTTGCTCGCGCCAATTGCGTTTGAGGATGTACGAAATTGTTTGAAGATTAGCAAGCCTCGCGACGTACGCATAAATCCTCGTTTCTAATGGAAACGAGATTGTTGGAACGCGCACAAATCTTAACCAATCGTTAGTAACTGTTAGCAAATGCCATTCTATTTGCGGTATTTCCAAAATTATCCATTAAATGTTTCCGGCGACACTGACAAAGCGCAAAGAAACCAAGCCGCATCACGAGCAACGAGCAATATTATTAATCAACTACCTGGCCAAGTATCCTGCGATGAAACCGCTCCGCCCGAAATTATGCATCACCGAGGAGCCTTCGACTATCCAAATCCCATCCTTCCTCCGCAAATCCTCTCAACTGTTCACCGTTTTCCAAAAATAACCCCCGACTAAAGTTTCGTGCTTCCTAAATTCGAGCAACCCGTCGACATCATCGAAACCAGCATCCCTTGACGTTTTCCAACTATGAAAACTTCGAGAACCGTTCGATCTAACCTTAATCCATCTTTTCCATCTAACCATAGCCCATTTAAAATTCGATTGCTTATCAAAGGCTCGATTCGAAACTACGAGAGCTCGAAGGACCTGTGCGTTCGGTGCGACGCAAACCATAACGCCAGGACTGCGGTTACCGGCAATTAGAACGGCAACCTATTTTCACCAGGAGGCAAAAGGGAGGTGGAAGCAGGGGGATTGGAAGCAGGCAAGCAGCACGGCATAACTAACGACGAGGAGATAAACGGCTTGGCAAACGACGCGTAACGAAGGTGGCGCGGAGATTCCGCGTGGAAACAGACCGGAAATTCCCGAGGGAAGCCCCTTGTCGGGAAATTGTTAGGATCCCGGCCGGAACCAACTCGCCTTGAGTCGAGTAAAAGATAAAAGATAAAGATGGAGAGGATTCCGATGAAATTTTTAGCGCTATCTCGTCTTCGGTCGATATCTCGCAGTTTTCTTACGTTCTTCCTTCTCCTCTTTTCCGCTTGGTCCATCTATGCTTTTACCTTTCGTTGCCACTTGTAAGATGGAGATATTCGCAGTTCGTTAATATACCGTTTCAACGCCAAGGGAGCGACTTTTGTTTTATTATTCCTGAACCATCTTCAAATCGATAGCAGAAATGCAGCTTGAATAGCTGCGACTATACTGACGAGGATACGCGCAGACGCGGTTGTTTGGTAAAAAGTGCAGTCTCGCGAATCGCTCGAACGAAAGTCCGTTTATCAACAATATTTCGCGCTCTATTCACACTCCGGACACGATAATCACCGCGACAGGTACAACGGGCGATAAACGCGCGTTGTTGGTGGTTCGACGTGTAGCGACAGAAGAAGGGAAAGAAAAGAAAGACGAAGAAAGGAAGATGGAAAGAAGGATGGTCCAACGATCGGGTCGAACGATCCTTAACGCCGAGTACGAACAGAAAAGAAATAAACGTGAGAAGAACGCTGCAAAGCGGTTGCATCACGGATTTCGTGATCTCGCACACTTCGGTTGAAGCGAGTGGATTAGCAGTTTTCGTGTTTATCAACCAGCTTCATTGGACACGAGCTCGTAAGCACCCTTTACATCAACGTGGGTGGTAGTTTGATAAGGGGTAATTAAGTCGCTGGATTAGCAGTTCAACTTAACAAATTTACCGCTTCGTAAGTACTACGGGTTGCTTAACTTTCCGCTTAATTCAATCACCAACGCCAGCCGCTCGAAACGACGAATTCCTCTAATGGTGCTCGCTAAGTGGAGCGAAAAATGTCAAGAAAATGGTAATGGAATTAATAAAGAGACTCTGAATTTCAATAGGATCGAGAGGGATAACTAGAACGTTTACCTATTTATGGGAAATTTACAGGTGCGCAAGTTCACCGGAAATAGCTAATTATTATCTGGAAAGTGATTCACAAAGAAACGTGAATTCACGAACATTGTTATTAACATCTACCTCGAAGTTTTGTGCGCGTGTCGGAGATGAAAGGAAAACCGAAGCCTTTCCTTTGAGATTTTGGGAAAAATCCTCTAATACTTTGGCCTAGATTCTATCATGGCCGTAATTAAGCAATTGTCGTTCGATCTGATCGTAATTGTTCGAGATTCGTGATAGCGAGATTGGGCTCGAGGCGACGACTGGTCGCCGAACGCAGCCGCGGTCACGGGATGAACGTTTCGCCTGACGGAGGTGTGAAGTGGTCGTATGGTTCTCCCTGGAAACGTGGTTGCGGCGGCATACGGCCTCGAGGACGGGCCTAGCCACGTATGATTTTACCTCGGAGGTGTCGATATAATGGAACACGCGTTCCATTGATAACCAAACTCCAGGCAGAAACTGCCTAACAACGATTGGAACTTTCTCGACGTTTCTATCGAGTATACAAACAAACAAATGCAATCGTACAGCGAGAAAGACTTCCATCGATCTGTTTTTCGTGCGATCGCCTTGGAAAGCGATACATCGAGCATTTTATACCGGGCGTCTAAGCAAACTTAGCGTATTTTGTGACTAAAAGCATTCTACGCTTAGTAAAGAGTTATCCCGTTGACCGTGGATTCGTTCGAATCCAAAAAACATTGTTAACAGCGTTCGTTAAACTTATTATTCGTTAAACTTAATATTCGTTAAACTCAGCATTCGTTAAACTTAATACTCGTTAGACTCTGTTTGTAAAACGATGGATAATTCAAACAAAGAATTGTAACGCGCCATAAATTCTAATGATAACACGACATATATATGTATGAGAAGTCTACAAGGACGTGACAAAGCTAAAAAGTAGTCAAAATGTTGAAAAAATCGAAAACACAGTCCAGTTTCTCTCCATACCGAGAAACATTCTCCGCGCGTAAACTATTTCTCGACAACGCGTTGTTTCCTAAATACGTAGATGGAAAACTCCGATATTAAGTTTGCAAACAAACACGCCGTGCAAATAGAGTACCACATAGGAAGTTGAAGTTCCGCTGAACAAAAAAAAAAAGAAACAAACAAACAAAAAAAAAGGAAACAGAGGTCTGTATCGAGCGACGCGTAATCGGCGTTAATGACGCTGAGGCCATGACCTTCGACCAACGAACGATGTCAAGAGACGTATCAATAAAAATAATTGTATTTGTCTCCCGTAACATTCTCATTCGATTCTGTAATTAATAAGAATAATTATGTTTGTCTCGCATAGTCTGTTCTACACGTCTATCCGAATTCGATATCTGTATCGATTCGTTGGAAGAAACGATGCTCGCAAAATGTTGCACGCTTTGCTTTGCAAGTAAAATATTATTCAAAATTGAAGTTTGGAAGAAAACAGCTCGAATTTTAATCTTATCTAAATTTGCTACAATTACGTTTGTTCTCGACCTCTACCCGATTCGTAGACACGTCACCGTTGAAGAGAACACCTGTTAATCTTGTAGTTTCAGCGTTTCCATAGCTTTCAAAATTAATTTCATCGCAATCTAAATGTAAGTTAATTTTATCAAGAAGCGACTTTTTGGCAAAAGATATTCAACAGAATTTTACGGATAATTTTCGATTTTACGCGTAAATTCTCAAAAAGTAAACCGATTCCATATCCTAAACTAAACTAAATTCCGAGTTCCAATCGTCGTTGCGCATCACCTTGCTTAAACGAACTTTTCATCTCTCTAAAACCCTAAATGTCGCTTACCGTTTAAAAAAAAAAGAAAAATCCCCTTAAAAGCTCCCCTTAAAATTCCAAGTACGTCCACAGCGCCTACGCGGTTCTCGGAGCGGCATCGCCGAACCACGAAAAGCGAATACACCTTGCCAAACACTCTCCCCGCGTAACGAACTTTCGCCAACATCCTAAGCACGCGCGCTCCAATCCCTTTCTCATCCGCTTCGTCAAACCAACAAACCAAACTTAACAACTCTCGTGCAACAAGCTCGAACGTTCTCCTTCCTCGATTTAACAACTTCAACGCAACCGAATGAAAACCGAATGAAAAGAAGGAAGGAAACCTTTTGTTCTTCTTTCGTAGCGAACGTCCAGCTGGATCGATCAACCTCGTAAGAAATATTAAACGTCTATTAAAAAACTCACAGTCGACCTGGTATCTGGAAAAAGTACTTAGGTATTAACGAGATCGAAAGGTGCTCGTAAGTTTGCCGTGAAACATATTTTTGACAAAGCCAATAGATAACGAGTTATTTCTGTAGCGAGTTATTTCTACGTAGCAGGGAGTCCGATTCTAATAACGTGCGTTGTTCGTCCGACGTCGAAACTTTAGCGAGTACGTTTGAACGTAAAACTTGGCCAAGTATCTAAGAACGATACAGCGAAGTCGTAAAAAAAAATCGATCGGGCGTTAAAGCTTGCATGGTCGAAGACGAAAACGTAAACCGAGACGTTTCAAGGGAGATAAGGAGATCGTGGCTTATTCGAGATATCAACTCGTGACTAGTTCTTTCTTCCCAGTAACATAAATCGGCGGTAAAGAATCGGGCGCAACTCCGGCCAGTATACGTCTACGGTTCCGCGCGGCTAGACCAATCGCTGTCATCGTTTAACGTATTAATTTACGACTTGTTATCGATATACCGCTTCCGGCTAGATACCGGCTACGTATGAATAAACAGTCAGCGTGAGTTGTATCAGCGTGATTAGGCGAAAAACCTTGAAACATAGTTTTTCTATCGAAGCGTTTAGTCGCGATTTGGTCCGATGCACGTGCAGCATACGTCATCAGACTCGTCTTGCTCGAGAACAGCGTTCTCGCGAGAAAAGTTTATTCCGCATTTTCCATTTATTTTCTCTCGTAGAATCGCCTCGCACCCAATCCTACCACCCGCAACTAACTATCCCGCTAATTATCTCTGCCACTTATCGTGTCACTTATAAATCGTCGTTCGTAATGGGACGATAAAGAAGGGAAAAGAATTTATTTGGTTGGTTCGAGACAAACGAATTTGTCGTCGCACCACGTTTCGCCAGTGAATCAGCCTAACCGTTCCGTCCCGTCCCGTCCCGTCTATATAACCGACTAGAGTCGCGCGATCGGTCATTGTTGTTCGTCTACGCGCGGCTCGTCCTCATCTCGTGCGTGTACTCGTGCGAAAAGCGTTTGCGAAATGTACAGCCGGCAACCTGCGTTTATAATGGCCGATAGATCGATGTATAGATACTCGTTCGGCGTTTTCATGGTGTTTTTGATCGTTGTAAGCGGTTCGCACGCCTGCAAGGCAAAAGCGATGACTCGATTCGGGCAGGTTCAGGGATTGTTGAGTAGAAGCACCAGAGGAAGACTGGTCGCGCATTACTTGGGCATTCCTTTTGCTCAACCGCCCGTGGATGATTTGAGATTTAGGGTGAGTTTACACGTAAACTATTTCCACAGTACATCCTTCTTCTTCCCCTATTTTTTATAGCGCTCGACAGTACACCATACCTTTTCATCTTTCCAACGCATCATAGCGTATTATGGATTAGTTGTAATTAACATTGCGAAAGAAGAGAGGCCCGATTTCAATTATATTCTCGGAAATACGAATTTCCATAAAAAAATCCGTAGCCAGCCTGTAATAATTTTGGGGGCATGATGAACGTTCTTTGACAGAGTCCCAGGCCATGGATTCGCAATTGGACGGAGACATTCCTAGCAACGGAATATGCCCCGATGTGCGTTCAAGTGAACGAACAAGGCCACTTCATCGGAGAGGAAGACTGTCTCTATCTGAACGTTTACGTGCCTCTGGTAAATATTTTTTAGCGTACTAGGCAAAAAAGCGAGATAAAAATATGAAAATAATAACGGTAAAGGATAAACGAGATAAAGGAGAGTAAGAGAAAACGGAACGGATAAAAACAAACACGCGCGGGTAGATTATCGTAAAGCGTAAAAATATGCAACTTTGCTTATCTGAAACAGCTATGTTGGTTCTGGGCATCTACTAGGATAAACTACAATTAGGATACGTTACAATCGAAAACGTATAAGTTTCATACTCGTGGTATAAATATTTGTATCTTTTAGAGCTTATGAAAGTTTACGCTTGTACCAATTTCTCGAAAAACAATTCTGTAAATTAAATTAATAGAAGAGAGAGAGATTTCTATCACTTTAACCGACTAATTTTCTTCCGAAAATGTTTCGACAAAATTTCTACAATATGGAGATGCAAAATACAGTTTGCGTACGAAACACTAGGAAAGAATAGAAGGAAAGCAGAAAAATAACAAAGGTATTAATAGAAGAAAGAAAGAAAGAGAAGTAGAGGAAGAAGAAGAAGAAGAAGAAGAAGAAGAAGAAGAAGAAGAATAGAAAATAGGAATTCGCGATGTAGATTGGAATTTGTTTCGAATAAGGAAGAAGAATATTAAAATATAAATCCTATTCGAACAATTCGACAAGATTCGAAACGCGACGGTATACCGTTTTCGCGAGTCGATTCACAGCGTGAAACGCAGAATTCGCAGGAAACTCGGAACATATAGCGGCGTTTTGCGAAACAAATGCAAGTTTTGTTGAAACGCGATCTCGATTGAGTTGCAAGGTCCACTCTCGGTTTAATGAAATTTAAACGATTCAAGGCGACGCATTTTTCTAGTTGCTTTAAAACATATCTCTTACTCTATTCTAGGAACATTTGCAATAAAATCGTGGCTTAAACCTCGTTTGGAAATTTTTTCGGAAATTTGATAGTCCGGATAGGTTATCGGGCTAAGCATTCGATTAAAATAACATAATTCGCAAAACGTAAGTGTATAATGTTAGTTCGTGTCACGACACGACGGGGGTCGCTATTTACGAGCTTTTATCGTCTTCGTAGTTTCCGAGAAAACTCTACAACTGTAAACGTTTGCTTCGGAAAAAAGAGAGATCCTAAAAATTAGAATAAACTACGAACAATGTTGAAGAAAGTATTTGTAGATTTCAGAGGAAAACGGAGATGGATATGAGGAGAAAAGCGCACTTCCGGTCATGGTGTACGTGCATGGCGGAATGTACGCCACTAACGGTGGTAACAATCGACAAGTCCCACCAGAGTATATGATGGACCAGGATGTGATTGTAGTTTCGATTCAATATCGTTTGAATATTTTGGGTAATAAGAAATTCGAAAGTTCACGTTTTATCGAGCGAAATTTGGAAAAATGTAAAATCGGCAAGCATGGAATTAATAGAGACGCGTAGAAGGAGAGAAAATTCACCGATAATCCTATTTGCTGATATTCAATTTTTCAATTTCTCAATTTCTCAATTTCTCAATTTCTCAATTTCTCAATTTCTCAATTTCTCAATTTACTAATACCGCAGTTCTCATTCGCACAACTTTCCAGTACACCGATCTACCAATATTCCAACATTCAATCGCACAACTTTTAGATGGAATTTTTGCTAATATCCAGCTCCCAGATTGGCATGTTTTCCCGCATCACGGCAATATTTTCCAGTGCCTCGTTGTTTCATTTCTCCAATACTGCAGGATTCTTCTCCACGGCCAGCAAACACAATCCAGGCAACAATGGTCTGAAAGACATCGTAATGGCGCTACGTTGGGTGCAAGAAAACATTCGTAACTTCAACGGCGACCCAAACAGCGTGACTCTATGGGGCCACAGCGCAGGTGCCTCTGCCGTGCACTTGTTGGCTATCACGAACAAGACCGAAGGACTGTTCAACAGGTATGTTAACGATTTTGCGGACGGACATACTTTTCCAACATACGAGGCAACCCCGATTCACCGACCACCGATCGCACGTTCACTTTCACGAAACTTTGCACAACGGTTGCTTTCGTCGAACGCTATCCAAGAATTTAAGCCAATTCGTCAAACCAAACCAAGAATTTAGTAATTCGTTCGTACCCGTTTTTACGTAACTTTTACATACCCATACCCGTAACCCATTAATACATAAACATAAGATCAATTTCGTCATAACGCGACAAAGTTGGTGGTAGCGTCGCGTAGTAAGTTAGCTCAGCTTTCAGGTGGGACGCCTGAGTTTAAAAATACGGCATTGCCATCAGGTACATCGTTCAAAGCGGAGTTGCTACTAGTCCCACGGCGTTGATGCCGCCGCATTGGATAAGAATATATTCCTTGGTATCGGCCGCATTAATCGGATGTCTTCCTCAACGCGAACAGGAATATACGACGACTGCGCAACCGAACGTGACGCGCCAACAAGAGCAGAATGACGAGGGAGAGTTGAGCGAAGAAGAAGAGGAGGAAATGATGCGATGCTTGAGAAAGCTTGACGTCAGAAGCTTCGGAAACATGATGGACTATCATGTAAGTTCTATGCAGAGTGTCCTGCAACACCGACGATGGATTCTGCGCGTGAACTCGCCTCGAGTTACAACGAGTTTTACCTTGAAACAGTTCTATCGAAAGATGCAAGTAGTTTCATTTACCTAATTACAAACAGAACGCAAGGTACGCAAGGTACGCAAGGTACGCAAGGTACGCAAGGTACGCAAAGTACGCAAGAAGGTTCCGTTGTTTCCGCGTGCGCAATCCATCGTCGAAGAGGTTCCTCGATACTACGGGACATCTTGCGTATAAAGACAAGTCGAAGAACGAGTGGAACAAAGTTCGTTCAAAGTCTTGTTTTCGAGAGACTCGAGATTTACAAATTTGGCCTAAACGAAATGATTCTATTCTACTTTACCAACTTATTCGCTTGCTTCTTCCTATTCGATAGTCGAACAAAATTCGCGTATAGCTGGACAAGTTCTGAAGCTCGAACTTCTAAGAAACGAAACTTCCAATTTTGGTTACTCCGAACTTTGGCCTATAGCGTAGATTTCCAGTCGTGGTCGACGATCGCGTAAAGAATTCTAGATATCGAATGCTTCGTCGAGCTTTCGCGAAAATTTCCTTTCGTTAAAATTTTCTTCGTTGAAACTTTGGCAAACAAGATAGTGCGGTGGAATGGCCATTGCTGCATTTTCGCGCCGACGATCGAGGAAGAATCGGACGACGCTATCGTAACGGTGCATCCCCTGACAGCGATAAAGCAGCGCCTGTTCAGAGACATTCCAGCTATTATAGGGGTCACCAAGGACGAAGGACTGATGAAATCGATCGGTAAATTTCAATGAATTTAAGAAGCTAACAAAATATTGCCTCGCCTTGCAGAAATAATAACTAATTTACTATTTAACTTTATCGATCATTTTCTTTATTTAAACGCTTTTTCGCTATCTTGACAATCTCTTTTCGTTCGCTTCGAGAGAGACGACTCTCTTCGCGGTATTCCACTTTTTCGACAAAGAATAGCAAAGTCCTACGCTTCTTCGCCTATTCTTCGCATCGGATCGGATCGGAAGTAGAATAATTCGCGAGGTATTTTTCAAAAATTACTTCATTCCGTGATAAGGTTGCTGCTCGCCGCGCAATTCGATTACAAGTTTTAATTAATTTTAAAAAAGTTGCTCGTTTCGATTTGAAGCCATCTTGACGAACCTAACCGTCCAGGACCAAATACTAAACAATTTCGAGACGTATCTGCCCTATTTGCTGGAATATCGCGCCATGTCGAACGACACTTTGGACGCTCTTACGAATTTCTATTTCGACAACAACGTTACTTTATCAACGCTGAGAAGGAACATCACAGAGGTACGTGTGTTCTCCGTTCGAATATTTTCAGTCGACGCTATGTCGAATAAGATTTTTCACGTAGATAGTTGGAAGGCAGTGCGGTCGTGCTCTTCGGGAAACTTGCTTTTTCGAGAAACTTTCTACCTTTCGATCGTCAAAATAATATCTACTTAAACGCTACTCTTTTCCATAGAACGTCTTAAACTAATAATTTCACCAACTAATTAATCGACCATGTCCGATCTTCTTTGGCAAAATAATTCCATGGAACGATTTATTCCATCGTCTGTTATAAATTATTCTATGTACACGATATACGACACGGACGACACGTCGTTAATTATCCGAATAATCGTGCGACGACGATAAGAATAATTAGGCGATTCGATATTAACGAACACGTTGCTAATAATTTTGCACAACCCGCTTACAAATGTGTCAACGTTATAGATCATTGGAGATGCTCTTGTCGTATGGCCAACGTATGAAACTTTAAAGTACCAATCGAACGTAATGCATTCGAGTACCTATTTCTATGTATTTGCATACGAGGGCACTTTTAGCGCGACTTTTGCCTTCACCGCAGGAGTTTCAACACACTTTGGTGAGTATTTTAATACTCGTATGTTTCCTGATTTATTAGCCATATTGCTTCTAAATCATCGTAATTCAAAACGTAGAACTTTGTGTCTCGTCGTAACGCATCGTTTGGCACAAAGCGACGGAATAAAAAACGAGAGATATTTTGCCTCGTTGTTTCCCATAGACGCAGAAACATCACCGGCTTTCAAACTTGGCAAAATTTAACGAAAACTTAACAAAATCCCATTATCAGCTTCTTCGTCGAGTTTCATTTCACAACCTTTTGGAATTCTCCGACTGCGGTTTCTACGAATTTTCGAATTTTCGAAAACTTGGGAATTTTTTAATGCTGAACTTTTCAAGTTTTAGGAGTTTGCGATATCGGAATTTTGGAACCGTGCGACATCGGATCGTTGGATTTTTGGAATTTTGGAATTTTAGGATTTCCAAACTTTGGTACTCTGGAATTTTTCCTCCATCTTAACAAATTTTAACTATACACTCGTATACGTACAAGTATCGCCAATCAAGTATAGAACATTTACATTTTTTTTCTTTTTTTTTTTTTTTTTTTTTTTTTTTTTTTTTTTTTTTTTTTTTTTTTTTTGTAACTGAGATTTCTATGAAACGTTATTCTTCAAATTTTCTCATCGTACTGTTTATCAATTTTCACACGTTCATTGGCTTACTAATACCGTTCGCGTGGTTATCACGCTCGTCGCGATACGTAGAGCGCAGCTACTTAATGCTATACTAATAACGTGGCGCGATATTTATTAAATTAATAAATTAAACGCGTATTCAAGTATTATGAGAATATATTTGCAAGGGGAATGAACTTTATATTCTTCGATAGAGTTAAGATATAAGGTGATACTAACGAAGAACTTTTTATTTTTTATACGTAAAAAAAGTCCGAAAAACAAGGCGCGATATACCAATAACCGATTCTTCCAAAGAAATTAACCACTAAATCGGCAATGTGCTACTTTTAGGGGTCTCGCACGTAGACGACTTAAACTATTTGTTACCAATATTCAACAAAGCGTTCGAGGATTACATGCTACACAATACAGAAAACGATATAACCATGATTAATATAATGACCGAGATGTGGGCCAGCTTCGCGACTAAGGGGTAACGGAAAATAAATATCTTTGCTTCCTAATAACGAGGCAATTAGTAGAAAATGAGAAAATATCCAATAATACTGTGTATCTTTCTTATCAACCAATTCTTATTAATAACCGGATAATTTATTATTAAGCGTACCAGAGGCTTGGAGAGTGACACCATGGCCAGATTACAAGGAATCGCACAAGTTCTTGCAAATTGGAGTTGGAAAACTTCCGGAAATGACAATAGAAAGCGAACTCTTCCCAGAAAGAATGGCGTTCTGGGAAGAATTATCCGCGAATCTAACTTACGATCCGGCAGACGACCCTTATTTGTCCCTAAAACAACCGATCGAAGAGGTTCAGTTTGCCAGTAGCGGTGCTTCTGTACGATACGACGAAACAACGACTCCTTTACCGACATTGCTCCTGCTATTCACCTACTTGTCAATTCTAGAACGTAATTGCTAGTATAACGTTGTCGATAACAGATAACGTATTCACGTTGTAAACTTTACCATATAAAACTTGTTAAATCCATTTCTGACAAATTCATTTCTTTAGCCAATGCACGAACGATGGCAATTAAGCGGTACTTTATTTACCTTTTTCCTCCAATCTTCGAGCGTTTCTGTATTCTGAATTTTATTTTATCTTTACTTTACGTTTAACGACCGGACAACAGCAACAAATATTATACATGTATAAATATCACATGGATAACCGGATATGTCGACCGAAAAGAAACATCGTTCGTCGCCACGAATGTACGAATACGCAAGTAGAAAGAACAGAGCGGGGGGACAGACACGCAGATCAACAATGTAAAAGGATCTCCCAGAGGATCGCCGCCGGTTTTATTAAGACGAGGCCCTAATAAACGAAAAGCGTAATGGAATCCGGCGAAAATTAAGTTGGCCGCGGCCATGTGGAGAGTTAAACGCGTGCATAAAATATGCGCCAACGCGGCGTACCTTCGCGCTCGGGGAAATTAATCATCAGGCCACCCCCCGTGTTTGTCTTCTTTCCGTTCCGTTCCGTTCCGTTTTGTTCCGTTCCTCTTTTCCGGCCACGCGAATTCCCCGCGTTTGCGTGTACAGTAACGCGCACGTCACCAAATTAAGACAAACGTCCTACCTTTCCTTGCTTTCTCTTCTCCTTCCTTTCTTTTTCTCCTTCTTCTTCTTCTTCTTCTTCTTCTTCTTCTTCTTCTTCTTCTTCTTCTTCTTCTTCTTGCCTCTTCTTCTCTGATTTTACGGCTTTCATAGAAGTCCAGTTTATTCGTCCAGTAAATCTTTGTCAACGTTCACGGAAGATGTTAAAAAACGGCCGGCTTTGGATCTACCGAGAGACGCTCTCGAACGTCGATTCCCGCAACGATTTTTCGTATCGAGTCAAAGTAAAATACCGTTGTTCGGAAAATTCTACGAAACAACCACGCGGAAGAGAGCACAAAAAACGATTCTGCGCCACGAATTTCCGTATAGATGAAGGGTTGCGCGACTGAACGTCGACCGCGGGACAACTTTGTTCTACCGAGCAAAGAAGCGAGCATACGAAAAACCATGTGAACCGAAAGAGACGGTAGTTCGGCTGGAAATCGACGCGTTGCAGCCGCGATTCGCGCGTCGCCGAATTTTCGAAAGGTACTCGACCGTGCGTGTATATGTAGTACTTGAGTCTCGCGTACACTCGGGCCGAGGAGGCTCGAAATCGCTTCGAAAACGATTATTCGACTGCTGGATAAACAGTGGTTCGTCGCGCAGCACCGAACTTATTTGTCTATGCAAATGGTCGATCAACGATGGCCAACGGCCCTCGTGCCTTGTTTCGCTTCGAGTATCCGCGACCACCGTGTTTTTCCTCGCACCTTCGCCGACCAACGTGTCGCCGCCTCCCTTCGTCCCTCGGTGGCCAGTTAAAACCTACACCGGCTCTCGTCGTCTCTTCCATCGTGGTCTCTTCCTAGGGGCCACCTTTCTTTCTTCGGTTGACTTTTAACCATTCCAGTTATACGTACGATACAATCCGAACTCTTCGATTAGCTCGATCGCCAATTACAAATCGTGGATAAAAGATACAAGGGTAAAGAAAGAAGCCCTCCTTCGAGTTTCATCGAACCACTTGTAGAAACCTTTTGCGAAATTTCGTCGATAACAGCGTGATTCGTGCCTAATTTCCATTAACGAGGATAAACTGAATGAAAAACGATCTGCTGGATCGGTTACGAGCCAACGGATCTCTTCCCCGCGTTCCCCACGCGCATCGCCGCAATAAAACGACATTTTATGCATACGAAACATCGTTGCACACTTGCCTCTGCTTTCCCGCCAAAGAATTAGCCGTGTAATGCACCCGTGGCGCCCATTATCGCTACGAGACCGTGTTTCGCGTCGAGTAACGAACGAAATTTCTCCAGCAATTGCCACGGCTTTCCAAGTTTCCGGTTCGTGAAATTCGGATGCTGTTCGTGTCTCGCGATAATGAGGTATTCGCGGATTCGACCTGCAACGCTATAGTAAAGGTAAGCACGCGTGTAATTAGTAAAAGCCCGTGAAAATCGAGATCCGTTTCCCGTTTCTACGAGGCCCCTTCTCGCAAAGTGGAACAAGACGTCCGAGTATGCCGATCGAAACGAGTTTGCAATTCTTTCGAACGCTAAGAGTCCTAAAACTCCATGGTTGCGACATCGAGTCCTCGATAGTTGCGACATCCTCCAGTTTCTAAACCATCGAACGTGGTAAAGTAAATGAACGTTGGCGAGACGCCTTGGCGAGCCAGTTTCTATCTCTATTCGTTATGCACGTATCTTCGTTCGTGCATCAAAGCAAGCAAATAAAAAGCACATAACGCATCGTTTAAAAGCGGAAATTCCGGCCCCGTCGTTAATTACTTTCTCGACGTGGCAGGGCATTTCGTTCGACGAAACGTCTGGCGAACAATGGCAGCCGAGACCGTCCCAAGGCCCCCCGGAATAAGTTCTTCCTCTTTTCATCGAGAACGTAATATCGTGGTATACAAGCCCTTTTGTCGCCGCAGACGTTTAATTATTCGCCATCTGGAAATTGGACCCGGCTGGTTTTCACACGCGGCGAATGATCGATCGCCTGTACGTCTCCTTTCTTCCACCTACAACCAACGACGCTGGTTTAACGCGTGACAAACGATTTCCTGGCCCCGGGGGGAGGGGGGGGGCCGATCGAGTTCCTTTTTTGGCATCGTTCTTTCCACGCGGCCGAGGAAAACGTGTTTTTGTCGGGAGAAAATGTTCGCGTCGAGATAGATAGCAGGGCGAATAAGACGTTCCGTTCCTTCGTAAGCATCGGATTATAGCTTATTCCACTATGGAACGTGTTTTTCTTACCATCTTCTTTGGTATTTTCGTACAAAGGAGGCGTACGATCAGTTTGAATTTAGGTATTTTATGTACTTGGAAATTGTACGTTCCGGTCAAATTCGATTTGCAAGGTCAGCGAAATCACGTTTCTCTGGTTTCACCAGCCGAGAGCGGAGCGACCACGGTCGTAATCTGACTCTAATCTAACCCCAACGCGGCTTTATAGAAAACTTTAGTACGACAGGTGTGCAAATACTTTTCAGTCAGCCACCGTATGCGAACGAGGCGACCAGGATCTGCGAAATTCCGCCGATTTCCCTTTTCTTTCGGCCCTAGTTGACCGATTCTTGCCGAGTAACCGACCCGAACGGACCGACGAAACGGCCGCTATAATTTTCACGGCGGCGTGTGCCCGTCGACAGACGCCACGGACTGCCATTGTTGGCCTACGTAACGAGCGGCAATTTTTGCAGGGTCGAACAATGTGTCGCATTAGCGCATTGTGCTGGCCGGTTCCGCTCGTTCTGTCACGCGACACGGCCATATCGTAATCGATGCTGGCCCGCCGATTTCCATTTCCACTTTTGCTGCCCGGTCCCAGTCGTTAGAGCGGCAAGTCGGCCGACAATGTCATCGAGACCAGCGAACGTGTCTGGAATTCATCGACCGAACCGTTCTTCCACGGTTATTATATCGCGCGACCATCTCGAATAATTTCCCGGTAATTTGTGCGCGCGATAATGTGGCATTAAGCTTCCATGGTGAGGACTTTTGTCGCTTGCGAGACGCGAGAGGAAAGGAAATTGCATCCGATCGCGATTTCGAACTTTCGATTTTCAAGTTTGAAATTTTCTCTCCGATGTTGTTCCAACAAGCAAATTTCAAACATCGACGTCGAATCGGACGGAGCCACGTGGTTCGACGGGCAAACTTCGATTAATAGGGTGGAACTCCCACGACTGTCGTCTTAAGCCGAGCGACGGGGGTTTGCAACGTTAGCCCGTCGTAATCCGTTGCATCCCCCAACGAGCAGCCGGTGCAGCACGCTATGAGAAAATGAATATTTGAAAATCTGGAAGGACGAGAGGCGGCGTTATGTCCCCGTTAGCTTCCCCTAATCTGACTCTATCTAATTCGCTGGTACGATTCCCCGTGGGATCTATCCCGCAGAAATTTCCCCTCTCATTATACGTACGTATTTCGTACGTTCGTTTCGTCGAGGATCGCGAGTCGCTCTGTTTCCTCCCTTTCTTCTTCCAATTCCCCCTCCTTCTGATTCCGATTTCTCTTTCGATTAATTATTTATTTTCGCTATTTCCTACAGCGTTAGCATTTTCGTTATTTAGTTCTTCGTTCGTTCGTTTCTTTCGTTTTCCATTTCCTCTATCTTTTGACAAAGTTTCGTTTGTTCATCGGATACCTCGAATATCGGCCTCCGATCGCAATAATAGTACGCGTACCACGCTCTTCTGTTTCTAATTCTAGGATAGCCCTGATCCTATGCAAAGAATCACGAATAATAGAAAACAATTCACGACGATTAATCGCAACTTTCTTACAGTATCTACGATTTTAACACGCTCCGAGACTACCGTCTCTTCTATAGATGATAAAAAAAAAAAAAACCCCGAACAAGATCTTTTTTATCGATAATTGAAAAAATATCGCTTATAATCTCTTTTATCAAGAAAATTTTCTCGAATTTTGAAAGAAGAAGAAGACTCTGATTGAATGGACGTTTATTAACAAGTGAATGACAACATTTTAACGAGACACGAATGAACGTCAAGCTGTCCACGCGATATCCATCATCGCGATGACTTTCGATCGACAGAGTTTTTGCAAAAGTTCATCGAGTTCGAAAACGACCGGCGACTCGAGTTCCCGTAATCGTCGTAACGATGATTTGTCACTGTCACGGACAATAATACGAATGGACGCAAGAGCGTAACGCAAAATGGTAGCCTGCGGCTTTCATCGTACGAGTATCGCGGTTCGTAATATCAGCGACTCTCAAACAATGGATATCATCCACAAAGAGAGAGACAATCCTTTCGCAATTTAACAAATCATATTGTTTTCCGTTTTAATGTTCTCGAATATTGGCAAATAGTTTTTTCGTGTTTGAATATTTGATTCGATATCGCCCAGTTGGACGTTTTCTTCGAGTTTTAACGAATATTTGGCTTTTCGTACGTTGAAATCTTTTTACAACTTGGTAAATCCCGCTTCCTTTTCATTCCTATCGAGAATTTTCACTCTCTATTTATCGCCAAGCTTCTTAAACGGCTAGGAGTAATTTTTCCAAAGTTAAATCCAAGATTCAACGAATATCGCGTTTTAAATACTTTTATGGATAAAATGTTGCGAATAAATGCATCGCTTTATGATTTAGTAGACGTTTCCTTCCTCCTTTTGATGCTTTAACGGATCGACGGGTCGTCCGTGTTTAAATGCTTTCAAAATTTAGCAAACGTCCCGTCCTTAACGATTTTGCTGTTTAGCGAATCGATTAAGATAATTCTATGCGTACAGGTAATTCGATATCGAGGTTAACGCACATTGAATTAGAATGGCAATTTGCTACATTGTCATAGTCGAGGAACACAGTATCGCAGGGCTAGAGCAGTAATGATACTATCGAAGTATTATTAGCACTGGCGTGGTTGCATCGCTGTTAGCACGATAGCAATATCATTAGTACTATCGTAACTATCCTAACTATTGTAACTATCACCAGTGAAAATGACTATTGTAACTATCACCAAAATGAATCTGTATATCACTAGTTTTTACATAGGAATTACTACGAATATTATCGTAATGGTACTAGCAAGCCGCTGTTTGGCAAAATTATTGATTATCGATAAATTATTCGTTATTAATTGCTAGTTGCTAATATTTTACGATCGAGAAAGGTTAGAATGGCTGGTTTCGCGTCTCCTAATGTTCGCGACAAGAAGACAGAGAAAAGAGGAAGAGAGGAAACACTTGCAGCCTTTGCCCTCAACAGATTTTCTTAAAGCTGGAAAACCTTCTTCTTGCCATTCGAGAACAGAGTTTCCTGCCGGGTTTCCGTTTCCGGCCGACGTTCACCGAGACGATTGAGAATCTCTGGTGTGCGTAATACAGAATCTGTCTCGAGCTAGTGTACAGCTACACTGCGGGGCACGTCAAGACAGTGACACGAGATCCGTTCGCGATTCAGAAGCGAAGAAAACGGTGGAGAGGCGGATGATAAGGGGAGAGGAGCTTATACGCAAGGTTTTCTTGCCCGGGGAGCTGGTTTCACGGCGTTATACCTGACGTTTAATAAGTAACCGGTAGTACGACAAGATAGTACGACAAGTAGATGGACAAGTGGAAAGTTATAAGTGATAAATGGAAGATTATGGGCGAGAAACGTTAGACGTCTCGGTTAAACGAGATCACCTTCGTTATCCGTATAAACGCCTGTAATACTTTTCTATAGAGAATAAAGAGATTTGGATGATTGGATACCGGTGGATCGAGTTTTCACATCATAGATGCGAAAGAGGGATTAGGGTGAAAACAAGAAGAGACGATGATATTTCTTGACTAACTTAGGAACCAAAGGGGAGCTTTCGAGCGAAGAACTCTAGATTCAGGTAAAAAGAGGGAAAAAGAAAGAAAGAAAGTTACGCGAAACCAAAACTTAACTCCTTACTTTGGGCTTCGAACAAACGCGCCGTACAAAAACAAGTCCTCGCGCTCGTTTTAACAGGTAAACATTTGCCGTTGAAACATGGATTTCCATTAAACGTTCGTAAATATCGATAATACCCTTCGAAACCCTGTAAATCGAAGTATATATTAAAATCGATGAAAATACCTACGGGAATATTTTATTTAAACGCGAAATGCTAGAGATAAGAAAAAAAAAAAAAAAAAACATGAACTTTTTAGAGACCTTAAAGCGAATGAATCTGAAAGTGGTTGTGAACTTTCGAACGTTAGAAACTTGGGATAGTTGGTTAGATTTTTCTGATATTTCTAGAACCTTTGCAAAATTTGCCGGTGAAATTTGCTCTGCCCAACCCGTGGTTCGCACCAAACATCCGCCATATCGACACTTTCGCGACGCGCCCAACCTCAATTTTCGCGCGGACAGCAGATGATGAAGCATAGAGGCGAGGTAATGATAAATTCGCTCGTTACACCGACTTCTCGCCTCGTGACTCGAATTCGCTCGTTCGAGGTGTATTCTTCGGTTGTCTTTCCGCAGGTAAGACGCGAAATGGATGGACGGGAGAGGTTAAGTAATGTATCGCGTTCGTTGCGCCACGGAGAAAAATGGTGTACGAGTTGATTTCGCGAAATGTCTGAGACGTTTCCCCGGCTGGAAACCCGTTGAATGTGACGATGAGTAATTACTCCGCGTAATAAGTGTGAAATATGTATGCGAAGGTATATTTTAGTCTACGCAGTCTCAAGGCTGGGTCAGATGTGATCTCGATGCAAGTTCTCAAGTAACGATCGACGCAAGTAACCAAGTACAACACGTACTTATATACGATTCAAGAATTCGTTGCACGCTGTGCCAGAGACTCGAACGAAAGACCCACGTTTTCCTCAGACAGTCTCAGATTTTCTAGGACAGCGAAAGACCAGACGCAGAGATAAACGGTCCTACGTAGAATATGCTTTCTTATTCTTATATACTCTTTAAGGGACAAGAATTCACGATACAAAATTCCATCCAAAAATCTTTCGCCGTCGTTTGAAATCCACTGGGAACCCCTACCTATATTCTGACTGCCAACTCCCAAAGAACCATCCTCCTATCACGGTAAGAACTTACAACGGGAACGAATGAAACCCTCTCCCTCGTCTTCCATCATCGTTTCACCCTTTCGCAAGAAACACGGGGCTGCCGCTAATTGTCGGAATAACGAAGGAACTTGCGCCTGTACGAGGGCCGTTTCCATCGGCCCGCAGCTGTTCGCCTCGTTATTCCATCGGATCGCGTAGTTCTCGCCGGTTCTCGCCGGTTCTCGTCGGTTCTCGTCGGTTCTCCAAGGTTCTCGTAGTTATCGCGATCCCTCTTTCAGGGACGGAGAGGCAGCCTTCCCGATTTTGCAGCGCGTCAACAGTTTCGTCGTCGTTCCGCCGATAAATCTGGCCGCCGTGTGTTTTGCACGGTCTTTCCGCGGCAAACTTTCCCGCGCTTTTGTTCGAACGGGGCTGCGTTAACAAGCAGCAAAGAAGGACGACAACCGTTTGATCGAGTTCGCTTCTTGCTCGCGCAGCTGCGATCGTATTACCTCGCTCCTCCACCGGGGAGAGCCGGTTAATTTCACGCCAACTTTAAGTCGAACGTTTCGCTGGTTAGAGATTTGCTCGCCAAAGGATCGGTGGCATTGTGTCTTTAGGGTTCGTTGAGATCACAAGCGAGAACAGCTTCCTTTTGAATTACCTTGCTTTTCTCTCTTCTCTCTCTTTTTTCTCCTTTTTCTTCTTCTTCTTCTTCTTCTTCTTCTTCTTCTTCTTCTTCTTCTTTTTTGTATTCTTGGATTAATTTTCTTCTATCTTTTGGATTTTCGGATTACTCTCGAGAGTTTCGACTCGGACTTGTCCATTCTCCCTTTCTATATTTTTGTTATCGACTGTCTCGTCAACTGCGACGTTGTTCGAACGTCTCTCAAACAAGTTCTTTATCCTGAAAAGGTTTCACAGAGCGGGGCACCGGTCCGCTTTGAGGTCACCTAGCCAAGAAGAGAACGAAGACCGGAAGCAGAAGCGGACGAGGAACGGTAGGGTGAGTTCGAAACGGAGTTGCGGTTCTCTGCAGCTTCCTTGGCCGCTTGAGCTGCGGTCGAGCCTGTCGATTTCACCCGGCAAAAAGCTGCGCCGCGATTTAGACTTGTCCGAGACTTTGTCCCTCGACCACAGCCGCGTTTCCACCAACCTCGCTGAAAGTTTCGAGCTTCCGAACGAAACTGACTGCTCCGACACACGGATTCGAATAAACATGCCTATATAGTATTAACTTTTCGTTCGATTAGGTTTGTCAGAACCAAAAGACAATTCGTTGCAAAGTGAAACAATGATCTTAAGCCTTGTGGAATTATTATCCGCGCATTATTAGCATCGCTGTTTTTCTACGATAGAAAAATTATCTCGCGTATGCGTGGTAATAATTATTAGGTTAAAGTCGACATCGCGCTATCTTTTCAGAAGGATGGATTTCATATATACGTATTGTTGGAAGAGGCGCGAGAGGATGCTTTAACTTTGACATCTTTCCTGCTAAATAATCGTCTATGATAGATCGTAAAAATCACGGCACAGATGCCTCGCGGATCACGATATATTCGAGAACAAGGATGAAACGGTATTCGAACGCTTTCGCAACATCGTCCTAACGTGGAATCGCCCATCTTCGTTCCTCCAAATGGCAGATCGATCCATCTTATTCGCCACGTTCGAAGAACGAACGGATGATAGTTTCGCTTTGTCTCGTGGCCGACCTCCGATAAGAGGGTCAAAGTGCTTTAGAAGGCTCGACTTTAATTCCGTGTTCGCGCGCGAAAGCAAGAAAATGTGGAGGACGAATCGGCGGCGCGCATGAAATTTCCCGCTCTTCGAAGAACAGCCTCGTTCCGCGTTTGAAACTCTCCGCAGACTCTTTTCCACGCCCTTCCATCCTTCCTTTCTTTCTCCTTTCCGTTTTATTACCGCGTTGCGTTCGAGCTTCTCACGCGTATTCGATGAAACGGAACCGAGGAAGAATCGTCGAGGAATACGATTCTCGTTACGATAATTTCCAGCCGAGAACTAAAAATAGTCGAGAGGATACATTTGAATTTTTAGGTCTTTCGATTTGCGTGGTAGATGCGCGTTTAATTACACGAGGAACGGTTACGGAACAGAGCTGTTTGCTCGGTCATAATTATAGGTCGTAAGCTAAAAGGCGTTAGCTACGTACATTGAAAATTCTTTACTCGCGCTATCGTCCCTTGTCGATAAACCGATCTTCCAATTACGTCGGCCAACCAAGCAGATCTCACGAATCCACTTGCCAAACATCCATCAGCGGCTATTATACCTCCGCTTCAGCCGTTTCCGACAAAGCTACACGACTCACCCGAAAACCTATGTCCACATCGTCACGCGACAGAAACAAGACACGTCGTACGTCACAGGTTCGCAGTAATTAGTTAATTGGACGTCGAAAACGGGGCAACGAGAGGCCGCGCGCTTCAAAGATCGTGTAAACATTTCGTCGAAAGCACTCGCTATATCCGTGGAACATCGAACATCAAATTTACCGAACTCGACGAACTTGGCGATGATTTTCGTGTTTCCGTCTAGCTAGCCGGAAAAATTAGAAGCCACGCTTGACAGGCTGAGACCAGCCCGCTGATCGAGAATCTACAAGGTTGACCGATTCTCCAAAAACAAAGGTCGATCGGCAACTGCGCGAGACTCGCCTATTCTCCGGCAGAGAATCGCTCTTTTCGAAGCGACCGCCTCGGTCACTGCCAGACAATTCCTTCGAATTCAATTCCTCTCTCGGCGGTTGATTTACGGCACGACTGGACGTGGCAAGGAACGAAGAAACAGCGTCGAAATAAAAAATCAGAAGGAATATGTTTCTTCTGCGATCTTACAACAGGCGAACGCACGTTTTCAAAGTACTTTACTTCGCGTCGGAAACGGCGAAAGTCGCAACAGTTGTCCGAAACGAGGGGAACGGGAAATGGCGAGCCATGTTTCAAACGGCGAGAAGCAAAGAGAATTGCAAAACGAAAAGTTCTGGGATGAATTTCCAGCTGCGTCCGGCCGCGAAAAAATAAGACGACGATCTTGGTAGCGGTCGAGACGTAAATAATCCGCAAGAGCAGTAAAAAGAGCAGAACGTGGTGGCTGCGACGGCAATCGCACGAAGTGGCCGAGTTTCTTCGCGTTTCCCCGCGATCTACCTTTCGCTGTTTCCCTTCTTCGCGGTCAGGGGATACGCGCCAAGGGGCCGACTCGTTCCTCGATTTCCGCGATTACGCTCGGCCGAAATGAAACAGTTTTCGAACAAAGAGGTTTCGTTCTCCGGACGGTGCGTCACGTACGTCGAACGACTCGAACATTCGGAATTAAACGCGATAGGAATCCTATCGTGATCCAAGTTTTCGTTCTTTTAAAACGAGCGTTGATTTTTTTATCGCCCGAACTGTCAGGCGACACCCGATATCGTAAGAAACCCGAACAGGACGGTGGCTGCTCGTTCGGATACAAGGTGATTACAGCGTCGTCGTTGCGTTGCCTATTGTTTGACACTGCCGGAGACAGCTTCGTCAGCCCCGATAAAAGCCGAAAAACAGAAGCTCCAAGTTTCTTGCGAGAGCACATAAATCAGAGGAGACAGAAAGAGAAGTTATTCGATGCGATGGAGAGACGGCGAAGACGGGCGAGAAAAATGCAACGGACGATATGTCGGAACAAAGATCATGTTGCTGCAGGGGGTGGAAAATTTGAAATTAAAGTACGTCGGATACGAAGGGAGATATATCCGATACGGATCCGTCGGACAATGAAGGATGAGTTTTAAGCTCTTGATCATACAGCTATGCGATAAGTGCTAAAACAACGTACCGTACAAAAGTGTATGATAGGCTTACTTGAAATAATCTTGAAACGCGAGGCGGTCGTTTCGATTGTTTCCCGCAAAGTAACTGCGATTAGATGATAGAAAATCAAGACACGAAATTCGTTCTCTTATAGCTCGTCCAAACGAATCCTTTAAATATCTCTCCCATAAAAATCTCCCGATGGAAATCAGATTATTCCTTTATAATCGTAGATCTAAAATCTGTAAAATCTGTTTGGTAAAGCTTAGACCTATATCGATGCAAGTAAGATACGCGTGAATTAAAAATTCTCAAAGCTCAATATCAAATGTCAGTCGCTTCGTAATTTTCGCAACTAAGGAATATTAGACTGGAGTATTTACGCGTATTTTTATCTTCTATTTATCTGTTTACTTAATCCAGTTCTTGTCTTGAACGTCTCCCCTGTCTCGCGCGTCACCTTCGTTTCCATTCGTTTCCATTCGTTTTCATTCGTCGACTTGCCAAAAATACACAAAGTATATAACGCACAAACGCGTTTAAAATAAGGGCACTCTTTCGTCAATCTGGAATCGATAAAAGGTTAGTAGATGTGCGGTAACGGCGATACCAACGATCCAGGAACCTCATCCTCGGCCCATCTGCGATAATCGCGTCTTGCAAACGATGCATGGGCAAGTTGCACGACGGATATCCGTCGGAAGCGTGGCAACGAGCTGCCGCCTCTGGCTGCCATTACGCATTCGAACGTTCGAGCTGCGAGCAACGCCAGGCGTTTCGGTGGCTTTCGAAACGGTCGCCACCGCCGCCGCCGCTGGCCTCGAATTTCGAACACTCCGGTTGGAAATTCGCGGGGGATCCGGTTGCCCGGTGCTAATTACGCGACTCATTAACAATGCAGCCACTTCAAACGGGGGGCTCCGGTTGATTATTATTAGCGGCGGCAACAATGAGCGTAGTTACAATGTCCGACAAAATTTCACGGTGGCCGCGGGCGCTTTGCCCGCGACTAAAACGCCTAGCGCACCGACTATTCGTTGATTTTTTTACCTTCCAGTCTGCAAGTTACACCCGCACCGTCACTTCTCGATGAAATTGTGTCGCGCTGTTAGTCGGTGTACGGTTGACTTTGCGTATACGGCAGAATTTTCGATCGATCGAGAGGCGCGTTCGGCCTCTGTAGTGGTTCGTGCGTTCGTTAAAACGATACGATATCGTTTTGTAGATGCGTCGCGAAAATTAGAGAAATAAATAAACCTTCGTACGTATACAGTCTATGGTTGTTCGTCCGTTGGTTAATCCAACACGCCTTGCAGGTGGATTTTTCATAACGGCGTCCAAATACCTTCATGATCGTACAACTCGACAGATGGAACATCAACCTTCGAAATGCGAAGACGTTGCGAACACTGTACTTTTAATTTACCTTGAAATTTACTATCATTTATATCGTCTTCATGAACTCGAAGCGAAGCGGTATCACCACCCATTTCATCACCTTCTGCGTCGTTTTATATTATCACGGACCAATTGCACATGTAAATCCCAAGGAGTCTAATTGCGATATTCAACGGATACGCACAGAGAGCATCGCGAAGTAACGTGCGGTCGAATTGAAATTATCAATGAAACGACCGGAATACCTGTAAATTGGAGAAGCTTCTACAAGAGAACGAAACAGAGATACGCTATGCCAGAGGGAGGGGAGAGAGAGAGAGAGAGAGAGAGAGGATGCAATAGCCAATGGGATAGGCAATCTAAGCCTAGGATACAACGTTACAGAGGTGAATCATATTGCGATCCGTGGGGCAATCTGGCCGCAATACTGACGCACTTCGCGATTCCCTTTGTGACTTAGCTCGACGGCCAACGTCACCGCGTTGATTGTCCATACCGACTACCGCGTGTACAATATCGGATTTGCTTTGGAGACGACGACGTCCGCTGACAGGTTGATTGCGAGCGTCCGTCGCTGATTTCCAACCGACTTGGTCCGATGGATGCGACGTTCCGCGATGGATTTCGACGATCCAACGACTTTCACGAATGCGTCACACAAGAGGGAGGTTCGCGACGTTTAGGTCAGATCGGAGATAGGCCTAATGTGTGATAAGGAAGAAGAACGGTTTCGTCAGAGATACAACAATTATTAGCTGAATTAGTTAGAGAAAAGGGAATCGTTTACCAGCGCGTCGTCAAAACTTCAAACAGATTTGTACGAAAGAAAAGAATGCGTAATCATAAATGTCGCAAGTCGTTTCGCGATAGATTATTATACAGGATACAGACAAAGGTTCTTCTAAAATTCAACCGTGTACATTTTCATATAACCTGTAATTACCTAATTACCTATTAAACAACGATAACGTTTTCTAAGCGATCGAACGAATAAAACCCGTATCGTTAATACTCTGACTCCCGAACACGTCGCCGATAAATTATTTCTCTTAACGAGAGTTACGTAAAGGCAGAAGACGTGGTTCGAACAATATCGCATTATGCAGCGGACTCTTTTGTACGATAGAAGTAAGAGGGTCGAGGGTAGAGGAAGGAGGCTACTGTAAGTTGTCGATATCGTCGATCGAAGACGGAAATTCCTGACAAAGGATGAATACCCCTGGCCAGGGCATACAAAAGGTGGATAGGTAAATAGTTGCGGGTTTACGTAACAGGACCTGTTCAATTTTTCCATCCTTCCCTTCTTTTCGTCGTTAAGCGCGGAACTTGTCAGGCCTGTTGTCAACGTTTCGTTAGACCGTATCGATTAGTCCAAGCAAAAACTGATATCTTCTGTCCGCGATATCCCGCATCCTGAACGTATAATCGTTGCGAACCAGCGAATAAAAGCAAGGGAAGAATCTTCGCGAACGCTCGATGCTTTCCTTAATACTTTGATCGTTGCGTACCAATGTTTCCGATCGTTAGGTAAGATTAATACCAATCGGTATTAATTCCACCTTAGGGAACTACCTTAGAAGAAAAGTATTTGACGTTTCGTTTGTACGTAAAACGTTACGCGGCCTCGTTAGCTGTCCTGACGTCATACGTCGTATTGAATTATCGCGAGTCGAACATCACCGGCACGTTGTATCCTCGTTTTACATCGTTATATCCGAACAGTGCGACGTTACGCAAGTGCACTGATCTTTTTCCGCGATCGCCTCGCTTGCTGGTTAACTACTTAACTACCCAGTCGTTATTTGGTAATTCCGTGTTGGTCGTAACTAGTCGTAGTTGCTAAGCTCTCGGCAACTATAATCGTTAGTTATAGATTACTCGCTCGTTTAACTTTCCCCTTTTCGTACTATCAATGGGGTTTTCCCGTCGATAGAATAAAACATAGCGAAATATAGTAAAACAAAAGCGTTCGAAACGCTTTCTGTTCGCCACTCGGCGGGCGAAACAATTCGCCGCCGCGGTTCCACCTTCTATAATCGTATAAACTTCGCAGCCTGACATCGCGGATGCCACGACGAGGCAGCCTCGTGACCGTCTCGCGAACAAAGTCCACCGTAAGTTCAATCGAATGATAGATCCGAAAACATTTACTATCGATAGGACGCGCATTAAGGTCTGGCTAGAAATAAACCGGCCATCGGCCATTTACGGGAAACAGTCGCGTTCTGGCTGGCTCCAGGGTTGATACGGTTTCTGGTTTCTACTGGCAACGCGATATGCAGCTGCACGTCGAATCCGCAGTATCCATAACAGCAGCGTGATCCTTCCGTGGCCGGTAAATTGAAGCCGAGATACACGAGCCCGGATCGCTTTTCCAAATTGAATTTTCTCTGCTGCTTAAACGTTCCCTTCCACCGGGTCGTTCGCCCACCTTTGTTCTCGCCACCGCCCGATCGAACGTGCGAAAATCGCGGAAATATCCGTTCGACGTGTTCTCTATTCGCGTTCGATCGCGACCAACGTGTTCGTACGTCGATCTGACCTACACCTACCGGCAAACATATTTGATTGTGCGACTGGCCCTCGATATCTTGCGAGCCGAGGTAGTTCTTAGCCAAAACTGTGTTGGTCAAATCGCAGTTCGTTCATCTGTACGTATAAAAAAGAGTTGGACAAACCGAACGTTGACAAATTCATTGTTCGTGGCGCAGCATCGTACGGTTTGTGCATATTTTTAAGTAGGCTGACGAAGCTATCGATGCGATCGAAAACGGAAAATGCGTTTGTCGGACGTGCGATTGCGTTATACATATTAAAAAAGCGTAGGTGACCCTCTTTCAGATTATGGTTAGCAGCTTCGTCTAATCTTTTTCGTCTAATCGACACTTTGTCCTTTAACGTCTTATACTTTTATGGGTGTAACCGATACCAATCGTGTGTATTTGCAATCGTGTTATGAGCGCGATTTATACAACGGTGAATATCAAAAACGGCGACAGTACCTCCGATACGAATTATTATATTTATTCGGATCGCGAAAAATGTCTGTCGCTAATATATATGCGTTGTACGTGTAACGACGATAAACAGAGAAATCGGACACGCGATCAACGTTTCCAGATAAACGATTGAATATCGAGAAGCAATAACTCGCGGATAAATCAGCCGAATCTGTTGGAAACGTGGGAGAACGGACTAGGGCAAACGAAAAGAAGCTATTACGCAACAGTGTCATATCGTCAAAGGTTAATTCGTGTTCGTAAACGGGCGAAATGGAACTATAATCATCACACGGTGATCGCATGATTATTGACCGTGCGATTATTGACGCAAGCAGCCTGCGTCAGTGGTATGTGCGCGTAACAGGTCAGACCGCGGGATAACGCAATTGAAATTCGAGATCGGTGAACGAAACGAAGATTTTCGGTCGAATTTGTCGATCTTACAGCCTTGTAACGGAGCCTCGTATTACGCGTGAGTTTCCGCTGCCAAGTTTCGAAATGTCTTAGATCCTTTACCTCGGTATCTATTTTCCCTGTTTATTTATTCATTTGCCCTGTTTCGTTTCGCCATCTATACGATCCTCGCGCATTTTCCAACGCGTTAAGCCCCACCATATAATCCTTAAACCTTCCACAATCTTAAAGAAACTCGAAAGAAATCCTCTCTAAGGTCTATACTCTTCTAAAACAATCCCCTTAAAAGATACCTTAAAAGAAGGTAAGAACGCTCTGTAGAACGTTCCTAAAAATTTCTCATCTGGAAATTTATTTACGCAAGTAAACTATCGCGAGCTGACGAACGACGCGACGTATTCAAGGAATACGTAATAAAAGGAAAATTGGCGACGAAACGGGGCCAGGAGAAACCCGTTAATATGGGCTTACGCGTGGACGCGCCCGGCCAGGGCTTTCTAAGCCCTTGCCGAATTTCTGCCAGCTACGATATTCCCCTGCATTACTCCATACGACTAATGCAGTTTAGCTTTGGTTAGGTTTCCACGGTATGTATGTGTTGGCCACACGTCACTCGAGAAACAGACGCCGAGAGGTCTGCATAATTCGAACTCCGGTTCAGATCAAAGCCAGCTTTCTCGTAATGTATTCTCTATGAATAACTCGCATCGAGACCGTGTATTCAGGTTGTATACCGAGAACGGCTTAAGAAGGTTTTTGAAATTGCAGTACAATCAGCGCGGTCGGTGTAACGCCGTTACAACGGAATATTTGACATTATATTTACACTATATTTTACTATATTTCATTTATAATATTATACTCTAACTCCGTCATACATCGTCGTACTGCTATATGACTGGATTAAGAAACAGGATTCAACACCGGACAACTATCTATCTGACAAACAGCGTTTCCGCTTCCGAAGATGTCGTCGTTGTTCTACTGTCTACCGTCGGTTCTACTGTCTACCGTCGGTTCTACTGTCTACCGTCGGTTCTACTGTCTACCGTCGGTTCTACTGTCTACCGTCGGTTCTACTGTCTACCGTCGGTTCTATTGTCGCTGTCTGACTCACGCACCGATCCCGCTGACCCGGCAGGTTTTTCCCCGCTATTCCTCGTTGCTACTCACTTCCAGGAAAGAAGGTCAGTCATATGGTTGACTAGCATCACTGCGACTCCACGTTGAACTTTGCAGGCTCGTGCCTCGATACTGGATTGAGATGATATCGAGTTAAGGCAACGCGCCTTTTCAACCGTATAGTTTCCTATTCATTTAAGAGCGTTTTAACGAGTAGAGAGTAAGAAATGTTGTTTCTCGTATTATCATAGAATCACCTGGTGGTATACGTTACAAGCGCCATTAAACCGCGTTTCCCATTGCAGATTCACATACCGATCGACTACGAAATTCTACCAGGAGTGTAGAGCAATAAGCTCGTTCTACGAGATTTCACGCGTTAATTTCATACAGTCTACTCTGTCATAGGGATGGCAAGGCATAGTAGAAAGTTAATAGACGTTAGTCGGAGCAATCTTACTGCAATTCCCTTAAATTTATGACTGCGGAGGTCTCGCTGAACTTCCGATGCCAGCTTTTACCGTTACTACCTGCCCGTAGTTTAATAACACGCGTGGAAAATGGCTGTAAGAGGGCTTCTTTGCTCATTGTACAATCGCTCTATTACAATTTATACGATCGGCGGTTAAACGCAACTTACGCTTTCAAGGTTTTACCGTGACGAACTTTGGATTTTACCTACCACGCATTTTTCGAACTATTCCGATCGTCAAATAAATCTTTAGAGGTGGCAACGTTTCAGATAAGAAAGACAAATTACTTCAGGTTCGAGATTCGACGTCGAAGCACAGGCAATCTCCAACCAAGTCTTTTTACAGCTTTCGCGTCGCGACGACGGCGGCGTTAATTGATACGTTAACGGAGAGGGCGTGAAGCCCCTTTGACTCGCAAAATTCGCACAAACATCCGCCACCGTTGTCAGACCGTTACAGTTGAGAAATCCGTACAGTTCGATAAAAATTTATTGGAAAATCGTAGGAAAATTGAGTAGAGATGTATCGCATTTCCAAACGTCTAAATTCCTCCCCGTTCCTAACGTTCCGTTTTGTCATTTCCTAATCGTTCTTAAATTCCTCGCCTTTAAAATCTCGAAACTCCTCCTAGTTCTAAATTCCGATATTCGTTCAAAACCACTCTCAAATCCCTCGCCAACGATTTCCACCCGCTTTCCCTATCTCGAAACATTCCTCAGCCGCTCTACTCCCTTCGTTCCTTATTTCCACGACAACTTCTTCAAGAATGTCCATCAATTATCGAGTTCCTCTCCTTCCACACGCACAGTACCGCGTCTACGTTTAGTCGGAGAGCCAGGATGCTTGCAGTAAAAGTTGGAAAATATCAGGAACGTCGGAAACGCTGTTCGTCTTGAGAACATGCGACCTCGTTAGACGAGCAAACACGCGACAAAAGAACCCGACCAAGATACGACCAAGGGATCTGGACGTACCTTACGGGATATTATAATTGTATAGGAGGTTTATTTCCCTTTCGCATAATGGGCACATGTTCGAGTCGAGGAACCTCGTCTGGAATGCATATTTCTTTGACATGGGGCAGAACCGATCTATATTACGCAAGCAGACGGCACGAACTTTTAGAATTCGGACGAAGCTGCTGTTGACATTTATCATTCTTACTAAAGTATTGCATTATTTTTAGTACTATATTTAGTACTAATTCGGAGATTCGTTCGATGAAATTTTAAAAGACGCGGTTCGTTTATTTCCATTCTTCGCGGAGATTATGAAAATTCGATCCTGAAATTTCTAAATTTCTAAAATTCTTACGTTCCTAAGTTTCAAATTTTTTTAATTTTTTAATTTACACACCTCCTTCTATAGACGATTGCCTTTCCTCCGTCGATTTACATCAGGTCTTTTCAAAATCCATAACGCGTCTCCACGTCCATGTTTCAAATACGATTCAGCTTGATCAATTAGGTGAGAGAGCCGGAAGGTTCAGGTTTGTTTTGCATGTGATCAGAGGAAGGCTGGCGTATGCGCGTTTTAGGCCCGGTCTGAATGTTTCATGAACGTGTCCAGCTCCTTTTAATGCACGCTGCGGTCACTGTGATCCACGTGTGTCCCTTTATACATAATGTGCATGCATGAACGTCGAGGATACGGTAAGTGGAGAGACCCCCTTATCGAATGTCGTATCCTTAAACATGAGATGCGAACCTGGACCAACGTGCCCCAAAAGAGACGCCGGAAATGTAAATACGTTGCAAACGTGGCGAATTGCATCGAAAATCAGGCTTAACCAGTTCGCGCTGTTAAAAGAGGAAAAAGCTGTACAGCGAAAGATGCAGCGTGTATATGCGCCGAGAGTGTCAAAATTATTCGCACGTGACGATAATACGCGAGCTAATAAGGCGACAAAGAACAAGGAACCAAGGCAAAGAAGAATTTAGGATCGAAAGAACGTAGAACGTACGAATCTAAGAGTTTCGACGTTCAGAAGTTTTCATATCTCTATATTTATCGTATATAACGATTTACGAAACTAGAGATTTCGGTATTTAAAGACTGATAAATTTCCAAGTTTGACGGATTTAAAAGGAATTTAAGAATTTAGGATTTTTACAAACGTTCGGCGTCTTATCTCTTCGTAAATCAATTTGACGACGAAACGACGGCAACCATGAACTAGCTGTCCAGGATGTTCGCCGTCGCGATGATCGTCTTGGAAAGCAAATCGTTCGATACGCTAACGACCATTGTTATGTATCGAGGAAAGCGATCGTCATCCCTGTGGAGGGACGCGGCCCCGATGGTTCGACCTAAAGCTGACCTAAATTATCCATCCGTTGCACGAACGTTCGACGTATACGTCCGTTAAGCCTCTGCCGGGTTTCCTGCCGGTCCGTTTCACTCGCTGGCCAGCGCCACCAGATCGGCTTTCCTCGATCGATCGCCAAACCGAATACGTTCGTCGTCGTTCGACTTTAACGAACACGCGAGATATCGGCAATGCGTGACCGATCTTTGCAACTTTAACGAAAAACGATGCCTACATCCAAGGAAAGGATCCAAGGACTCCTTGAAAACGCTATCAGTCAACTTCTACATTGAAAATTCTAATAAGTATGCGTAACTTATCTTTTGAAAGTATCACACACCCTGCAACAGTCTTGAAAAAGGAGAGCCACCCAAGTAACCCAAGAACCAGCCAAGAAATTCCAAGAGTAAAATTTCGCTTACGGTCGAGTCCAGTATCAAGCGAGTGGCTAATAAACTCGAAGAACTATCCGAGAAGTTTCATTTAAATTTCTACGAGAGTTAGAGTCCCGCAAAATATTAACAACTCGCCGCCCAATTTCCAAAAATATACGGAGCCACGGGAAGAGACAGTTTCGTTTCGACAAACACTGTCCGCGTAATCTGGTTCGACATCAAATGGTTAATTAGCGATTCGAGTAGATTAATCGTCGTCCTCCAGCACTCGACACCCTACTCGAAATCGAGAGATGCGAGACATGGGACAAAAGGGAGCAAGGATCACGTGTGTGTGTGTGTGTGTGTGTGTGTGTGTGTGTGTGTGTGTGTGTGTGTGTGTGTGAGAGAGAGAGAGAGAGAATGAGGGAGGGGTAAGGAGACGAAAACTGGAGTATATCCGGTGATCGCGCGACCTCGTTATCGAGCACAGAGCCACGTCGAAAATATCGACTGGAATATCGACGGAATGTGTCAATGCTTGCTGATGAACCGCGGTGACACGCGTCCGCCAACCTTCCGCGGATTTTCGCCGTTGAAATTCGATTGTCGCCGATCGAATGGCTAGAAGAGTAGGGAATATTCGGTTCTGACGGGTTTCTATTGCTCCGAAACATCTTTGCAGCTTCACGGGCACTTGTACTTTCTTTTTGTCTTCGATTTTGGGATATTCGGACGTTGCTCGATATTTTTTATAACGTTTACGACATCAAATCGAGTTCAAAATTCGAACAACGTAACTCGTCTTTTTCCCTTTACTCGGGGAATTTGATTAACGACTTAACAAATTTACTTCGCGAATAACACGTAACTCCAAATTGTTATTCCATTTATCAGTACGATGTTCGCTGAACACAGCGAATGCTGTGTTTAAGAAAAAAAATGTCTACCCTGAAAAAAAAAATTGTTTAATCCTCCGTTTATTAGATACTTTTTCTTCTCTCTTTAATCAATTATACGATTTCTGATTGCATCGCGACCTTTTCCCTGCTCTGCGAATGGTTTCCTCCCTTTTTTTTTTTTAATAATTCTATGCAATAACAGATCAATTTTCTGTCGAATTCAGCCGCGGCTGGGTTTCAACTTTTTCAAACGCAAACCATCGACGGTAGAAATGCGCTTTGTGTTACGTGTGCATTTGACGTGTACCAATTACTGCGTGTCTTTGCCAAATTCGCCGCCATGATACTTGCCTAGTAATCGATACTAAATTTTCCTCTATTCGCTCTATTATTATGTACCGCGCTTCCGTGCCAATTTCCTTTCAAATCGAGAAACTCCAGAAATTCTGTCTCGAAAAAAGATCGTCGCTGCGCTTACTTACCTACAACAACTTCCTAACGATTATACAAATTCGTTCGATTTCATTTAATCTATTTTTCCCAAATTTTTCAGTGAAACCGGAGGTGGGTGCATTTTCAAAGAAGGTGCAGCAAGTCGATCGATCGAAATATTCGCTGTTGCTTTCTGTAAGCACGTAACCTAAAAACACGTTGTGTCTTTAGACACAAGATCCGATCGTCGGTCGGACAACCGACAAAGGAGGACGTTCCGCGAAATTGCTGTGCCGTGACGACGCCAGGCAGGCAGGCAGGCAGGCAGGCACCGCTTCTACGGCAAAAGACGTCGTACCGATCTTGGTTGGGACGTCTTGCGGCAATCAGCTTATTCGTTAGACGTTACTCCTTCGGATTACCGCGTGTTCCGATCGACGTGTTCAACGTGCCTTATCCGATACCCATTTGCAATTAACGGACGACGTACTAAAGCGATTTGACGATTGAATCTCGTCCAAAGACGCGGCATCTTGTCGCGATGCAATCCATCAGTTGCCTCGTAAATGGCTTACAGTTATAGAAAGCTTCCATTCAACAGCTTGCCATATTTCCTTCTTAGATAGACCATGAGCTTCACTGAAAAATTCAAATTATTCGCTCGTACGTCTTACGAGCAATCTTACTGTTATCAGAAAGATTATTACGCGTAACTATGAAATAATTCGTGGTAATTTGAAGGAATTTATGGTTGGCGAGCGAAGGGGATCCGGTCGACGACGGATCTAAAAAGCAGCACGGTTTCATCGTGCGGGCGAAACTGGTCCAGAAGGTGGATCGAACGGCAGAAGACGGTGAATCGTATTTAAATTTCAAATGCTCCTTCAGAAGGCAGCATAGTCGGATATAATCGGATATCCGAACGTTCCAGTGGAAAGCCAGGTATTACGTGGATACCGATCTACTCGGGTAACCATCTGGAAAGCAACTAGAAATAAACTATTCTCTTCGAACGTTTTACCCCTGCTGTAACATTCCACGCGCCCGTTTCCAGTCCTTTTATATATAGAAACCTGGCGATCGATCCTGGATATTTTCACCTTCGTCACTAACCTTCGATCTAACCTTTTCGTTCTCTTCGAATTATTCCTCTCTCGTCCCCCCCCCCCGTCTTTTATTTCTTTTCGCTCTTTCCCTTGCCCGATATCGGTGTAAGTGGATAATGGGGCTTAGATTGCCCGTTTAATTCCTTAACAGAGCGATAAAACGACGAAGAGTTCAGAATCAACGATAATAATTCAGAAGACAATTGCTTCTTTATCGTTAAGACTTGTTGCATTTCTAACGTAACGTAACGTAACGTAACGAGAAATACGCCAACTATTAATTGGTATTATCGGTTGTTTTCATATATAACTGTTCTCTTCTAAATTATTCGACAATTTCTTAATGATTATTCCGATTCGTTCAAGTTTCGTGTCTCGATATTTATAAAAAGGACACACCATGTGTAACCATGGAATAATTATTTCCAAGAACGATTATTTAGCTAGTAGTTAATTTATGGCGAATATCGTTAACAACGTATATGAGATTTTCACTGGAAATGGAAATCCCAGTTATCCAGAACCGTTTCCGTATATTCCGTTATGATCGCCGTCCTTAAATATTTTCGCGGACAAACAAGCGAGGGGGGCCCGCGACGTATGGCGAACAAAATAAATAAAAGTCTCTCTACTTACGTGAATCGAGGCAGACCGGAGACAGATGAAAGGGAGGTTTTCGGTTGCAGGATCGTATCGTCAACTTTTACGGGGTCGCCCTACGCCGATGGAAGGTCGGAGAAGACAATTTTCCCGCGACATTAGCAAAAGCCAACGAAAATCGATGTATTTTCCGTATAAAAACACCGGGCCGACGGAACGTATCGCCGAATTGTCGAAATTATCCAAACCAACCAGATGCTTCGAAGAAGAAAAAAGAAGAAAAGCGGAGGAAAAGTCCAAAAGAGAAATGAGAAATTCGTTACTTCGTTCGGCCTCGAAGCTTCCCTCGCAATAATCAAATTTAATCCCTGATCGATACGATGAAACACAAATATTATAACTCTGTGAGGTTTTTGAGATGTATTAAGTTGTAACATACGAAATATCCAATCTTCTACGGTTCGTACTTCGTTGAATCATAAAATAGAATTTGGTGGAAATTGGAAAATTGATATCGTATCGCTAGAGCCAGGGTTGAAATAACATTTGCTTTAAAAAAATGGAAATTAACGTATTTAATAATTCTTCTGAAATTATATTAATTTTCCAACAAAATCAGGGAGATACTTAAGCGATCCTATATGAAGACCACATAGGAAAAACATGACAACTTGGATTTTTAACGTAGATAAAAGATGAATAGAAGGACATCGGACCAAATATTACATCACCTGCCAAATTTAAGCCTTTTGTCTTTACCAATGAATATAAGGATACTGTTCGTTATTTCTTAACGAGTATTTATCCAAACAGTTAAAAATTGATATTTTTATCCACTAACAATCAATAATTGTTGCGTGTAACCTAAAGGAGACATGAAAAGTTACAAGTAAATATTTTCCCTGAAACCCTCGTGCTCTTCTACTTCGAAACACTGATTTCTCTTCTTCTTCTTCTCCTTCTTCTTCTTCTTCTCCTTCTCCTTCTTCTTCTTCTCCTTCTTCTCCTTCTCCTTCTTCTTCTTCTCCTTCTTCTTCTTCTTCTTCTTCTCCTTCTTCTTCTTCTTCTCCTTCTTCTTCTTCTTCTTCTTCTCCTTCTTCTTCTTCTTCTTCTTCTTCTTCTTCTTCTTCTTCTTCTCCTTCTTCTTCTGGACCATCCCAAATGATTTCATACCTGTTTTATACTACTTAGACGTGAATTCCACTTACTGCAGGCATTCTCAAGAAATTGGTAGACCTGGAAAAACCATAAGACGAGCGACAATCATGTTTCTCCCCTGTGGTCTCCCATCGTCCGAAGTCGGCCATCGATTCAAATTCTCAAAATCAAACCTTACATCCTTACTCTCTGGTTCCGATTTCCTCCATGAACCCGGTTTTTCGAAAAATCCTACCTTACAAACACTTTCACGACGAAAATCGTCTGTAATCGTTCAGCGACTATCGAGAGAAATTTTGTAATATTTCGTCGATGATTATTCGAATAATATTACAGCAGCTCTAGGATGGTGAGTGAAAGAGATGAATGTGAGAGACAGAAAACATGTGAGGAACGGAAGAGCCGTAAAGACGACGAGAAAGGCAAAGACATACCGAGTGACAGACAAGGGAGAGATTGGAACGTACCGAGTGATACGCGGAGAACGTGAAAGTTAAACGTTTCTGAGAATATTGGTAAGATCTGAAAACAATGATTAATCGATAGGCAACGTTGATGCGTTTATGCCAATTTTTTGACGATAGAATTTCGTTCGTCCAAACCCTCGAAAGACTTTTGTACTCGCTTTTTAGGAAGCTTAACAATTTCTTTCTTCTCTCTCTATCTCTCTCTCTCTCTCTCTCTTTTTTTATATCGACAAAAGTACAGATTTACGAAACGCTTCAACTCTGCCTATCGTCGTTTTCTCGTACTCTTAATATTTTCACAAACGTTCAATATTCTCGTATTTCGTATGCCTCGCCCTATGTAGAACAAGAAGAATAAGAAGAGGAGAAGAGAAAAAAAAATAAACGAAAAAGGAACGGAGAAGAAAAGAATGAGAAGAGAAACAGAATAAAGAAAAAGAAGAGACAACTGTAATGTAGGGGAGGCTCGTACCTTTTGCCCGCTGTGCAGAGTATCTCTGTAAAGTAAAACAGAAAAGAGAAGAGTTAGACAAAACGTACACATAAATACAAGACAGATATGAGAGGTTAAGAAGCGACTGGAGAAAATGGCCGACTCGAAGGGACAAAGAACAGAGAGAGAAAAATTGGAGGAGCCAAGCGGTTAAAAGGCGCCGTATACAAGATGCGAGAAAATATATTTTGGATGTTTGTAGGATCGTTTGCAGGCGTTAAAACGATGAAAAACGCTCGTGTGTAAAAGTGCCGTTCGAGGTTTACCGTCAAATTATAAGTGATAACATTTTCCGTTTTCCTACAGCCGTACCAAGTACTTTTACTACTACTACTACTACTACTATTACTACTACTACTACTACTACTACTACTACTACTACTATTATTATTTGTATAATAATTTTAAAACAATTTCAGAAGAGCGTAAAACAATATTTTAATACGGTATATTTGCTTGGTTTTGATTCGTCAGCTGCTTCATCGACACCAGTATATTTTAGCGTAAAGTATCGTAATAGATATTACCGATAATTGAAAAGCAACCCTCGAATGATATCTTTGTACGCGAGTTGTTCTCGTGACGTTTTAATGTCTGGAACGACCCCGTAAATATCCCCCATATATATTCTGGCAGCTAGAGAGTATCTACGAACATGATTATGGCGGGGACGAAGGTGCAAGATTCAGACAGAAAGGCAAAAAAGGAGACAGAGAGACACGAAAAGCGGGGGGTCACAGGGCGGTCGAAAGAGAGCGTACAGTGCTCGAGGGTGATCTGTACGACGATCGGAGAAGAAATGCTGATCTGCTGCGACATGATCCTGCTTGCGACTCGAGCAATAATTCGCGGCAATTTATCATACGGTGTATCAATTATTCGCAGCTTTTATCGATTACACCTTTCAAAGCGAGGGATCTTTATGATATTCGTTAATGGAATAAAATGTAGCGGTCAGTGATTAAGGTTGGCATTTTGCATCGTTTATCACTCCTGAAAAGATGTTACACATATTTACATTGTCCGTTGAAAATAGCCTTAGAACACAATGCTGTAAATTTTATTTATTAACAGGTTATAACGGAGAACGAACGTGATTCGTCGCATCGCTCACTCGCATGACATAAATAAATTAATATTAAATAAGTAAAGAGAAACTGTTAAGAAAAGAAATCTCTATAGACCTGTTTCAATAGTTTACAATTTACGAAGATCGCAACTCTAATTTACAAAATCAAGGTAGGACGATGGCGAAGGAACTATTTCCTACAAATATCGGAGCTCTTCGTTGATTATATCTTCGGTGCAGGATCGCCCAAAGACGAAAAAATGCCGCCGAATTTTGCAAAAAAAAAAAAAAAGAAAAAATAAACAAAAAGGGAACGATTCTTCTTAGTCTACCTGCAACAGTATAATATTCCATTACTTTTTATTTTCTTCTCCAAAAATTTGTTAAGGACAGCTCTAGAATGGAAGTTAGACGGGAGGGAAGCTTTGTTAATAATTAACTAAGAGAGAGAAATTATTCTACGGCTAATTTTATGGTTAAACGTAAGACAGGAAAATCTGTTAAGATTGGTGTAACAGCATGAAACGTGAAGAAACATTAGTATCTACTTAACGATAGGTTTCCGTTCGTTCCACCTAAATACCAAGCATTCTTAAAGATAAAAGACAGAAATACGGTTGTTCGTTATAGAAAATTTCCAGTGACCTAGGAAGATTAAGGCGATTAATTTAATTTAATTAAAGGAACGTTCGAACTTAAAAATAAACAAAAGATAGTCGACACAGAATCGCAGAATCTTTCTTTTTCTTTTTTTTCTTTTTTTTCTTTTTTTTTCTTTTTTTTTTTTATCTATACGCTACACTTTAGTATACCAGAGAAAATTAGGAATTACAGCCGTCTTTTAATTACGACACGCGCATATTTCCATCGGTATTCTGAAATTCCAACATCCGTTAAGAATTTCTTGGATCACGGGATATATCTCGTGACGGATTAACGAACATTTCATAAACTCACTGACACGAATGATCAAAAAGCTCACAAATGGTCCATACTCAGGCAGCGATAATCCATTCCCAACCACCTCTCCATCCTCCATTCGCGATCAATTGGATTCTGAATATTTCGAGATAGATCAACGAATACTTTCGTAAGCCTACACAAGCGAATTATCAGAAGGTATTGGGGCGAATCACGTTGAAAAAAGATTTCGATTTAACTGGAAATCGCGATTCAATTCAATCTGAAAATCATTTATCGGTTCATTCGATTATTAATATTTCAATAATTCATGATGGATTGATAAATGTTTCAAAGGTCTGCCGCTACTCGGAGATTATTATTAAACAATTGCCACTTAATCTGGAATATTGATTTCACCTGGAAAATAGATCCGATTATTATGTGAATCGCGAATATTTCTATAATTGGTAACGGTTCGATGAATATTCTATGAATCTACATTACATTACGTTATTGTTAAAAAAAAAAAAAAAAAAAGTTATCATTTAGTATTTTACGAGCGTTTTTGTAGTTCGAGGCAGGTCGATGAATATTTCGTAGCCTAAATTATTAGGAAGCTGCAAGTGGTCCATATTCGTACAATTAATATTTCATCCATACGTACATCTTTCTTAGATTATGAATAAGCGAAGATTCGCTTGTATATTTAAATTACCGAATAACCCCATGCAGATAACTGTCACTCGTCATTTTGTTTCTCGTATTTTTCTTTCCGTTCGAAATTTATTCGAAATTCGTTGTACCGATAAATAAACCTCAATTACGAGCGTGAACTCTATTAAAACTAGCAAAAGCTTAAAAAAATTACCTTTGCGCAACGAATGAAAATCTTTCGATTCGATCAGAGTCGCGAGAAAGCGTAAACCTTCCCCCATGAAATGCTTGCCGTTTCATCTCGATCCGACTTTCCGTTGCTGAGGTATCGTCGTTCGAAGAGAACCGAATTTTTCAGCGATTCTCTATCGTTGTCTCGCGCACACGCACGGACCTCTCGCTCGCACCGCGTCATCGACCAATCGCAACGTCGTTAACAGTTGCGCTGATCAATGACAGACAGCGTCTGCGTCTTTTTACTATCGCTACTACTAAGCGTACGCATTTCCTGGAAAAGATGTAGGTCAGACAACTGCAACCTGCCGTTCATAGTTCTATAGACTTAGACACGTCCATCGTACCTCGTAGTGCTGCAACTTCGGATCAAATTGAGATACCGACTTGAATCAAAGTGCATTATCGAACGTACGCTTTACACCGTATTCTGGGTAGATAATATCGAGAAATTTTCTGATCGAAGCAAACGACCTTCGCGAACGTGTTTAGCACGAGAAAACGTTTACGATTTTTTTTTTTTTTTTTGGAATTTTCTTTGCTCCAGTCCCAGTCTCGCGTATTATAGGCGTACCTATCAACTTTGTCGGCAACTTTGTCGCGTTCTTGCCGAACTTAAGCGATCGTTTAACGCTAGAAGAGATCGAAAATGAGACGAACGAACAAAGAGTAGGAAAATACGTTTGGGTCGAGAACGAAATAAAGGAATAAAGAGCAGAAAGATGCAATTAAATGAAAAATTATCGTTATCGTGTAATAATTTCGCGGCGTAATAACTTTCGCGCGATACGTAACAAAAGTTAGAAAGATTTAAAGGTGCATCGATGAACGCTGAAGATTTTTGCAGGGTAGGCAGGTTTGCACGCGCGTTCGAGCATCGTCGGCCTAAGTCGAGGCACCCCTAAGCGCCTTGTGGTCGCCCCTGCGAATGGGTGGCTCAGGCCGTGTTATCGTAGGCTAACAGGCAGCCGTTCGCAAAGGGTTGATAGCGGCTGCCGTCGTGCTGACTAATTAGAATTCCTTCCCAGCGATACGTAATCTCGCTAAGGAAATTAAGCGGACGGCTGGCCCCCGCGAAAAAACCTGACGACGCTCGATTTTAGCGGATGGATCGCTAAGCTAATTGTTCTTCGCGACAGAGAATCGTGCATTTTATCTTCCATTTTCTGGCGACAGTCGCGTCGCGATACAGCGCTAACGAAATTTCGAAAAGATTCGTACAATGCGCACGATATATCCGTAAAAAGAGTTGACAGGTAAAGGTTCGGATACGTTCGCGGCTGCATGTCAATATATATATTTGACATTTATTCGTACATCGTAGCCCCGTGGTAATACGCGAACGGTAAAGTATCCGGGCTAAAGCCACGGGTCAAAGCTATTCCTGCGTATCTTTTCCATTAAACGTATTCGTCTGCACTCCTTCGCACAGAGATTTATCGGAGGAAAGTTTTCTCTCTGCTGTTATCGTTTTCATCGGCGGTCGCTGGAATCTCTTGCAAAAGCGTCGGGAACAAGTCGAAAACTATGTAGCAAAAGCAACGAATTAATATTTCAAATTCCTCGTTGTTCCCGCCATCCTCGATGTCCAATATCGTTCATTTATAATCGGGTTCGCGGAAACACATCGAAAGCTTCTGTCATTAATATCGTAGAATGGCGAAACGTTTTCGGTGGCATGGCTAGCAGTGAACAACAATCGATTTTGTATCATTTAATCGAACTACCGCGACAACCACCATTTCCGCGAAAACTCACCAATGATTCACAATGTGCATTTTACAATTCGCTTCGAACGGTTTTAACTTTCGTTCGACGATGTACGGAATTAATTAACTGCGTCGTCGCTCGTTGTATCTCCTTGTTACTAAATTACTATAAAATAGATTACAATGACTAGCTTAAATAAGAGCTAACATGCGCGTGCGTGCGTGCGTTTTCTTTTCTTTCAGGTTTGCATAATTACAGATTTTCAAAATTTTTGCTCATCGCTACATTTATGGTCGATTGTTCTCCACCTTTTACGCGATTCGGTCGTTTTTCAAACAAAACCTTGGAACTGGCGCATAAGCGCGTCATACATACTTGCCAAGAGCGCAAAGAGGCGGAGGAGCGTAATCGCTAAAAGGAGCATAAACGGTGGAATTGGCACTCGAAACGGCTGCGAACCAGGATGCACGGGGTTCCTGTGTGCGATGAACGTATACAGCGACACGTATCAGCATGATCGCGCGTGTCGGTAATCGGTAGATAGAGCCAAGCTGGAGTAGGATGAGGCAGCGGCTACAGGTAAACGTAATTAGGGATTGATCGAACGGTAAGCACGGGCCTGTCTAATTGTCCGAGCGGATAGCTCTCTTCCGGTAGCCGGAACTTTGGAAGTTGCCAGTCCTGTGCTCGCGATTTCTCAGCTTGTTGGCAATCTTACTTTCGTAAGTTCGTTCATCGTAGAAAGGTACGTGACATAAATAACGATGAATTTCGTGATACGTTTAAAAAAAAAAAACAAGCTTCGCCGCATAATCATTTCTCGCGTGTAAGTTACAAAATTTGCAATTACCTGTTTAAAATTAGAAGAAAATCCTTGTACGTTTTACACATTTCTCATAAATGTATAAATATCCAAATGTCCGGATAATAATACGATGGGAAAGGTACAAAGTCCGACGGAGTACAAATTGCCGTATAAAATCGGTTCGCTGGCATAATCTGTTTCAATAATCACCGTTCGTCTAAGACCAGAAAGACTGAGAAACGTTAGACTTGGCGCTCGTGAACATCGGTATGTGTGCGCACACCGAAATGCGACAAGTTTCGAATCAGCCTGTACGATCCTGAACGATGACACGAAGCAAATTAGACGTATGATATCTAGGTTACCGTAATAACTTACCCAACGCGCTCGCTTCGTTTTACCGAATGCTGGAAACGCATCGTGCGACGTGCTTAATGTACTTAAAATCCTATTACAGTCCACGCCCAGGAAACGGAGATCGTGATTCCGTTCCCGTGCTTCGGGTAAAAATAGGACGCAAAACGTATCAACAAAACGTCTATCGCAATCTCTCGATGTTTCCTTCTTTTAATGTTTCAAGGCAATGAAAATAAGATCGATTTTACGTTCGAACAATCAAAGTCGATTTTAAGTTGGATTAGCCACTATCGAAGCAATTATTTTCAAACTGGAAGCAAAGCTCAGCTCTGTCAGAAATGAAATAAAACGAGAAAGAGAGTTTTACGTTTGCTATAAATTGGCTTATTAAGATTGGTCAAACGCTAACTAACGCCGATTCACGCTGAAAGTAACGCTTTGAAACTCGTCAAAGGAATATAATACGTAGTAGACCTTGAAAATCGAAAATCAGGTCAAATTTTCAAGACAACGAGTTAAATAAGGAACAATTGCCTGCTCGTTAATTTAACGTCAATTAAACCTACACCGTAACACGATCGTTGCTTTATGCCATTTTTCAATCGTACCAACGTTTCGGATACTTTGTATTGCTCGCTGTTAGCGAGAGTTTGAAATATAAAAGTTTATTATTTCCTTTACGACGTTACGCAGTTTTATTTCTACCCAGTTTCCGCCGGAATAATTTTTCGTTCGTTTCAAACGAACTGGGATTCTAAATACGCCGCGCTTCCTCTGCCAGTTCGCGCTAACAACGATAAAGCTCGTGAAAATGGACAAAATGAACAAGATACACGGGCCAGTATCAAAGAAAACTGACATCGATGACCATCGGGGACTATCGAAAAGGGAAATTAGCAGAAAGAGGGAAACGGAGAAAGCGTGGCGTAAAACGAGTGGCGCGGATCGAATCCAGGGCTCGTTATCCGGAACTAAACGTCCGATCGAACGTTTATGAGCCACCCGTGCCATGCGAGCAGCAGCCACGCGCATCGATAAGCAAATAATCGAACGCGAATTCGAGTTACGTATCGATGACGATACGACAGATTGCCTTTCCAACGAAGCGGCGCGCTCAAAATTCTCCACGACCGCAAACAGTCGAAACAGGCGATCGAAACGATCGTCGGTCCACATGCCATTTTGCGTTCATCGATCGACTATTTGCCGCCAAGCGTTTCGCTTGTCGCTTCGAACGGACGACGGTCGATCGGATTTCTTATCGAGTGTCAAACGTATTCTTAAACGTGGATGAGATAGAAAGAAGGAATTTGTGCGAAGTAAGCAGGATGAAGTTGTTAATAGTAACGTAGATACGATACAAGGCTGCGTAAATTATAAATAAGATAAGTGGGAGGATTCAAAATCTTTGCGACAAGGAAGAAGAGATCGTTAATAAAATGTGCAACAGCGTACAATGGCAATTTCGTTGCTGCGGTTAATTTTATAACATAAATTTGCACAGACGCTGCGTGAAACGAGAAAGACGGGAAAAGTAACAGCGTGTTCGAACGAGCATTGTTACTTCAAATAAGATTACATAATTCTTCCGAATGACGACACGAATCGCGTCAAAGAACGAGCTTTCGGTACAATTTCGTAAATACGTCTGCGGTAATAGGACGTGGAATGAAAACGAGATTCGTCGGAAGGCGGTTGAATTTTCTCGAAGCAAGTAAATTCCGGGTATATAAGGACGACGCTTTTATATATCGTTCGATTTCAAGAAACGATCAAAACATCGAACTAACCGTAATAAGGAAGAGACGGAAGGCCAGAGGCATGGCCATTTCATACACAAGTAATCGAATTTCTTCGCAATTTAACGGACAACTGAAAACATGAATTTTAATCTGCCGTGATTCCTCGACGATGCAAACGGCACAAACGAGCCGAGCGTTACGCAAAACGCCTACAAAAGCTCGTCCAATTTCGAAATGAAAAAGCTTCTTCCCTCGAAAAGCAATCGCAACTCACTGTTTCGCCAGATACAGACGGACGGACACGATTATTAACCGTGTTCCATCCTACGAAAATAAAAATAGACAAAAAAAAAGGCAGAGAGAGAACGAATAGGGGAAGCTTTGAGAAGCGTTTAAACGATAGCTAGGAAAATCCACGAGAAATATCACGGTGGCTATCAAAAACAGTCAGAAAATAAACTAAGCGAGCCAATAACGAGAAGAATCTCCAACCGAAAACGTTCATCAGACGATGTTCCATCCGCAGAAATTATCTGTTTTTTCTTTTTCTCTTCCTTTTTTTTTTACATCCCCTTCTTTTCTCTCTTCTTTTTCCGCTATCTTTTACTACTTACTTCGCTTCAAGCCTTTTTTGTTTTTAATTTTTCGAAGGAAACACGCGGCCGTAATCCAACGAACGACCGAACGAAACTTGTTTTCGAAAGTTTCGCTTTCGTTTTCTTTCCGTTTGATCGACTGATGGCTGATTTTACGGTCGACGGAGGTGGAAAAGGAGCAAAGCGAAGTCTTTGGAAAAACAGTGAATATCCGTCGACTCCGATCGAAGATCATTATAATTATTACAAGGATGTACGAAACTAATCATCCTACGGAACGAATATAGAAACTAAACCAAACAGCATCGTCGTCCTCGATGCAAACAATTTCAAAGAACACGGCAGGATATGGACTTGTAAAGTTGCGGAGAGAAAATGAAGGTAAGAGAACGAAGGAAGACGTTCCTTAGCGAAAGAGACAACGCGGTTGCAAGTCGGTATGGATATGTCAAACGCAGCCAAGCCATAGTAACTACTTTGAATTTCCAATTTTGCGTCCGTCTTGCACGTTCAGTGTCGTCTATAGATAAAACGTCGATGCAAGACAAATGCCGAGGAGAATCGTAGAAAGCGTGTTGCATCTCGTTCGCCTCTTCGCCAAATTATTGATCTATCGTACAATTTATTACCTGTATTCGAGGTTTTACTTACAATTGTTAGAATAACGATATACCGATTAAATATCCAATTAAATAAAGATAGAGACATATTAGGCTGGCCTTCCGTCTCTGTCACATTTTCAAAAACCAATTGTTCCGCGTGATCCCATAAAATCAAATCCACGATTAGTTAAACGCGGTGAGACCAGGCGCAAACAGCTGTTCGATCGAATGACCGTCGATGAGAATTCAGTGTTTGCGTTTGTTTGTGACTCTGCGTAACGAGTCTTACGAGCAACTTTCCTGGAAATCTTCGATTCTTTCGCCGCTTCCAACTGTTCGATAAAGCATTTTCAGACACAGATTTATACGTAGCGTAAGTTTGATCGCGACCTTTTCGGATGGGATCGTGCGCGTAGAACTGTACGGTATAACAACTTTATCTATCCAACGATTCCAACACGGTAACTAAAAAAATAACTTTATCAAAGGAACTTTAATGTTTCAATGTAGCTACCATAAAATCTCCAACGCGAGCAAGGAGAGAAAGGGAAATATAAAAATTAAATAAACGCGCGCAAACATACACAGAGTTATGAGAGTTATTCGTGCGGGATAACAAAAGCTGGTTATATAATTATTGAAGCGATCGGCCAATATTGGCTGGTTGACTAAACTTTTTTACGCACCGGAAACGTGCTCGTCGAATAACGTTTTGTATTTTTCACTACGGTTTTCATAAAACATCGATCTCACTCGAGAGAGAGAGAGAGAGAGAGAGAGAGAGAGAGAGAGAGAGAGAAAAGAAAAATAAAAAAGAGGGAAAAAATTTGCAAACAACGAAATCACGGTTGTATGTCGAACATCTTTACCGCAAGCCATTACTCCATAAACTAGTAAACAGAACCACGGTGGTTGAGTTTGTTTTTCTTTTTTTGGAACAGACCGCGATGCTTGTATCAAATTTTTCTTTTTTTTCCTGTATTCGTTTTGTGCGAATGGTTAAATAAAAGTTGTAAAAATATAGCAGGTGAAAACAATGAAAATTTCGATACGTATCTTTGTTGGTTGGAGTTATGGAAGTATTGGAAGTTTCAGGATGATTCGAAAGGAATATGATAGCGTTTGCGTATGCTGTTACGTGTAATAGCGATAGCGTGTAAATTTATTTACGCTTTCGATGCAACTCGATTAAACGCGATCTAAGCTTTAGGCAAACGTCGAGATTCAAGGCTGTTTTCGAATTTCGAGCGAGGCCAATTTGAGGTATCCGCAAGACACGTAACGTTGCGCAATGTGTATGTTTAGACGTTTGAACAAATAGCGACGATTAACTAGAGCTAATTTCGTAAAAGATGATAGTTTGTTGTAAAAAGGTATACCGTATAATTGTCCGAAGTTCGTACCAAAACTGAGACGTATTTCTTCTTATTGACTGTATATCGAACGTCGGAGGCCGCGCCCTTGCCTATAATTGGCAGGCGTACACGTCCATATCGGTTTGAGAATAGGCTGCAGTCAATAGTCGATCGGTCACCAAAGTTATCTACGTCTCGATGAAGTACCGTGAATTCGCCAAAAAATATTCCAATTTTTCTCGAGGTATTCAGCAACGTGGAAAGAAAAAAACAGGAAAGAAGAGGGAGAAGAAAATTGCATAGGTTCGACTGAAAGGAAAATCCTCGTACGCGATACGAATCCCATCTCGGTGAGAAAGCCTTTCCAGCCGATCTGTCGGCTTATTTTCACCGGTTTGGCAGAGTCGACGATAGAAAAGAAGAAGAATCGCGGCCGACGTCGCGGTACACGCGTCTACTGAATTTCAGCGACAGGCCCGAAGAATGTCGGGTATCTGTGACGATAAATCCCCTCGAAAAACTGAAAAGGAAAACGGCACGCGTTGATTCGTCACTTTCACGCTGCGGAATACGACCTTTTAAAACGTTCTGCGAGATGTATTCTTGGTACGTCCGACATTTATCCAATCATCCTGACGAGAGACAGATAGATAGCCTTTGGATACACGAACACGTTCGAAAACAGCTTGCCCTACGCTTCGGATAAACTATAATTATTTCAAAATTCGTCCGTCCGTTTTAATCGGTCGAAATTTTCGTTAACAAACGGAGTCGTATATTATTAGCCATTAATGGGCTAAAACGAACGACAGCGAATGTAATCCTAACGTCTCCGTCTGACACGCGTAACATCGCGCGTACGAGTGTGAACGAGTCGTGTAAACGCGATTCGATAATATACCTGTAAATCGTTATTGTTATATTCGTGAGATTATTATCTTTACAATCGAATTTAGATCGTTGCAATCTACTGCAGTTATTATTACATTTAAAGCATCGTTAAATGGTTTAACTTAAAGCATTATTAGGAAGTAATGGTCCTGGCCGGGAGAGGCGTACGGAAAGAGACGGGAAAGGGATTCGTAGAAAGAGGAAAAAACAGACGATTTGAACTTTGTGCGCAGGAACACGATCGTTGCAAAGTAAGTTCCTATATTTTAGAACAACGACAAAATGAAACAGTTTGCCGTCGAACGAATTTGTTTTTTCACAAGAACGGAGCAATGGGAGGATGAAAAACTGTCAAAAGCCAGGGATCGATTCCATGTTTTCCGAAGAATCGTGATTCGAATGTATCGCAGAATCCATTAACACTGGGGGGTTTGCTTGCGTTTCTTCCTCAAATACAGCAGCGAAAAATTTTAGTCGCCCTTTACACATTTCTCTCTCTCTCTCTCTCTCTCTCTCTCTCTCTCTCTCTCTCTCTCTCTCTCTCTCTCTCTCTCTCTTAAGCCTCCATCGTTATTCTTCAGACAATATTCGAAGAATCCAGACCTGTTTGAAGATCCGATAAAATATAAAGAACCGTACGAAAACGTAATAAAACCACGAAAAATATACCAAGCATGGGTAGAATATATATCGAAAAAGAAAAAAAAATATATATATATATAAAAAAAATATTCAACGATAATAGCAGATGCTGAAAATGTATGAAAATACGGAAACGAACGACGAAATGGCATAAAACGCTCGAAAATATATAAAAAAAGAAAAAAAAAAAGGAAAAAAAGAAAAAAGGATGAAAATTTAACAGAGGGCAACAGAACGTCAAGATACATCGGAAAGTACAAAAAATGCAGCAAATTCGAATAAAGCATCGTAAAACGGTAAATTCCATCGCAAAACGTTCAAAGTCACGATGGAACGCCCGCGAACAAGCCCTATTGTTAATCGAATAGCCAGAGTATTTTGGAAAATGCATTTTTGCAAAAAAATTATCCGATCGCTGCCACAAATATTTAATTTTAATTTACGGTTTTAATTCTATGAACTTTTTGAACAAAGCAGTTGGTAAGATATTTTCGTGGATCGATTAAAACGAGACGTTTCCTGTATAAAAGTGCTGCGAGTTTGAAGTGTAGCTTTAAATGCAGCAAAACAACGTTGGAAATCGCGACGAGCAGCAACTGCTCGATAAAGTGGAAGGAAACGGGAGAAAATAACGTGGAAATTGAGGAGGAAAGCCGGCTAGATCACAGAGATCTGTCGATCTATGGGCGTGATTAGCGTTCGAATTCGATGACGGTGCGGCGCGCCGCAGTGACATCGGTCGCGGTATGCCGTTTGATCTTTGCACGCAAATGTTTACGGACCCATTAGGACTCGGATTGTCTGCCGGTGTCGCTGGTTTCCGGTCTCTATGACCATCCACGATTCGATCGGCGGCCAAATCGGCGCACCGGTCGCGCAAACGAAACCGCTCGCTGTCCGCAGAACCTCGCGGATTTGATCAGCGAAGACCAATGCAACGGCGATCGCCTCTCGCCGCTCTGCAAGCTTCTGTATCGTAGCGCCGATTCGAAATTAGGTCAATTAATAATCATGGACGAAGCCGAGCTTCCGACGAAAATTCGGCGAAACTAGCCGCGCGGAGATTATGCATCGACCGAGAATGTTCGGATTGGTTCCTTTGACGAAAATTACGTGCCAGCTACTTTGAATTTCGCTCAAAGTTTTCTAGATCGTCGCTCGTAAGTGTGCCGGATTTCTATCAACGATACGTGAATCGATACGGGCAAGTTGCGGTTAAAACCGGTATTCGCCATCTTTTTGTGCAATCAACGAATACACGGTATTCTCTGTTTAACTGGGAATGCTCAAATATCTGGAAAAATACGAGCGATGCGAAAAAATGTTTCGGACAAAAGGTCGTACGGTATCGAGAGGAATACGCTGCGCTTTTATCTATTTGACCTTACGACGACAACGATATCGTACAGCCTTCGTCGGAAACATTTTTTCCTACGATTGATATTTTTCTATATATTTCCACGTTAAAGGCTTCCGGTTAAATAGGACGTACCGTACATCAAGCGAGGTATTAACCGTTTATTTTAACAATATTACTTCAGAGACGAAGGTTTAATTACGGTTGCATACCTTGACGGATAGCTGGCGATCTTTTTGCCGTTCCGCCAAAATAGCGAACACCCTTTTTCCTCTATTTAAAAAAATTAATTTTCCGTGCGCATAACGTAGACTTGATCTCGATAGAAATTTCAAAATCTATAAATAGTCGAATGGATCGGCTTTGGACGTTGGGTCAAAGACACTTGGAATTTACCTGAAACTGGAATTTACCTATAATTAATTGGATATGCTTGAACATATACGATATTCCGCGAATTTTCAAACACAAGCAAGTACTAAGTACATAGAACAGTTTTGTTTTGAAATTTCATGGATATTTCGCGACTTTCTTCGTCGAATTGATATCTGTCCTTATAATATGATCTATTTAACTAATTAATCGATGTAATTCGAGGGGTTTCTTCGAATCGACAATGTCGTTGTACGCATTACCGGATTTCAATAGAGATTTACTAATTAACCAATCAAGCGAACTGACTAAACTAAACTGACGTTCAAATTGGTCTCTTTGATGAAAATTACGTGAATGCTTTGACTGTCCTTTAATGTTGCATACGTGCGTAACGATCTGTTTCCGAATGTTCGTAGAGAAAACACGTGTTCTATTATACCAGCTTAGCCGATAACTGGATCCTTTCTATTTAGAAAATTCACATTGACAATTTCGATAGAATAGTAACGACGATGTGACAATAATAAGTAATAAATCAAGTAACAATTGTTCGTATGTTGAAACTATGCAGATTGAGTTTGACTGACTGCCGAGCAATATCGGAAGCCTAAGTGCTTAGGATGTTGACCGATCTGACTTGGAATATCGAATTGGAAGCCTGATTGCTTGCAGAGCGACCGGGTGATACTAAATGATTATTTACCGACTAATTATCGATTGTCTAGATACGTGTGTCTGATTGCTTCCACCATGAAACGACTCTGGATAATTGCTTCTGCAACTGATTACTAATTAATTATTGACGAAATGAAATATTATCGATCGCTATTGTACCGTATGACTGTGGCAAATGACTGTTTCCGTACAAATTTACTCAACATATAACTCGATGAGTCGATATTTCGAGTTTCACGCTGAATATCAAAGTCTGCTAATACGATGGATAATCGACTGTTTAAATACTTTTCCGATCCCTGTGAAATAGTACGTACTTGTCCTATGTAAATTGCGCGAATTAACGAAATCGATCGATCGATCGATCGATCGAAGTTGCCAAGTTTTAGTATAGTAAAACTAATGAATAATAGACTTTGCTAAAATAAAATTGATATCTAAATCGGTGAAATTAAAAAATGGCAAATAAGACGAACGCGAATATACCTACGACGAATGTTTCGGATATTTTCACGAAACGGTGTGTGCGTATAGCTTGGCCGCGAATATCAAGGAAATTCGCGTTAATTCACGGCAGCAGAAAAAAATGGCGTTCTTTTGTCGTGAAATCGAAGAAATAAATTCGAGTCGACTGGACAATAGCTTGTCCGCGGTTCGTCGTCGATCACCCGCCTCATTTCTGCCCCATGGCCGGCTCTAATTAACCCCCGCATAATGGAGCGCGAGGGGTGAGATGCAGGTTAAGGGCCGCAGAGACGACTGGCTTTGATATTTAATCACGTTTAACGCAAGCGTCGAGGGGCCAGGTCGCTTTTAATTCTGTTTGTACCGCGAAAGGGAGAATTTCCTGTCCGCCACGCTAATCGGGCAAAGGATCACGGCGACGGATTATGGCGACCCCCACGCGCCGACCATTCTACCCGAATTACCGTTTTCCGTCTTTCGTGCACGTTCCTCTCGTACGGTCTTTATGGATTAAGCCGCGTTCCTTTCAAACGAATTTCCCTTTCGCCATGGTTTTACCGTTGTTTTACTTGCGAGTGAAGTTTCTGCCGAACCGAGTCTCGGCCAATGGCGAAAACATGTTCTTCGATTTCAATAGCGAAACTTTCTACTTTCGATTCGAATTCGGTACATCACGTGTAATTCGAAGCACTAGTGAACGCTTTCTGGTGCTCCGAGGTTTTCGTCAACATCGAGTACGTATGCCTGCCTCTTTGCATAACCACCGTAAGCTCCCGTTTAACGTCGCGATAGAAGCAACAATTTTCCCAAAGAATCGCTTTATACTTAAACCGTTGAAATTAGCGTTACGACCATACAAAATGATCCACGATGATTATTTCGTTTACTCGTTTCCACCACGTGGCGCGTACCACCGCTCATCGTCATCTTGTTACACCGTCAGATTATCAATCTTGCAATCCCTTTACACTAGCCAATTTCTCCATGCCAATTAAACGTTCGACTTACCGCCACATTAAAGACAACGCGATTAATACGAAGCGAAACAGTTAAAAGGGGCAGACGAAATGACAAATTGCGAAACGTCTTTAGAGAAATAGGAAGGAAGTTTCGATTAAGCGGGACCAGTCGGACAAACCGCGGCCCTTAACGAACGCTGCAGGCTCGTTGTTTCTCCAAACGAACGCAGCAAACGGGTAGAACGTAAGATTCCTTTGTAATTCGGTTTATCCTCGCTCCAGGCCCTTCCCTTTGTCCCGGTATTTTTCATTCTCCCGGTGTAGTCGCGTTGAACGTCAGCGAAATTCGCCACGACAAAACGTAAAATAACACAGAGAGGGGAGGGGGGGGGAGAGAGAGAGAGAAAGCGAAGCGAATGAATATCAACACTGGTGGAAGTGAAAGAGACGAGGTTGGCGATTTAAGATAGTTCTCAAATCTCGAGCAGAACTAATTTGCAGCGCAAGAAATTCTCGCGTAAATCGATTTATCACGTAGTTGTCGAGAAATAGTCGATGCGAATCGATGCGTCGAATTCGACGGCACACTGAATTCCCGATCGGACTATTCTCTCCTCTACATTAGCCTACTTTATGTCAGCGCGTAATAATACTACGTGTAACACTATATAATTAATCCCGAGACAACAAGTGAACGTACCTCTAAGCTCGTATCTAAAGACAACAGCCGGATAATGTATCGAGAAAGACTGAAAAAGAATCAGGCAGTTTACGGAAGTGGAACAAGCTTTGTGCTCGGTGAAACTTCATGTTTCGTTCGCGGAACGGAATTTCCCGGAATTTCCCGGAATTTCGCTGAAATGCGCATTTTTAATTGTATTGTCCAGGATAGCCTTTACCTCTGACTCCATCGTGGCTTCGTTCGCCAGTGAATTATATTTCGGGAAGAATGTTTCGTTTACTCTTTGGTATCGCGTTTGAACATCGCGATGACATAACGTCGAACGTAGGGCCAACAAGATTGGGAGACAAGACGTACCAAGCTCAAAGCATAGGACAGGTTGGTGGAAAAAAGAAAAAAAAAAAAAAGAAAGCCGAAGAAACAAAAGCGAACATTTCAAATTCCGCTTAAGCCACCGTTCATATACCGCGGATTCTTGCAAATACTGGCGCAAATCCGAATCGTGGACACTGTGGAATTTGGATTAAGGAAGGGAATAACGAGTAATAATCGCGTCGTGCGCAATTGGAAGTTGTTGAACCATTCGTTAGGGGAAAAATGGGCCTTCCGTAAGCCTCGATAAATCGAGCCACGAACCGGAATTTTCGTTCTGCTACGGCGGGAATCCCGTTCAGGACTTTGCTGCTGTTGCGTATCACCCATAAACTTTCCCCTGTTTTTTTTTCTCTCTCTCTCTCTCTCTCTCTACTAAGCTGCTTAATTCTCGGAACGTCGCTGAATTCCTCGCCAAGTTTCGTTTTATCGAATGGAAACTGATGTTGATTCAGGATCGTCTCTGGATATCGTGAGCAATCGAAACGTGTCGAAACGGCGAAGCGTGTATTAAGCGGCAGAAACAAGAAAAGAAATTAAAAAGAAAAGAAAAGAAAAGGAATGAAGAAAATTCTTAAAAAGGAACAGTTGGAAGAATCAGGTGCTACGATTGGAGGGTAGAGATAAGGAATTACGACGTTATTTGGCGGTAAAATGGTTAATATCGATTATTACGAGCGCGTAAACAGCCTGTCTCTCACATTTCTCATCTGCTATATCCCAGCAGCTAATCGTCGGCTCAACCTGATGATCAGGATGCCATCGGATTCCTAGGTTTCCTCGTCGTGGGGTATCATCTGGCGCAAAACTCGGTTGAAAAATCACGGGACCAAAAACGGGCGAAAAATCGCCTGCTTTTTTTTTTAAATTATCGTTTATGAAACGATGCAGTGGCACGACGAAACGAAACGGAAGCGAACGAACGAACGGAAATCTGGAAAAGAGGCGAAGAAACGAAGAAACGGTGGGAAATCCGACGAACATCGCGACGAAGGCGAAAATGAAAAGTTTTAATGGTGGCGGAACGCGAGCAACAGAGTCCGCCATGAAATATGCAAAGGCGTAGGACCGTATTGGAGGAGTACGGGCAACATAATCGTCGCGGCTCGCACCATTGTTCCGGCCACAATGCGGACGTATACAAAATGCGATCCTGATAAAGGTCGTTGCAGAAACGTCGCCGTGGCGCGGCTCATGAATTTTTCGCCCGCGATTTACGTGACAAAAGCGAGCAAAAGGCGAGCAAGTGGGGTGAAAAAAGAAAAAGGAAATTCATGAAACTGTATAACAGTTGCCGGGCCAACGAAGTTATCATCGCGACCCGAGTCGCCGTGCTGCTCGTCAAGGAAGTCGAAAATTATACGCGACACTAACGTCACAACTGAATAAAAGATCGACCCACCCCTGCAAATTGTCTCGCCACTGATTTTTATGATTTTTTTGAGCCGCTGATGAGATCACCGGGTTGGGTGCGTAGATATGCAGGGACCGGCAGTGACAATTACACCGCGGATTTCTACGCATTTTTACGGGACGTTCGAATAGAAGAAAAATTGCAAATTAATAATTGGCAGAAAAGTGCGATACATGGTAATAATAATAATAATAATTTATTTGTACTTTAGGCTCATAGCCTATTTTATTGAGAATTCTTGTTGCCCCACTTTCTTACCCTATATTATTATATTCTCACGTCGAGCTGCGAAAGCGCAATACAGCGAACGTCGTGAAATAAATTCTCTACCGAGCGCTCTGTTGAAACATTCGTGTAAATCGATACTCGATAACAAAGTTACTTTTTAAATTATTCCATTATCCGGCCTGCTAATTTACCACGTTTCCTTCGTTTTTCTATTTAAAAATACCGCGTTCGTACAAAATCGACGAATAACGCGTCGCAGATGAACGTTTAAAGAAAGCAAAAATTGCGCAAGGGTTCTCACTAGCGATATCGGTATCTCTTTTCTCTCCCTTTCGTTTTTTTTCTTTTTTTTTTTTCGTTTTTTTTTTTTTTGAAATTTCATCGTGGAATGTTTCGGCGAGCGCGATCATACGCATCGGTTGCCTTTAACTCTAATTATTCCAGTACTCGTTTTTCCTTGTTTTCTCCGTTCGACCATACGTGCATTTCATTTTATTGTGCCAGGTATAATGTATTTTAATATATACCGTATTTACCGCTGCACCGTTCCACAACGCAATCGGACGAAGAACAACGCTTCGATGTTTCCTCGCGTGGAAACCTGTTAATCGGAGAAATTTAAAACACTCGGGGCGATGTTCCGTCGTTACGTCGTTTATTTTTCCCTTTGCCCTTTTAAAGAAACGGGGACTGAAAATCCGATGCAGAATCGACTTTTCTCGCGTACACACATTTTCCGAGTCACTCGATGGTGTACCGAGATCGAGAATAGCAACGATGTTTAAAAATTGGAAAATTTGCGATACCATGCTTCTCGTTCGGACGCTCGAAACGTCGGAATATCGGATACTGTGACGAGATGCGTAGAAATAGCAAAATTCGAAATGTAAAATCGAAGCGTAAGGTCATCGAAATTTCATTTTAAGATTCGAACGTTTCGGAAAGAGATGTTTAACTTGCAGCAAAATTTTCTAATTTGATTTATCGCTCGTGCGCCCCGATTGCCATCGTGAAAAAAAATAAGAACTCGATCCTTCGTGTACGATTTTATGAGAGATCGTGCAAAATTATCATCGTTATAAGATATTTCGAGGATTTCGTTTATATTTAACGAAGTTAATTAATATTCCATTATTTCGAAATGAAAACGTTCGATAACATAGCGTATTGAGAATTAACACGGCTGTGTATCTAATGTATTTGATCGTTACTATCGACGGTCTATATCTCCTAATTGTGAACTTTGCACAAGTGCATATTGCGGTGATCGATAGCAATAGCATAGATTGCAAAGACCTGAATTTTCAAGAACAGAAGAAATAACAGCAAAGATAACAGCGACAGCTACGACGTATATTTATAGAAATAAGCATTTTACAAGCATAATTAAACGAACGAAAGCTAGAGAAAAACTTGTTTCGCCCGCTAGATATAACGAATGCAATACCCTCGCCATTTTATATACTTTTTCGGCATTGTCGCCATTCCGTGCACTTTTGCATCTGCAGTTTTCCCACAAGCGCATAAAAATTCGCAGCCTAACCACGACATCTTCCAACATCAGAATAGAAGGTTTCGTTCAATTTCCCTTAAACGTTCGGAAGCTGCAAGGGAATTTTTTTAACGAATGAAATCGACGACGGAGAATTTGAAGATGCTTTCGTAAAACGGAACCGTCGCGGGTAGTGGGAAGTGGGAAGTGGGAAGTGGGAAGCAAACCGACAGGATATGAAAGCTCGTTTACTTCGAAATCCTGAAATCCGAATGAAAAGGAACTTTCGAAGAAAGAACATCGAGATTGCAATAATCCACGGAGATGAGAGTAATCGAGAGAAAGAAAAAGGGGGAGGGGGTGGAAAATGTCTTTAGAAATGCCCGTGCTTCTAGCCACGGCCGTGTAATCCGGCTGTGATCAGCATGGCGGCCATTTTGACGAGTCCAGCGGAAGAGACCGAAGTAACACCTAATTTGTAATGTAAATATCCATCCTCTCTGCCGAGGGAATTAAAAAACAGCACCGCCAGCAGCGCTGTCCTTCCCTGTTCTCTCTCTCTCCCTCTCTCTGTTTTTGGTTCTGGTACGTCCCATATGAACCAGGTTCTTTGGAAAGCTGAGTCGGAAGAGTTCCCGTTGCTTTGCCATCGACCTGATGGAATCGAGATCGATGTCACTTAAAATATCGCGATATTTTATCTAACAGATATAATGCAAGATCAAGCAACTTCTCACGGACTTGAATGTTGCACGATGCCGTCCATCAGCCAATTTCCACGTATCGGCATCTTCGTGCTGATCGCGCCTTTCGAACGAAACTGACCGTACCGAGCAAACTTGGTGCCTGACTAGAAAAACTAAAGCTGCCTTTCTCAAGGCCGTCGATCGGCCCACTTCCCTAAAAACAAGGGGACAAATTCGTCGTTTCTGGAGCGGACCTAAAACGGAGTCGCATGAACCGTGGAAAACGACCTCTTGGATTACTGTGAGAAATTTCCTGCGAGTCGCAACGATCGACGCCAGTCGTGACCCTTCGGACTGCTTAATTCGTGGTACGACCGCGTGCGGCAAGTAACGAAACGACCCTCCTTCTACGCCCAGAGACTCTAAACTAGCCTAAACTAAACAACACAGCAGCAGCCGTAACGGAAACCGCGTTAACGATGCTCGCTACAACTTTCCGTATCGTGGTGTAGCGTTCGTTGACGTTTGTTCGCGTGGCTCGTTCGGCACGCTTGCGTGAGAAATGAAATATTTATTCGATGAAACGATTCGTTCGACGAAGATCTTTCGGCGAACTTAAAAAGTACCGTTTAAAATGATCCTACGACCGATATTTTTCGATCGATATCGAAGTACCTTCTGAAATAATTCCATTAATATCCTCCGATTTTCCAAAATACTGGCTCAATAATTCTACGACTAGAATTTATTAATTTTCTAAAAAAAAAAAAAAAAAAAAAAAACCCATCGGTCGACTGAGACAGAGACATCTGCCAAACGAGATCACACGCTAGTGTTTTTCGTAGTCGCTGTACATCGTCGTCACCCCTCAATGATCTCGCGTTATTCTATCCGCCACGCACTACCAACTCAAAAACGAAGAAAGAGCCAAACAGAGTCATAAGGATGCACACGGGACGGGGAACGAGAGAGATTAGCATTTTAATCGTTTGTTCGGGCAACGAGGCCGAGTCGCATGGTCCAGTGGCTGCTTCGTACATCGACTGGCTCCAAAAATCGTTGAATTTTCTTTGGAGGCGCGACGACAAGGCCGATATTAGTCTCGTAGACGGTCTCGTTTGCATAGTCACCTATTCTGCAGCGTTTAATTCGGTCGGACAGAGCGAAGGGAGTGAGTGTGCAGCGTGTAATTGGCTTGTTTTACACCGCGTTACACGGACGAGTTCGTCGCTCTTCCGTGTCCACGACCGGAAACGAAGCTACGCACCTTTTTTCTTTCTTTCTTTTTTTTTTCACTCGAACCATTCCCCGCTGCTTCCTACGTAACCAATTACTTGCATTCCAATTTTAAATCCACGGATAGAAATTAATGGAAATCAAATTTAACTGAGAAATTCTGAGAATTTAAAGGGTTTAATTAAGCTTCGAGCGTATAATGATCTCGCAATTATTCGTCGTATTAATTATTTCGCGAAATCATCAAAGTCGGATGCGTTTCGCCGTATACCGCAAATAATCGCGGCTCCGTGGCACAAAAATCATTAATTATAGGAAGAAACGAGCGAATATCGTTGAAATATCATAGACGCGTAGAATGTCTCGTACAAAACCTTGGTAATCGATCTACATTATCGCAAAACGATCGTAATTAATTAGAATTATTTGCCTACGCGATATAACGATGCGGAATACGCGATAAAGATGCAGAAAAATTATACGCGAAAATATCTCACAAAGAAATAACGAATCCAACTTGGTATACTAATATCCACGATCTTTCGATTTACATCGCCATTATCGATATCTTCGAATACATTGGCCAGAAAATTGGATGAAACCTCGTACCGGGTATCATCTTGTGATTTCCGCATATGTTTTGAAATTCGTGTCAAACTTTACCAATACGATCGTAGCGGTGGAGTATGAAGACGCGTAAATGTATTCATAAAAGCGGTCCACTACCCCGTGCTTGCGGTAATTCCAACAACTTCGATCGTCGATACTGCTGAAATATGTTCGCGCGAAAACGCGAGTTGTTTATTCGTTTCCCCGTATAAAGCGGGTTTCCTCGAGCCGGCAGACAGCCCAACGGCCGACGGAGAGAAGAAAGGGAAAATGTGGAAAAGAAGCAGACGCGGAAATAAATTGCAAGGTGGAGCCGGTTGCCAAGAAATTCCTCGGGGCTCGGGACTTGGAAAAAAAAAACGAGGCAAAGAGCGAAAACTCAATACCACGGGCGTATTTCGTGCAAACACGACCCCCTGAATTCAACCGCCGCCCCGACTGTCGGCCGATTATCGGTGGGCCGAGGCAAGAATCAGCCGCGGATCCACAGATTTATTATTTGCCGACGATTTGTCATTCGCGCGTCGCCTTCGAGTGGCCCATTGTGTGTGCCTTTGGGATCGAGATATCGACGCTAGCAGCTGCGAGTCGAGCGATTTTCCGGATTCACCCGGTGTTGAGGGTGAAGTGGATCGATACGCGGATGTTGGATTTCATCTTGGCGAAAGAGGGTGGGCTTTGCTGTCACGGAATTATTGAATTACGGAATTATTTATTTACAATCGATCGCAAGCGCCCTTTAAATATAAAATATAGCAGAGCAGGGACGGCACCAAGGAGGAAAAGGTAAATGAAAGTAAAGGTACAGGCAAAGATTGGTTTTACGGAAGATAGCGAGATTATGGAAGGGAGCGACGAAGACTCTTGGGTCTGTATGAGGCTCGGTGCGAAGGAAAAATTGAGGCCAGGTGGGTACGAACGGAATGGCTTAGCGGTTTTATAATAGGGAACGAAGAGAATGGCGAGAGGAATTGACGAAGTGGGAAAGGAATGCGTGAGAACAGTGGGAAAATGACGCGATATCTGGAGAAGAACGGTGAAGGAGGCAGGCAGGCAGGCAGGCAGGCAGGCAGTCAGCCAGCCAGCCAGAGGCGCCTGCCGTAGGTTAGATTTTAGTGTATTAAAAGGGAGGAGAAAGCGTAAAGATACAGATACCGAACTAAAACAAAGGTAGATGCCTGATAGCGTACATATTTTTATACATATTATATATTAAGTATAGGTTAACGTATACAGGTTAAAGCTGGGTTTACCGTAGTTCGTTATTTCAGCTTTCTTTCGAGCCATTCGAAGAAAGGCAGACTGCAGCGGCGATGGATTGGAGCAAAAAACGGATAAAAAAACGGATAGGTATACGCATCGGTCAACGCTCGATACCGAACCGCGCGGATGATTCTGGTAAGGGTAAACAATGAATGGAAAAGGTAGAGTTTCGATGCAGTCGTGCGATTGGACTGCTTGCTGGAACGACGCCGCTGTACTGGCATGAAAACGTTGTTTACGTGGTTGCAGCCGCGATCCAATGCCCAGTCCGATCACTGAATTCGAACGCCGCTGGACTAATCCGGACAATCGTACCTCCGATTCCCATGTCCAATTAGATTTTGGAGTTCGTAATATGGAACGCGTATTAATTAACGCTTGTGTCCAAACGCTTTACCACGATCCATGTTTTTAACACCGACAGTAGGTTAAATTTCAAACATTCCGATGAAATTAGTCACGATGTTCGTGAAATTTTCGAAACAAACACATTTTACGAAACCCCAGGGTTTCGGGCTTTAAAAGTTCGACTTCTAAATTACGTCTACTTCTAAATAAATTAGTAACAAGCGCAGGAGCGTTGTAATTCGGCAATTTCCCGTCGGATTTTAATCGTAACAGCGAAAAGCACGATACACGAAGTAGCCTTCGACCAGCAACGAGCAGAGTCTGGCTTCGATCAGGAGGTAGAACAGACGTTGCGCGTTGCATCGCGAAGAGCAGGCGCATGGATCAGCGCGTCATGGGACACCGTGTGTCAGTTTTAATTAGCAGGCCACCCGGCATCGATGCCAGGAAGCCATCAAACACGAGCCGCTGGCACGCTGCGGTCGTTAATAAAATTCCAGAGGCACCGTCTGCCATTCGCCGAGACGTGAAGTCGCGCGCCCAGCCATCCGTCCGCACTTCAGGTGCATTATTCACGTTCGATGGTGGACCATGGCCGCCTCGAGGGCTGAACGTCACGTAGAACACGACTTCCGGTACCGTAAACCGCCGTTTCACCTTATCCAAAGTTATTACCGGTCATATCACTAGTCTGCGTCGCGTAGCAGCAAATTACAATTGAAAAAGAATCTGAAAACGCAAGAAATGAAACGCGTCGAACGAGGAGAATCGTAAGGGACGGACAATTATAATATCGTATAACGAAGGAACGGTTCATCGAAAGAAAGGAAGACTCAGGAAAAAGTAAAAAATTCGCAAAACGGGTAAAACGATAAAAAACGAAAAAAGTCGTCAGGGAGGCAGGAAAAATCCTAAATGAAGGAATCGGAAAATAAAAATTGTCGTGACGATAACGAAATCGTGATGTAGGATTTTAGGATAATACGATAAATTTAGCTAAGAAAAGAGAAAAGAACAAAAAACGAAATTAATTTGTTCGACCAATACCATCCCATAGAGATCTCGCAGAACGACCGTAAATAATCAGGAAACGACGGAATTCGCGAGTCGATCGCAATCGGCTGCATCTCTCGATGCAGCGTCTCCTTGGTCCCCGATTTTGATTTCCTTCGGTTGATTTCTCATCAGGCGGACTAATGGGAAAGCGTCGCTGAATTTTCCAACCCCCGAACCCCAAACGCCAACCTTCTGATTTCTTTTCTTCGTCGAGCACGACGAGAACCCTCCGTCGTATCGTCGTTGTCGATGGAAATTAATGAGATCGATTCCGCGTTAAGGGATCGAATCCGAGTTTTCGAAACGCTTGAACAAACTGAGGGAACGCTCGAACCTCGCCACGATCCTCCGTTATTTCTTGCCTATGAACCGTCGACGAGAAAATTTCCTGATTTTTTATAAGACGAACACTGTGTCGTCCACAAGCATGTGAAAACTCTGCTCGATTTCAATTAAAACACCGATGATTCTAAAACATAATTCGATCTTTCAGAATGTTAATAATTCTGATGTAAGCCCCATCTTAAATAAATTAAACCGAAAGCCTATTCCGCTAAAAGGTATATTTCAGAATTCAGAATGTTTTTCGAAGGAAGACGGCAAATTTATTTCTTCGCCTTTATTTCTTCCATCCGAAGTCGCCAATTTTTCTAAGAGCGTCCGTACAACGATAATACTTGATTTTTTCAGTCTGCCGGACGCGAAAAGGCTCATTCCGACGCATATATTTACAAACTGTTAATTGGCGCTATCAACCTAGTTATTGCCTATCCGCCTAACGTAAAAGCATCCGTATATTTCTAGTAATTACGAATTAACGAAAATCCCAATCGAAACGTAATAACCAAGTTATACTAGGGTAACGTAGTATCGCAATTTACTATCGATTCGCAATGGAGAAACATCAGAGTCCGACGCAAGTGCGCAGAGCTAATCTTTCCAGGGAGAACTCGGTGGTTGGTTTCGATGCAGGAGCGATTGCGTGATCGCAATGAAACGAACTGGGATAGCGGGATATCGAGGGTCGCTGCTATCCCTTCGCAACCCTGTGCGTGTTCCTCGTTGCTGTGCAACTGTCTATTCCCAACCGTTAATCCCAGCAGCGTTTCCGGTCGGGGGGTAAGGCTACCGAGTGGACGTAACGCGATATTCGTACGAAATTTCGGCTATGTTAAACAAAGCGAACCGAGATTAGTGGCCCGACTGGCAATGGAATGCTCCTAGGACCTTGGAACGTGTGCAACGGGTTGGGATACGATCTTCTCGAGCGAAAAACTTCCTTCGCCTTACTCTTTTAAGAACCGAATACCGTCTAACGGATAGAACGCGTAGAACGTGGTAGGATTTCATCGAACGAACCTTCGTTCTCGAGGAGATGGACTTTGAACGCGCGTCGACTATTTTTTTCATCGTAACTGTAAATTCTTCTACTAGGTTACATAAGGGAGACATGGGATATTTCTCGCGGTTGTTCCACAGTTGCCCGAGTGATCTTTTAATAATAGGAAATTCGGCTGTGCTATTCTTTCCTCTCGGAACGCTTCGGAAACGCTAAACCGCACAATCGAGTGCGATTAATCCTCGAAATCGACGGCAATCAACGTTCGCCACTCGTTCGTTTCAAGTAGGCACTTTTACCTTTAAAATGGCCGTCCACCAAAATTATGATATCGCATTGTGGTTTATGGCTGGTTCTCAAATACCAGTAAGCTGGTCGTTTACGCCGAAACACCACCGTTTCACCGAATAATTATTCGTAAAAATCAATGCGACAAAGTTTTACAGCTTTTTAGCGAAAAATAAGGATTGCATAAAGAGCGGATTAACGAACTTCTTGGTGGCGAACAAACGAAGGAAAAAGTAGTGCCGCTTTCGAAGCGCCTAACAACACGCGTGGCAAAAGACTGACCCGCTACGCACGACGAACTATGTTATTAAATATAATATGGATATCCCTTGAAGCAGGTGCTGGCGTGAATGCAGCTGGAGTTTGAATATGGAATACTGGCTTGAACGCAGGTGCAGAAAACCAATATGTATATGCTCGAGCGTTATCTCGCTCGTATTTGAATTTGGCATCGTAGCCTCAACCAAGACTAAGTAAGTGATCCCTCCGACACTTGCATACCGTTCTAAAGTATCCAGATTCCTATTAAGGTCGATTACTATTAACGAATAATCGTAAAGTACGTGGAATTCGAAAGATTCTCTTACTTTTGTCAATAAGTTATACGTACTCGCGTTTGACACCAAAATCAAATAAACGTGGCGAGATGGTAACAGAGAATTGGTCGGCGATAATTGAATCTTAAAACTGCTTTTCTCTGTGAAGCACGAAGAACGTGACTTATTATGTTCCTCCTCTGTGATTCATACGTAATGTCGCATACAGAAAACGATAAAGCAACGATATCAGAACGCATTTCCTGAAACGCGTTCGCAGATAGAGGCGCGTAAAAATAAAACGACGACAAGGGCGACGTTTCTAGAGCAAAATTACACGCGGCATACGTTAGAACGCGTTGATAACAGAACGATATGGGCCGTGGGCACTGCATATGCGGGCTGTAGTACACAGTACTACACACATTTCGCAGAGAAATTCTATACAATCGTCCTAACGATGCATGAAGTTTGATCTGGCTCACGCTACAAAAGAATCGAATCGTCGCGTTCGATTGACTCTGGGGAAAAAAAAAAAAAAAAGAAAGAAAAAAAGAAACGTTCTGTGTAACGAAACGATTCCTCCGTTGAAACGGGGTTTACGCAAAACGAAAAATAAGGCGGTTAATAGGGAAAGGGGAATACAGAGACGTTTTATGACGTTCGTTGACGCGATACGATGACGCTAAATCCTGAAAAGCACTATCGAAATTCTCCTAAAGCTTCAAACCTACCATAGAATATCTTGCTCAACGCCTCTCCTCCAAAATCGCGAGACTTCTTACGCCAAGATTCGATTTATGCCCTCGAAAACTAGTCGAGATGAGCTTAAAGATCTCTGTTTCCTTTCTGCAAGACGGATGATATATTAACCGGCATTAAGGCCCTCCACGCGTACGAATCGCAGTCGTAATAGTAGTCAAAACAGCGTACCAGCCGATTCACGCTCGAATCATAAGTCACTGTCGATGCAACGAAATTTGTAGCATCTTTTCGCGAACCGTTGATGATGGCACCGTGCCACGATCTATTAGCGTCAAGACATTCGTGAAACATTGTACGATGAACCGTGAATAGGCGATAACTGGGTCGATCTCAGCCGGTATAAAAACACTTCTTCCCTCGCACGTGTTAAACTTTTCTTTCTTCTTTTCTTCTTCTTCTTCTTCTTCTTCTTCTTCTTCTTCTTCTTTTTCTTCTTCTTCTCTTTTCTTTTCTCCTTTTCTTCTGTTTTTGCAAACCCTGGCTGTATCGATATCTCATTTTTCGTTACCTATCAGAATCATCCGATATTTTAAAAATATTGTTACGACAAAACACACGTCCTAACGCTTCGTTGCTTGATAAATTTTTAGCTAACAATAATTACATTTACGATTTCACTCAACTTACAACAGACAATTTGCTTCGTCTTCGGCTTCGTATTAAATTCCTTGCAACACTCCCCTTGTCCTTAGTTCGCAGAAACTCTATTACAGAATTACGATACAGCTGACTAATTAGTCTAAAGGTAACTGAACGTGCATTAAGCCGAACAAAACGAGAATTCTCTTTGTCAAATCTTTCCCTTTCTCTTTAAGCGCGAGCCAAGTGTCTTTGCAAATATTGCTGATGCTTTGCACCGAGGGTATCTCATTAAAATGAAACTCGCAGCTTCGAGCTAACAGAACGCGAATGACTTTCTAGGCTTCAATTATTAATGGTACATTCAATATTATATCGCGCTCTCTTTCATCCCAGTCTTCAATTGTAACGCGAAATTACGAATCCTTTGAGCTGCGGCAAAATTTCATTTTGTTTGAGAAAAAGCAGACGAAATTATGACATTCCGTTTGATATTCTAATTATTCGACATGTATTAAGAATTGGATCATCATGCGAAATAGTAAAATAATAGTAGAATCGAGATAAATATTTCTCATTCGAAATTTATGTCGCGGCGTTCTAATAAATTTAAAATTACACATCGAACGTAAATTCGCGTCGAAACTCCAATAATAATTACAGCCTGTACTCTAAATGTATTATGTTTAATGTTTATCGAAACGTTAAAAGGAAAATACGTTGTTTTTGACAATTAATTTCCAAACGAGGTGTACGTCCAAAGAGACAAAACGCGCGGTTTCGTAAGAGAAACAACGGCAGAGGCAAAGACTTTTTCAAATTGAAATTAAACACGAAAAAGGTTGTTAGGGGCTTGCACGGTTAATCCCCGGAACCAAAGAATTATCTCGCAATTATTTTCTGAGCAAACACGCGCAGATTCCGTGCAATGAATAAATTCATCAAGAAAAACATAGCAGCGTTTCCCTCCGTAATATTTGCATATTAAAGTTAGTACGTTCAAAGAAGAACCACTAGTTTCTTTGCTCCTTCTATTATTTCTAGTTAAACAACGTCTGCGTAAACATGAAATAATGGAGTCGTATTTTTCTGCAAAAATTCGGAATTTAATAAATCCCCTTTAATTATCTATTTATCTATTTAACGCAAGTAGAAATTATTGCGGCTGAATGTTAAATATCGTGCGCAGATTCGTCAGAAATTTCGTTCAATTTTCAACGTTGAGATTCATCTCGCGCTACCTCCAAACAACTTCATAAGCGTTTTCGAAAACCTCGACCAGCTAAAAAATTCCTCTATTCGCTAATCCGTCCTGTTAATAGTTCCACGAGTTAATAGTTCCATCGAACCTACACTCGCAGACCATTCCAAAAATATGTCCAACAAATTCGTTGACCGACTAGCCAGAGAAGGCAGGTATATCTATAAAAAAAAAAAGAAAAAAAGAAGTGTCGATCAAAATTGCCAATCGTAGCCAAAGCAACCTTTGAAAAGCGTTTGGTCGATATGAAAGAGACTCGCGCGCGTGACAACGATCGCAAGTCGTCGCTTTACATAAGGGGGGAAGAAAGAAAGAAAGAAAGAAAGAAAGAAAAAAAGAAAAAAAGAAAGAAAGAGGGAAAAAGGCAAATGAGGAAAAGAGATATAACGTAGTTTCATTGAAACGAGGTGACCCACGAACGTTTCATATAGCGCGCGTCATATGCGTTCGAATAGTTGGCCAATAATTTTCCAATCTCGTCGGTTCAAGCTATACAGATGGCGCCCGTAACTTCGAGCCGGAATCATCGAGATGATTCGATTACGGTCCGACGGATGCGATCGAAAAGCATTCACCGCGACCATTTTACTCCGACAAAAATCGACGCACCGTGGAAATCTCGAATCGATAGGATGTTACCGCTTGCTGGTACGTTTATTCTTCTGTGTTAATGGAGTGCGGGAAACGATGATGGCGATTAATCGACGTTCGGACGTATCGAGTCCACTGGATATCGTATAAACCATTCCTCCATCGTAGAACGTTTGTTTTTACTTTTGGACAAAGTAAAAACCGAAGATAATCTTTTGGAAGAATCGATTGGCAACGAAGCAACAATTTTTGCAGCAACAGCTGGTCAGGCAACGATCGTTGAAGCGATAATTAGCGGGCCGACAATTAACGAAGTAACAATTTCTAGAGCAACAATTAGTAGGGCGACAATTTTTGAAACGATAATTAATGGAACAACGATTTCGTACGCGATCGTAATTCGCGATCCGCCAGGCACGATAAATATGCGTGGCATAATGACGTTGGCGGCGTTGATAAATGCAACGCACAGCAACGGGGCTGAATGCGGCGTCTATCTCGCTGTTCTCGATATTGCGTTCGAATGGACGTGGCCGATCGATCGCGCGTGACCGTCTCAAAGGGGCCGATCCTCCGCAACGACCAGATTCGCGCGCGATCCGATTCTCGCCCGTGACGCGATACCGTGTCTTCCAGCACGATAACGGAACCATTGTCGCGTCGCGAATTGCAACACCGCGTTCCGTCCGCAAATTGCTCGCTGTCGATCGATAAATTATCGCGACACGTTCTGGCAGGCGGTGGTTGTCGTTGCTTTTACAACGGATCTCCGATTTCATAGCCAACATCTCTTTCTTTCATACGCTGACACAGCACTCGCAAACTTTCTTCTACAATTTACACGATATTGCGATCCGACTGCTTTTATATTTATATAGCGTTTACAGTTTCCAATGAAATGGAGAAGCAATTTGGACAGAATGTTTCGCGCGTCGATCGTCAGTCAACTGATACCGATAGCAAGGGTAGGAAGAGCAACTTCAACAATGGTAAACAGCGATGTTAAAACACGCTTCGAGTCGCTTTAGCCAAGCCACGAACTAGAACTCTGTCCCAAAATTCGAAAGAAACGTGCATCGAGTCTCTTTCCAACATCGATCACCATTTACGATTTAATTCGATACACCGAATTCCGACCTTCTATCGTCTTATCATCCAACTACGAGAAACTCATTCCCAATGGAGTCGTAGCAAGCCGTAGCATATTTTGGTGCATTGTCGCTGTCCATTTGCCGCACCGTCACCGCGGACGCCGCTTAAACCTACCGTGCACGCTTTTCCCCGCCCCTTTATCCCGTTGTCACCATCTCAACCATCCAAACTACCCGGTTCCTCCGTGGAAACGTTCGAACGGAATAAAAGAAACGCTCTCGACCCTTCGTAAAAAATATTCCACGGCCCGTCCACTATGTTACGTATAGCAAAGCGAAGCGAGGCGAACAAAAATGGCAAAAAAAAAAAAAAAAAAAAAAAAGCGGCGCTCTAAAGGGAAATAATAAAAAGGGAAGGAGAATGGATGGAACGCGATTGACACGAGTCGCTACAGGTTGGCACACGCGGCGTCGTATTCATCGATATAAATGCCGAACGACGGGGAGGGAACGTGGGCTGTTTCGAGGCTGCGTCAAAAAGTTCAATCGACGGATGCGCAGCGATGCATTGGTAATGCACCCATCCGGAGCTTCGAGGCCAATTTGCCAGATAGAGGCAGACGGTGGAACGAAAGAGACGCGAGGATTCCCTGGCACGGAGGCACGATGTCCCTCTAGTAGCAATTACCAAGCATTCATCCCGTGAAAACGTCCCCCCTTTTCTCTCTCTCCCTCCCTCCCTCTGACACTGTCAGCGATTGGCGATTTCTGTTTGCCACGGAGTAATCAAAAATCAAGCGTCGAGTTACCTGACACGGAATTCCGACGTAGAAGCAAGACATTCGGCATGTTGGTACGTCATACCGCGTAAATATTTGAACATCCGCGGCTACTTGATCGAAAGGTTGACAGTTTCGTTATATCTATTTTCGATGTTATTAATCGTTCGCTATTTTCGACTGGTACAGAGGGACCATTGCCAACTAAATCTGGGCGATCACGAAACTTGGTAGGGACGACACTTGTTATGGTTCCCCATAAAATGGCAAAAGCCTATTTTTCGCAACAGCGCGCACTAATTCAGGAGGGTAATTTTACGCACGAATAGAATTTTCTTATTCCCTCGCTTGAAAGATATCTCTTTCAGACTCTATAAAGTATCGCGGTAAATTTTCTATATTTTCCAAGCTGCGTCGCATGCTTGATAATGGAAACCTAACGTTTCAATCGCGAAATTCCAGTTGAATTAATTTCTCAGCTTTCAAGGATAACGAAGACCTACGTACGATACACGTCGAAAATCACGTGAATTACCAGGTACAGTTTGGACATTTTAGAACTTATTCTGGCTTTTCGGTAACGACCGACGTCAGCGCGAATCAACGTTAGACCGCATTAGCGGAGAAACCTTAACAGATTCGCGAAACCTACAGTTGGTATACTCGAGTTACCGTGATACACGGTATCGTTTTCGTATTGTATACCTGTAACTCGCGGTATCGCAGAACTTGATACTCGAAACCTACGTCAGAACCATCGTTTTATGAATTTATATCAGTATTGATTCCGGCTAATAAACGCCTCTTCTCGCCTAATCTTCCGTCAGACTTTGCGCCTTTTTCTCTTTTTACATATTTCAACGATAACATATGAAAGATTGACACATTAAATGGATACGTCGCATAGAAATGTTCGATGTATTGTCGGGTGTGATCGCTGTTTATTAATATTTCTGTATGCCTGTTGGTAAGTATATATATGTATATATATATACTTACACAAACACTGGCGGACAAGTGAAATTTGAATAAAGGTAATAAATGTAAATATCGAAACCCCTATAAAATACACCTGACTTAAAATACGCGAGATTTATTGTTTCTTATCTACGAAAGAAATCGCGTCGCTAAAATTCCAATACGATTCGCAAATTCTCCAAATGCCATTTATCTCGCATCGTTGCGAGCTTTTCCCCTATATAAACTCGAGTAAAATCGAGTAAAATCGAGTAAAATGATCAATCTCGACGCGTAACAGATAGATACGTTGACGACGTATCGAACTTTAAAATTGAACTCCGTCTTCAAACAGACGAAACGCTAATCAAGACAGATCCGGGCTAATCGCGTTACTCCAAATCGGCTAAGAACTGCGTCGCGCCAAAAATCCCCAAAATCTCAAAACGTCGTTTATCACCTGCCGGCAATTTCAAGGCCAGCAAAACGGACACTCTCGGCGACGATCGTCCGATATCCGTCAAAACAGGTCTCGAGAACGATCCGTTTAATTCTACCAGAATGCACCGGTGTCGGTGCAGTCAGTCGGTCCCTTAAGCCGGTGTTACAAACGTGTCGTGAACGATGCCACCTAATTGTCCTATTATCGCACGGCGGCAAGGATCGGAATCACCGGGTGTCAGGACGAGATCTATTGGCGCAGCGGAGTCGCGTACGCGCGATCAAGACGTCTTATTAAGTAGGCGCATGCAGCCCACCGATAAATCTTTGGCTGGCACTGCTCCACTAGCAGACGTTCTGCTCGTCTTATTGCATATCTCGCGGACCGATGAAGTGGCGAAACCTAATTTCGTCCCTCCTGGACGATCGCCTCCTCGTACGAATATAGACATCTTCGGATAGAATTATCGAACGATGTAGATATTCATGTACTATGCGAACCTGGAAAGACGATTGATTAGGGTGATGGCATAGGGGCAAAGGAAATATTACTCTCTGTATCTCATCGACGACTCTATCTATATAGATCTATTTGTACGAGATACTCTCGTATAGGGCAAGTCACGTTTCGCCATCTATATTCGCAGTCTATATTAACAATTTCGTTTCTCTGATATTTTCCCATCTAATATAACGATCGAAACATTTATATTTGTTTCGAACATCTCCTTACGCTCTTATCGATACCGGCATGATCGTACGAAAAGTACCGGTAGTCAAAATTCTACCGCGATACCCACCGCTACCGCTACATTAGCCATTCAAATTTGTTTCCGTTTCAACATTTAATTGGTCCGCGTGTTCGTTTTTCATTTGTTTTAACGGTTGATCAATCTAGTCTCGAGTCGCGTAAGTCGTCGAGTTGTCTCTTGTTCGGATACAGTTTTTAGATTTTCGTGCCTCGCGCTCTATCTTCGAAATGGTGAAAATAAATGGTATACGTAGAAAAAAAAATTATCCACCAACGATAGGTTGGTGCGAGAGTTATCGAATTCGCAGCTCTGACGTGACCGTGGGTTGATAAAGCACACCTGTTCGGGTCGAAACGTCGGAGCAGTTACCGCGTGCGTCGAAATACCGACCGGAAAGTTAACCCCGCATGAAACGCGACGGCTCCTGAATATTTCAACTTCCCGTCAATCGCTCGAACCCCGGCAAAACTGTACGATATTGCCATACGATATTGTACGATATTGTATACGAGGAAATAAAAAAATATATCTCGAACGATTTTTATAACGATAAATTTTTCATTGGAACATTTCGAAGGAGAGGAGTTTAGTGAAAAAATTCATAGAAGAAGAAATTCGGATTGAAAAATTGTTCGTTCGTTCGTATAAAGATATGTATATGTGTTTAAAGAAAACCATAGTTGATAAGAGGATACAGTTAGGAGTATTGACCTATACAGGTCTGCGTAGAGAATGCCCGAATGGAATTATAAGCACAGTCTCGTAAGTGTAATTGGTAAATCGTCAGTGTTTAGCGGTAAAACGCACCAGAGATAGGGGATTAGTAAAGCTTCCATCAAAACCCTCTCGATTGCTCTTCAGACAGCAACAGAGCGGGAAGACAGTTAATTGTGTTAATAATTCTCGATATTTCCTACAAGCCCATAGTTCCCCAATTGCTTTCGATATTTCGCGAAAATATAAAGTACGCTTACGTAACACCCAACATCACTTTATGAACTTCATGTTTCATAAACATAATAGAATATATAGTTTGTTGAAGATAACTATCCTACTTTATCATAGATTTGACGATAGCTTGAATTCGGAAATACATTGTATAACAATTGTACATAACGCTATACCAAATGGCTGCTCACTATGTACGAAACTACTAACACTCACTAAAATACGATATGCATAAAAACATTACACATTTTATTAATCCAATTCCAGATAGAATATACGAAAATCGATAAAACTCTTGTACAGCATATTCAAAGACAAATATTATTTCGGCCAGTTATGGCAATGATTTTATGGAATAATAACAATAATAATAAAAAAGAAAAGGAAAAGTCGTACGAAGCTTGATAAAATAAAAGATACCATTAGAAGGTTTCGATCGTAAGAAAGAATTGACTTTGTATCGTCAATCGTCAAACAGAATAATAACACCACCTTATGTGGTTCAACCAGTTCAAAATAACTGTAACTAACCTCGATTCTTTCCAAGTTTCATTATTCTTTAGGAACGCCGTTATTTCATAGAATCATTACCTCTTAAAATATATTCATTCCCAAACTAGCCTGCACAAGAGAACACACGTCCGAAACGTTAAGATCTCCCGAAAGCGTCGCATATGTTACCCAGAATTAATCGACTCGTTGGGTATGCGCGAGAGCGAGAAGAAAGGAGAAGCCAGCGGGCGCGATGACAAAATAATGATCATCGAAAAGCGTCTCGAGAGCATATTACACATGTGTGCGTGCATTATTCGAGAGAGAGAGGGGGGGGGAGAGAGAAAGAGGGCGGGAGAGACAGAGAGAGAGAGAGAGAGAGAGAGAGAGAGAGAAATACAGTCGGCCACGCGACGCGACACACCAGTTTGACGAACAGCGTCACGTGGCCACGCAGAAGCAGAAAAGCCGGGAGTAACGTCTGGTTGCGCACGTGTACGTCTATACAGAGTGATTGAAAAAGGATGAACGATATCTGTACAGAGAGTATCTTGGAAATCTTGACACTATCGGTAAGAAGACGATTCTACGTGAAAAATCGAATTTGAAAATTTATTTATTTCACACACACACACACGCGCGCGCGCGCGCACATAAATACGGTTAATTACTAGTTGGGTGGGAGTGAATAATCAGCAGAAGGTTATTATACGTATGAAATTAAGACGCTGTTCTCAAGAAAATAAAGTTTGAATACGTTTAGCTTGATACTTTGTCAAATTTAATTTTCGCGAGAACTAGACGCCATATGAAAAGTTACTCGACTTCTTTTCACGTGGAATCGCTCGTTGCCAATGTTGCTATGGTTATTAGGACACCCTGTATGGTGTGACATTAGACGTCAAAACAACGAAGAAGTTTAACTTGAAAAATAAGCCTCGAACGACATTAACGTACGTGAAATTCGTTGTTTTCGTAATCACACGGTATAAATTTCACCTTTTTCAGCACCCTGTACATGTGAAAGTGAGACAAACGAAAGAGTAGAGAAAAGGGCACAACGTCGGCAAGAGGCGGAGAAAAAAGGAAAAAGCAAAGTTTGAAAGAGCGCCTGCTCCAACTGAACGCGTGTATCCTTATCTCTCTCTAGCCCACGTGACGCGTACTCTTTCCCTCTCACTCCAGCTTACGCGGTCCGCAACATCGTTCGCTTCTCTCTTCCTCACGACGCGAGGATCGATTCTTTCTTTCTCTCTCGCTCTCTCTTTCCTCGTCCACTCAGCTACACCCTTTCCTTTCCCTTTCTTCCACGACCGTGCACGACACCTCGCACACATTTACGAGGCACAGTAGTGCCACGCTAACTGGCCGGAATTTTGCTACGTTAACTGGCCGTCAAGTTCTTCGAACTATCTTGTACACAACTAAACATTACTAGCAAAGTTTGACCAGTCACTAGTTATACATTTAAAAATTCTTGTTCTTCTATTTATAAACAATTTACAATAGTCTTTTATTTCGCTGGTAAGAGAAATGCTCTCGCGTAAGAGCACCAGTTTGGTTTGTCAAATTACACAAGAGCAATGAGTTGAATGATAAAATGATACTTATACAACTGAGTTTCGTAAATTACATAAGAGTGGTCGGTTGATTATACCAATTGAAGTAAAATTGTAGCGTGTATAACCTAGAATTTTTAACTTGTCAATACACGCATATGATAGTGTCAACATCGGTAGTAAACAATTTTCCAATATAAGAGTCGGTTCATTATCCTACTTTTGATGTAAACGCGTAAAACACGAGTTTATAACCCAATCTGCAATTTCGAACTTCTCAACACACACACACACACAACAAGTTTGACAAAGAAATTATATTTGACGTAAAATACTAAATACTAAGAACATGGATAGCTAGTAACTCATTAATTCGCTAAATATACAAAGAAATCTAACGTTATAAATACAAATAAACCATATATTATGTAACACATAGTAAACTAAATAAACTACGTGTCACAACCAAATAAGGCATATCCCTACCTGACTCGCGCTCGTTACCAAAGATACTTAAAATTTCCTAAAACGATAGCTGTCTCGATAAGTGGCCAGATAAGCCCCCTCTTTGCCAGTTAACGTGACGGTATGTATGCACGCACACAGCGGCGTACAATTCGTCGATAATTCCCATGTGCACAAACTCACCCGTTCATCCTGATGGTAGACGGCCACGTTGACGGTTCTCCCCGGGGCTGATTGATGTTAGGTTAAGTGAACTCCCGCGTTCGACGTTTACGCGCACACGGTTCGCCAAAGTGTATATCCGGCAGGCGATCTCAGCGACGACACGAGGACGCAGCGAAAACAACAGGTTGCATGTGACGGCGGTACAAATATGGCGGCGAAAAATATCGCCGTTCGACCCGGCGCGATGTAAACTCGCGGCTGAGAACGCGTGCACAGGCTTAGGCACACTATCAACGATCGAGTATCTCTTTCTCGCGCGGTTCGCGTATACGTTGCGTGTCCCTGTCGCTTGTAACCTTTTTTCCTAACGTCTACCCGCAATGTCTCTGTTTGTTCCTTTCTCCCCTCTCCTTTTGCTGTCTGGTCGACCCGAGGGGATTCGCCTGTCCCTCGAGACTCACTGTTTTTCCGTCCTCCGTCGAAAAATGTAGAAGAACGTAAACGCCGCACCCGAACGCTACTGCACTCGTCGCCGTCACCGCCTCGATCGACGTGAACGTTCGAAACGATGCGAATCACGAGCTCTCATGCGGACACACACGCGGACCCGTCCACCACGTACACAGAGAGACGCCAGTCTCGGCGAAGAACCGCCGGTTCAGGGGAGAGAAAAAGGAGTCCGAGGAGAACACAGATCGTACACACGACTCACGCACGCCGAATCGTCGTCACGAGCGACAGGAGACACGCGCTGCCACTTTTGGGCCGTGGCATTTCGCGAGACAGATGCACTCTGTGCTGCATCCAGTTGCGCACGATGCTGACACCTGGGGGCGATTTCGAGAGGCAGAGTTAAGAATGACGCGGGTATATTAGTTGTACAGACGAATGATTACCGACTGATTTTATGTACGAACGTGCCTTGTCTGTTCTTACGTTCTGACGTCACATGTTCTGTAATACCGACCATTTTGTTACGCCCTCTACAACGTATAATATCGCGTCGAGTCTAATTAGTCCGTTTGAACACGCTCCGTTCATTTAAACAAAACGTTAGTTAGTGCTCAATTAAATAAAATTCTGGTGATCGAATTCATCCATTTGAACGTGAAGTACCGTTACGTAAACGAGATATCGTAAGTACTAAAGAGAATTAGTAACCTCTTACTTGTTACTTGAATCACTTGTCCCGCCAATTAACCCCGCTGCTCCTTCTTTCTTTCTTAACCTCGCTACAATTAAATACGATAAACGTAAGGTGCCCCTTTTGTTGAACAAAACAACATCGATAATTAAATTACTGATTGAAATAAAACGATAATCATAAATTTAAATGTTAAACATAACTTTAACCATCTATCTTCGGCTATCCTACCTTAGCTAACTGTCTTAAACATTTTAAGCTATTCGTTTATAACAATTAAATTATTAGTTTATTTTCATAACATTTCTAAACATTGTTCATTATATTTAATAATTTACTAATTGTGTACAAATACACTAGACACCTACCACTGGACTATAGACGGAGTTCAATTTCTCGTCTACGTTTCGCGTAACAGATGCAACCAAATCGAAGGCGATGACGATTCTACGATCGGTGAGTCGCGCGTGGTTTGGAATTTTTGGCGATGGGTTATTTAAGTACGTACACTTGAGCTGAAATGCGAAGTGAACTATCACACACTCTTTTTAGCACAGTCGTGCGCGATACGACGACTTTTGATAATTATCTTTCGTTGATTTTATCGAAAGATATTTGAAAGATACGTGTAATTAACGAACTGCAATCGGCTCCCCCTTCATTATCAAACAGTTGTACAATACATCTTCTGTTCCTAATATATAATAACGTAGATTGCTCTTTCCATTATAATTTGTCTGTTAGGTTATCGATAAATTGCACTGCGAGTCTCCGAGTCGTACTTCCTATATCACTTGATGGCATATAATTAATAGAATTGATTTGAGAATACGAAGATTAATTCTGACATATTATTATGAATAATGAAAATCAGAAGCATGTAATAAAATTCTGAAAAATCTGTAATTGTTCTAACGACTTGATGACGAGACAAGATGTCGAAGCTTAAGCGACTGAAATGGCCCTGCTCTACTATAATACCACACACAATCGATACCCTTCCCGCAAGAAATATCTAGGCAAATGCGTTCAACCTTCTACCATCTTCTAACATCCCTATAAGGTTGTTTATTCGTTCTCTGTTCTCGATGTTCGATTCTCGGATTTGTCTTCGACTAGAGCCATTTCTCCGTCGTTCTTGATCCGTTTTAACACGCAAATAGAGGTTAATGAAACATCGTAGTACAAGCGTATTAATATAACTAACGCATACTTGTTTCCTGTTACCGGCATCATGAACTATCACGCGAACTCTTGCCTTCATACTTTCCTGATCATGTGTGGCCGAATGTTTCGAAGTTCGCGTGGTTACTAGTATTACTTACTACCATAGAGTTCGTATACTGACTGGAAGACAGTTCGCAAAACATTGGTTTCTATGACGCTTGTGCAGGTATACTCTCTTACGTTTACATGTATAGCCTTACTTGTATTAGGAACACATGACGTCTATTTTGTTTCAAACTCTTTGAACTTTGTTTATATTCGTATCAAATTAAGCCGAATTATTTCAAGGAAAATAACAAATAATAAAACATCAAGTAATAGAACCCAGAATGACAAGATAACAGGCCACAGCGAGCACGTTCGAGCGTTCGAAGTTCCACGTTTTCTTATAGAACTACTGATAACTACCAATAATATTCTATTACTGAACAACGCTTTTAGAATTTTTAAAGAATGTAAAAAACTAAAGAATTAACTATCAACAAATAAAATATCAATGTGAAGCTGTTATATATAAACACACGCTTCCCTGAAAGCTCAGTTGCGTTCCAAAGAATTTTTGCGCATACATGATCTCCTGATGTCTTGCAAACTCTGTTTCGAATCAAATGGCTGCCAATGCCCACAGTCAATCATGAACCTGCAACGACGGGACTTTATAAAACTGCTGATTTCTCTATATCAAAAGTTTCGATAAGTTTCATATCGTGAAGAAATATCTTGAATAATAAACATAGAAAAGGCACATTGCATCGATATCTAAAGCCAAATTGAATCAAAGTCCGTTTAATGCATATTTATCTTAACCGCTAACCTTTGCTCGACTGTCGCATTGACATTCAATGGCGGGCACTTCAAAAATGCTTCGAAGGCGCACGAACATTTTGTTTCCATCTCTGTAGGCTCCAGGACTATAAAAGTGACGCAGAGCCACTCTTGAGGATTATCCGTTGCCATTGCTCCTCTTTCGTTTGCGTTCCTGATTCTTTAGCCGTTTCTGTTTCTTTCAAAGTCACTGAAGCGGCAAATCCTTCTACCCTCCGGGAGCTTAAGGGCGGATACTCACTCAAGTGGGTTCAGATCCGCGCGTTTGATGCATTCCTGATCCTCCTGGAATCATCTTCAGAAACAAACTCAACCTCGACAAACTCTCCCGTTTCAGAGAAACCAAATCGATTGCATCGACCACGTCTGAACGCTCGAACAATATATAACGCTATTAAAGACTCGAATTTCTTTCTTCTCATTTATGTTTCGTATATATTAGAATTTTCTTATCGCATGGTATTTTAGTCTCCAAAAATTGTTAATGATGTGTTATCATACTGCTCGAATTATTTAAGATATTTAACTTGGCACAATTGGTATCCATCCATGCGTACCTTCAATACATATTTATATTTCACCGAATATTACTCTATTGTATAATAATTTATTGACCAATAACGTTAGCGAATAGAGAAGCAACGAATTGTAGGTTATAGATTTATGGTGCAGAATCTTACAATTGTACATCTGATATATATGTAAAATCCTTAAAATTTTATCATGTTTTTGCCCAATCTGTCATTGTTATACGATAGAATTTATTTATTGACTCTTGATTTATGACTTGAGATCTAATATAGTGATATTAGTTCAGTTGTGCGAGACAATCTACACAATCTAATTAATGGAACAATAACTACAAAGTTCTCATAAGATCTAGATTGTTAACCGAATCACGCACAAACTAAAAGTAAGGGGACATTATCGTTAATTTCCAAGGAAGAAAATGCTCGAAGGACATATAAAGTTTCGCAGGGGATGAGTCGACTTTACACGTTGCCATGCTACCCTGATCGAAGGTGTTTCGTATTACACGTGCCTGTAAGCTTGAAACACCCTGGACAACATCGAAAGCGGTTCCATCAAGCCTGTTTCGAGGAAACGCTCGTGGATAGAGAGAGAGAGAGAGAGAGAGAGAGAGAGAGAGAGAGAGAGAGAGAGAGAGAGAGAGAGAGCAGCATCCCGTTCATAATTTGATGCCTACTATGCCCATGTAAAATTAGCATATTAATAAGAAAGACGGCGACAGCGGTCAGGATAACAGGATGAAATGGCAGGAGGATCATCGTCGAGGCTCCTCCTTCCAGTTCCGAGGATCCTTCGTGGCTCTTCTGCTCATCTGTGTTCCTAGTGATCGAGTCTCCGCATTTAGAACTCAATGAAGCGGATCTAATTGCGGTTATTACGACGATACCTGGACGTTTCGTCCATACAGTCTTCAGAGATTTGTACAATCGGTTTTTTTTATACTTGAGCACGCTAATTCAAAGGTCATTCCTTATAATTATACTCGACAACTTAAATTAAGAATAAAAATGTTATTTAATATTAGTCGTTTTATTAGTATCGGCATTAGAAGTTTCGGTATTTACAAGAATCGTACAGATTCTTTTGTTAAAGAAAAGTTATCTAATCGAACTAATGGATTGTCTTACAGCTACGTAGATGATCCTTTTGATTTCACAATTCCTCTTGATCGCATACAACGTATTTGATAAATGCAATACATACGAACATTTTCTAGTGGACAGATGAAATTTGTTATTATTAACTTTTATTATAAGAACGATGAACGTGGTAACAGGTAGGCGCGTTTTAAAGAAACTCAAATACCAACCTGTTTCCGGGACGAAACTCCGAGGCCACCATGATCTCCTGTTAACAGAGATATCACTTTTCATTTTTTTCATATCTCATCGTGGACTTTCGGTGGTTTGGGGTCAAGAAGCCAATCCAGCCACCATCTTCTCTCTTTCCTCTATTCCACGAGAGAAACGCAAATTCCTTCCTTACCTTAAACTCCTCTTTAAACATCTACAAATTATTTACACGACGCTTGACCTAGAAAAAAGGTTTCCTATTACGTACAACGATAAATGTTTGAAATTAGCATTATTAATTCTTATTTATTTTTGCAATGAAAGAGATGAATTTTGGAAAGGGTTTATACGCTAGGATGAATATCGTTAGGAGTATAACGTCCTTGTTCTCATGGACATTCGGAAAAAGAGAAGAAACAAACAGGGCTAGACGTTAGGGTCAAACACCTGATTATCTCTCGTTGTATTCACGTGTCTCGTTCGATGGAAACGAGTTGCTCTGTGAATTCCTGCGACCCTGCTACCAACCGTATCGTGATTTGCTCTTGATGCTGCCTTTTCTCCCTTTCTTTTCACCGTTCACATGGCCACAACGTGAAAACACCCAATCACGATACTCGAGACAATAGCTGCGAAACATGGACTCCTGGTTCTGGATGTATCGAGAACGATTCGACTTTCTCCTGAATTCTGGTATCCCCAAACCCTTCAACGGAACAGTTCAATGAAACTGTAACGGCTTTTTCAATCGATTTAACCTATTACGATATAGCCTTTACAAGACCGTTCAACTATTTCTTATACCCCCGGGAGGTATATTAGTTACCTGGTCAATAAGACAATATTTGGTTATACGAAAATTGCGTTCGACGCGATTATAGAAATTTGTCAATTACATCCGTACAATGGCTTTCATATAGACGTTGTAAGTAGTTATTAGAACGAGAAAATCGCGAAAATTGAAATAGCCGCGTCGAGAGCGGAGATGTAGCCAGGAAGGAAGACGCGCGAGTGACATGACGCGAACAGAAGCGTATTTGGTGCCATATTACATGCGCAGTGTAAACAACTCCGTTACATCGACATAGCAGGGAAATAAGGCGGACGAAGAGGTACCCTGGCGGGAAACCGGCGAACCAGAGGCACATATCGGCGCGAAGCAGACCAAGAGCCTTTAAATATTCTCTCAAGAGTCATACAAGCTACATCCGTGTTTCAGTCAGTTTCACGTACCTTATATCTCAATTTTACGTACCTCATATGTTAACGTTCATCAGAGTTACGACTCGGTGAGAATTCTTGTACACTTGCTTCGACAAATTTGAAATTCTTTTATTTTTTTCACGACAAAATTTATTGTATTGCGACTACGTTGATAAAGGAGGAATAATAATTGGCAGACGCGATTCTAGAAGAGGTAGAAATTGATAAAATGTTATTCATGCTATATTAGAGAGACTTTACGAGGGACCAGGAATATCGTTGTGTGGTAGATTCACCGTTTGCGATATGTAACATAGATAGGCGAATTCATATCTTTCATATATCGTAAGATAGGAAAACAGGATGCTCAAGAGCTTCAGATTATGGCGTACTCGTCATATTTTCATGGAGTTTGGCATCTCACCATGGCAACACCCTAGCGGCCATCGCGAGCCGGCAATTACGAGTACGTGCTATTGAAATACCATTACGTAGACGATATCATTGGGCGTATCTGAAGGAAAATTGTATTTGTAGATATTTATCTGTATATACGAGTAGAACAATGACTTCACATTGGAAATTGTAACCTTAATTGGTGATTACTTTGCATGTTAGAAGAATTTCTTTATCGCAATTGCGTGACACTTGATAAGAAGAATTTTGTTAATAAGAAAATTTAACAAGAATCACAGAAAAGCGAACAATTTCTTATATTAAGAAGGAATAATTCGTTTTTCTACGCTTGTTACGTTGACGCAACTTTTTAGTCGAAAAAAAAAAAAAAAAAAAAATTATGGACTTTACGCAGCACGATGTTTCTTAATAACAGCAAGATATCGTCCGAGGTAGCAGAGTCCTTCAAAACGTACACGATTCGAGAATCTTATATTCACCTTGCAACATCTGATGAGATCCTGTTCAAAATGCGTAGATGTGCCTCGTTGAAGAAAAAGCGTAAGGGAACGAATATATGGGACGAAATAACGTTTCGGTATTTCGACTGAAACAACAGTGTGAAGCGAGGAAAAAGATGGGAGATATTTTAACATTGATACTTAACGCTTGGAAGTTGGTCAGCTCTCTAGATTCTTGTAAAAAAGGTGCACATCTATATTCAAAATGTTATAGATTCATGTAACAACAATTGCATAAAAATATCAATCGTTTAATCACATGCAACGTGTTAGATATTAAGATACAAATAATTGTATAAAATATTAGGAAACCGGATGACCGGAGACAATGAACGAATCAAGCCACACTGAGCTCCACCTTCCTTCCTCGTAAACCATTTTATTCGTTGTGAGTGAAGTGCACTCGGGCCGTCCACGGCTAATCTCTCCGCGTGTTCCATCGCTTCAAGAACCTACCTGCAAAAACACTGGAAACCGCGCACGCAGTATTTCAAGAAGAATTCTCGGCGAGGACGATTCTTACGATCTCTCGCGACCCCTCCACCCCTTGGATGTCTGGAATATCTGTAAAATCACATTTTTGCAGCTTGGAAATATTTTCGATTTTGATATCGTTGATATCTAAATACGAATGCGATCAATGTTCGGTATTCTGTACGATGATTCGTATATTTATGTCATAAGATGCTTTATCTCCGATCGAATGAAACATTCATTTGTACCTTATTACCTATGACCGTAAAAACCCGTTTCCCCCGCTACAAGCCACAAGCCACAAGCCACAAGCCACAAGCCACAAGCCACAAGCCACAAGCTACAAGTCACAAGCCTCGAGCCACAAGCTACACAACCAATACAATATATCTTAAGAGTATTTGATGGGGATAGTTTCTTCGGCCCTTGGCGGCCCTTCGCTGGGACCAGGAGGTGTAACAACACGGGCGGACAGTTCTCAAGGCCAAACGAGCTCCATCCAAGTGCTGCGATCCTGCTGAAAATGCGTGGGCGCGGTCTCCCCGAGGGCTGGCCTCGGCCAACGAAGGTCGCACCCTTTTTCGACTGGCGTGCGCTTGGCCCTTTCGTCCAACCTCGTGCGACCATCTGTCCCCTACCCAGCCGCGCGCGCGACCGTTGTCCTCCGACCTCTCCACCTTTCTTCACGAGCGATCCTGAAGGAACGGCTCGTCCCGCCGTACAGTATCGAGGCGCAGGCGCGTGCAACGATACCACGTGGCTGTCGGCATCCCTTTCACGGGTTTCCATAAATTTTACCCTCTGATAGTTATATGGTAGAGACATTGGAAAAACTGACGAAGATAGGTAACACACGAAACGAGCGATATTATCGTATATCGGTTTTCTAAATATTTCTATCTCCACAGATATACGTATACGCATTCGGTGTACTTGTTCATTTTCCAGTTCCCCCGTAAGCGCATAGAAATCCGCAAAACGAATTATTTGTCTGTATGTAGTATATAACATAGGATACAGCGAAAAGTAATATAATACGCAAACGCGATTAGAAAATACAGAAAACGAATGATATTGATAAACAATAATGGAGGAATAGATACAAGTCTCGCGGGTAGAACACCAAATAGCTTTCATTCGCCATCGAGATCATTCAACTCCACCCTCCAAGTTGCTTTCCACAACGCATATTCACCGATTATATCAACGCACACACGTTACAACCCCTCACGCATGCTCCTACCCTGCCTACCCCATCGACGAACAGTGGGATTGTTGAAAAGGAGAACACTGTTGCGCAATGCGGCATGCGCGATTCATTAGGACGCTCTCCACCTCTTTGGGGTCTCGAAGCCTATGTTTACGCATGCCAGTGTCGATTTGCCGGCCTACCAGACCCGCCTGAAGGGTCGATTTCAACTTTCTAGTGGCGACTTTCCTGCACTGTGCTACCGTGTACGGTGGTCCGACAAATCTGGCAATACTGATTCATATACACGTAGATACAGATATTTGATATCTTTTAAGACACATTTCGTAACCCATTCGAAGCTCGAATCGTATGAAACGCGCTGATCGAGAAGAATTGAGAGTGCTTGTTGTGCCTTACGAGTCGAAGAAATTGAGAGAGAAATATCTGTCCGGTGGTAATTACGCAGGAAGTACGTCCAATTGAAAGAGATATTTCTGAGAAATATCCGTGATCCGGAAATCTCCAACTGCCAGCTTCCTAACCCCAATGTACCCGATCCACGCCATACCCAAGAGTAGAAACGCGTAACTCCATCGATGGTTGCAGCCAGTAAATCACCTCGGAACAACATCCATCGCTGTGTCTCTCGTTCGCGAGCCGCTGCAACCGCAACTAAAATCCCCCCTGTTCCCATTGGCGGCGGTGTCCAGCGCCAAGGCCAAGTTCATCGAGTTCCAGCTCCCCGTCTCCTCGTCCCTGGGTCGGTTCCTTCGCGTTTCTGTGTTCCTGTTCAAAGAGCGGGGGCGGCTCCCGCGGAGGGCAGGCCGTCAAACTCGCGGGGCGGAACCATGACACGAAGAGGCGGTGCGGAATCGCGACCTCGTGGCGACGAGCACCGGGTACAAATCGTACCGATCGTCCGCGGCGTAAGATCGGATTCCAACGGTGGCTACGTTGCTCGCCGCGGGGTCCTCGGTGGTCCGAGCGAACAGATCGACGCCACGCGGAGCACGTTGCTCCTGGATGGAAGGCAGCTCCAAGACGGAAACGCCCAGGCGTTAGGTGTATCTGCGTGGCGTCGCTGATGTACGCCCAGAAGACGTTGCGTAGGTGCACCTTCTTAACCCTAAACTTGGTTCTGCGATCGGATATGATTGATCGGTTGTGACCGTCTACGGATGAATAGGGGAACGTGTTTTTTTGATATGGAGGTACAATTTGCAGATTCGTAGCTCTAAATTCTGAAATAGTGGCAAGATATTGCACCGTGATTACGAAATATATTACCACGTTATCGTGTTTATCGTAATATTTACACGCTGTTTAATCGGGATAGGTATATCGAATTCTATATTGTTCGATAGTGCATACTTTTATATGGCTCGTGATCGTGTGGCTATGATTGAATAGGGGAATGGATGTGTGCGCTTTTGGGCATGGGGATAGAATTTAAATATTGGGAAAGGATTTTACAGTGGCTACGACAAATATTTCCACGCCGTTGTACATATTATAACGTTTAGATATTGATTAGTTAGGTTCGCGAATGTTCAAATAGAATGCACAAAATTAGCAAGACGGAGTACGGAATGGACCGATAGAACCGTTACATACGTAGGAAAGCGCTAGAATTGAATATTTTTCAAACATTCGGTACCATCGACCGTAGAGAAGAAACTCTCGAAACGTTTGCTTCGTACAGTGATAACGCTGATTTATATAACCTGGGCTTAATTACACTGCGTTAGTTAGTCCTAATTGGTAGGTACCAATTCATGGAAGTAGCGCAATGTTATAAACGAGGGAACGGATTCCGCGATTGAGAGAGCTCGTTTAAGCAGCTTATATAAATGGAGGAAATGAGAGGTTCACTGGGCGAGGATTCAGGAAGTGAATATCACAGAATGAAAGGAAACATACGATTACACTTTCTAACGTTCTATTATCATTTATTATCTGTAAAACGTTTCTTCTATCTTTCCATGGCAGCTTGATAGATATTTCACGCGTGTCGTTGTCGCGAGGATTTATGATCCTCCTGGATCAAACGCGAAATCCAGTGTCTAGAAACTGATAAAAGTATAACGATCCTTTCTAATATCATTAACCTACGAAATAAAGATATTTAAAGTTCAATCAAGAAAATAGATTATACAACGTATTATACGTAGTAAATTATATAAATGGGATTGCGTTTCGCGATGACAATGGATTCAGCGAAAGAAGAAGTTCCAAATAAATTATTTACAGCTCGATGCTATTCGTCATAATGATCCTATATACGGTATATATGGTATGCGGTATATAGAATTATATAATTGATCGTATAACGAAAGGTTCGGAATGAATTCAAAATAAATTGTTCGTAATAATATGTATATATTATAATACCAAACCATCAAACGCGATGGAGTTTCTCAAAGAGCGATAACAAGTGATACGAAATGGAGAAGACGATGATAAGCTCGTAATCGGCTAATAAGCTTTTCTCGCGGAACATCTCAGAAAACAGCGTGTATAAAGCGATCTACATGCACCGAGGGGGTCCATAAAGAGCGGGTCCACCGTTCGTCCATCCCATTCGAATGATCCCAACCTCCCCCCCCCCCCTCCCCTCCCCCGCCCCGGTCGAGACACATAACGAGACAATCCATTAATCCTCCGAACCGCCTCCTGGCGGAGAATGAACCGGACTGGTGCCAGCCCCAGGGGTAACGCACCCCAAATAAACGCCGTCAAAACCATCTCCTCGCCACTCCTCCGCCCCTGATCATCTTGTTTACTCTTGTATTGTCTAGAACCATCGTTGATCGTCTCTTTATTGACACGTCAATCATCGTAAATGTTTAACTCCGTTGGAAAATCACGTGACACGAATTTATGTTCCCCTAGCACTTTTGTGTGTCATCCAATAATCAGTTGGTCTTTCCATGGTATCCTGATAGCGCGAGTCCGTCGATGGACTGAATCTACTTGCCGCCAGGCAAACTATCCTAAATCCCTTCACCGCGTGTATTTCACTCGGGTAGGTTAGACCGTTTCGATGCTGAAACGAAAGATGCCGATAGTAACGGCACGATATTGCTTATGTCGCTTTGTAACGGCATGCGGCTATGGGACGTCATATTCGCGAGGCGTATGTATGAATATTAATTACACACCGCAGGTGACACCGGTTAGGCAGCTATCAGAATGTAGGAGGTCTCTTTGGCCTGGATAAGGAGGTTAAAAACCCTTTGAATTTAGGGTGGGAATGGTGGTATAAGCTAGGTCTTGGTCCTGGGGGAGTTGACTTGGTCGAAGTCGTGATTCTGGCCTGTAAAGCTGCTGGAAAGTTTGAGAGAGAGAGAGAGAGAGAGAGAGAGAGAGAGAGAGAGAGAGAGAGAAAGAGACAGTTGAGAGGAAGCTTAAGGGGAAGTGTCGGTTTTATCAAGGATCGATGTTTGTTCCGTTGTGGAATGGTTTTAGATCGGATTCGTAGATCGCAGATAGAAGAAGAATTTCAAACAAATTTATAGCATCCGTTTGAAAAAATCCGTTTTCCTAATTACAGGAAAGGTATTTGCTTGTAACCGTTGCGTGACAAAGCGAGGAGAAAACGAAAAACGCGTTCGATGGATAGGCCCGATCTAGGCAATCTCATCGCTAACCTAGGCTAGGCCTTCGATCCGATGGTTTGCCGCGGGGTTCCTCGCGAGGATGTTATCCTGTGAAAAAAGCGTGGGTGGAATCCCGACGAGGCGAACCCTTTCTCTCCAACGACGACAACCCGAATGAATCCCTTCGAGCGTCCTCGCTTCACCCGCCGTTAATTTTCCTCTCCCGTCCTGTCCGTTTTCCTAGCGTCTATCGTCGTCATTCTCCCTTCCGAATCGTCCACGGAACGACAGTTTCCGAAGAACGGGACGAATCACCAGAGCAACATAACTCCCCAAGGGCAAAGCTATAACCCGTGCCAACCTCGATAAAACACCTTCTCGCGGTGTATACCAGCCTACTTCGAATATGTGAATATATTTTATTCAACCCTTTCCCTCGGGCACCAGATTAAATTATTCCTATTGGTAGGCTGTTGGACGTTCCATCGTCCAGAGCGGACCAGCTCTGTGGATACGTAGAAACACCGAATGCGCCCTGTGCCCCTACCGCGTCGGCTAATCATCGTCGACGAATCGCGTGACACGCTTTCGAAAAACCGTGCCTCTATTGTGACCAACCTGGTGACCGTCGAGTACAGACTATGGTACCGACACATGCAAGATCGTAGGAATTTCGTACGACTGCCAGCCAACTTCTGTTAGCCTGGGACAGGGGGATCAAACCAATAGACTGCCGATAGCCCTTTCGATTATCGGAACGATCAGAACGAGACCCTTCCTCCATCTGGCTTGACCCGAACGTTCGCATTTCTTAGGTGCACTTAGCCGGTGGAGACCCCTACTCACGTGTGTGCATTCGCTACAACTCCTCAACGTGTATCGTGCCCTATTCCTTAGTCGAGTTATGATGCCATCGATCTGATGCCGTTAATGGAACAGTTTTGACAAGCGATGATTCCGGCCGGGGCTTGGCACGCCCGGTACGTCGGCAAAGAGCGTTTCGCCACCGAGCGGAACATGCTTTACTACTGGCAAGCACATTGCTACGCATTGTTATTTAATACAAATTCAATACTGCCCGCTGTTTTTATTTCCTCGCGTATGTGCCTAAAATTAAATTTATTGGACAAATAAAATTTACAAAATAAAATTTATTGGACAAATTTTCCGACAAATGTAACCGATAGACGTCATACATAGATAATACTCGTAGCCGACATCCGTATACGCGGATATGCTCCTTCATTGCGAGCCGCTGTGTGTTACTCGAGATCTCGGAAGCTAAGCTTATCGATCAAACAAACTTTCTTACGAATTTCCCATAGAACTTAATTTACCTTCGCGAGCTTACAGTTACAGATAGACCGCGGATGATATACATGCGCAGGTTGAAATCAAATTTCTCGACACTCCCTAAACCCAGAGACAGATATTCGTCAGAGACTCTGCGGAACGAAAGCCTAACTGCACCTCACCGATATCTACATGGATTCCTTATTCGTCGTCTAATTAACGCGTCTCGTTGCTCTCTTTCAAATCTCAAAAATTTCACGGGTCTCCTCGCTAATCCCTTTCACGCCACTGGTGTCCAGTGCACGCGTCCGCTCGGAAGGTGTACGAGGTGAACGACCAGACGAATATTAGGGCACCTCTCTCGCGGTTATGTCGGCCCTGTCGCGATGTGTGACTCGAAGCACTTGGACGACTAACCCTTTCCTTCGGACGAAGTCGCGCCGCCATTCTCATATGTGAATACGGGCTGATTCGTCGTCGGATCGACGACGGCATCTCCTTACCGCGATTTCTTTCCCGGTTCGTAAAAGTCTTGGCCGCGTCGCCGTCTATCAGGAGCGACGCATCGGCGACACGCACGTTTTTCTCGCGGAACGATAGGAAAGTTCGGTTTTCCCGGTCCACTTATGCTCCTCTGATAGCACCGGAAGCCACCGATTGATTGGAAACCCCACGAGGTATTTCCACCTGATCACCGAACCACCGAGACGCGTCTATGGCGTCCTGGTGTCCAAAAAAAGTGGAATCTCCTTTTTTTCTTTTTCTTTTTTTTTTTTCTTTTCTTTTTTTCTTTTTTCTTTTTCTTCTTTCTTCACACCGTCGTGTCGTTTCTGTAATGTAACGTGCTCGTGCGAAAACGTGTACGTGGTTCGATCATAATTACGGCCGATCGTCGCGTGGGACGAATTAATTATGCAAACGTTTTGATCGAACGATTGCTGGTGCTTCGATAAGTGGGCAGGCCCGGTTATCGGTGATTGGTCGAACTGTTTGATTCTAATCGAATCGTTAAACTCGTTCGTACGAAAGGATTAAAGTGTCGGTGATTATGCCAAGTTGTTTCGTTTGTTTGGTATAACTAACGGCTTTCGAACGGTTCGACGTATTCGTGTTAAGTCGATGGAGTACCGAGGTGGTACAGAGATTATATCGGTTTTGGAGAGAAATGCTTTTTGATTTAGATAAAGCGTAATTTCCTTTGACGTTACAGAATGAGGTACAAAGGGAGTTGATCAAAGTGCACAACAAGTGCACATATAACGATATTTCGCGAACAAAGAGAAATTGAGAAAGTTGCTAGGGATACATAGGGCGATAGGTGGTAGTAACATCCACCCCTATACGTTTGGGGAACAAAGGAGATGGAAACGTTATTTCCATTTCCCTTCAGAGATCGCCTGCGGTACGTTTTGTACGAGCAATTAGTAAGTGAAAAATCCTGAAACACGTAAAGGTATAAATAATAGAAATTGGCCTTGTTGTTAAACAGATGTACAGTAATTACGATAAATAGTATCGAAACGTTACTCGACGTTACGAAATTCCGGGTTGGAAGAACTTCACTTCGTGCTACTGGAAACAAAAGAGAAGGAGAGAGAATCGGTGAATCGGCACGACCGATCGACGCGGTGACGAAAGTTTGACCAGAATTAGCGACTGTTCGCAGTCGTAAAAGGGGAAGTAAATGCCGACTGACCTCCTCGCCTCTCTGAGGGCCGGATAGAGTTTCTATGAATGTTCCGTCACCGCCCACAACCCGTTCTCGTTTCTCGGCGCGTACGTCTCCTACGATTTCCGGCGAATGCGTGGGACGAACAACCAGAACCTGCCCGATCGCCACGAATTTCCATCCGACGGACAACGACTAAAGAGAGAGAGAGAGAGAGAGAGAGAGCACGCGGAATGAGCAAGATTCTCCGCCGTTATAGCTTCCTGATAGCTGTCACCGCATTCCTTTTTATCCGAACTCGTTCGAGCGAAACGATGGAATTAGTCGGAATCCCCTTTTAAAGCACGGAACCCGCAACCAATTCATTCGCCCCTACGCCTAAAATGACAAACATAACGTATAATTTGTCGTTAGAGGTGAACGTTAACCATACATTTATAGCATCAAGCCTATATACGCTTGTTTCGTGCAAGAAGCATATCGCGGATGGCAGTATAATGAATATGATTATATGAATGCAGTTCGAGATTTATTGGTATATTTATTGTACGGTATCGTAGCATCGGGAGGAAAAATCCGGGTAATTAAGAAGGTCTGTTTGACCATGGGACATGTACGTGCTAGGTATACAGTGTACTATCGGGAAAAACCGTGGGCAATTAAGAGGGTCTGCTTGACCCTCCATGGGACATGTGCGGGCCAGGTATACGGGGGCCAAGGGTATAAAAGGTAGCAGCCGTTAGTGAGTTCAGGGGCTTGAGTTGCCAGCAGAGTTTTGCTGTTGCCAGGGAGCTTTTAGTGTTGTCAGGGTTGTCGAAGAGCGTCGTCAGCGTTGTCAAGGAGTGTGGTCGGCGTGAAACAGGTTGTAACACGGTACTCTGAAAGCACGAAAGATTGTAACAAATTGCGATTTCCTCCTGCAACGCAATATTCTCGTAACACGGTTTAGATACAACACGGGACAAATTAACCATTTTATAGGAGGATTTACATTTACCGTAGTACGAGGATCGGTCAGATGTCGAACGAATTGCGTGTGGCACATCTGCACGCTGTCGCTTATCAAATACGCGTGGTCTTATAAAAGACGATCCATCCCACGTGGTGCCCCATTTATCGTTTCTTCGATAGATAAGGCAACGAGCGAGGAAGCAGTACCGTCTTTCGGTAGTAAAAAAAGGTTTTATCCATCGAGGGCGCAAAACCTACCGAGACGTTGCATAAATTGCAACGTTTCGTGTAGGTTCGATCGTTCGGAAGGAGTTGAAGTTCAGTGAAATTGCGACCGGTTAAAAGGACGTCCGGTGGACAACGTTCCTTCAACAGCACCGGGGAAGTAGAGCAATTCGTGTGCGATTGGCTTCTGACCCAGACCTCCACTTTCTACTGGAATGAAAAGATTACCGATCTAGCGACGAGGGATAAAAAAGAGCGGAACGTACGTGGAAAAGTAACTCGATTGTTTGTTCGCTTTATTTTTCTTTTCTTTTTTTTCCTTTTTTTTTTTTTTTGTTTTTTTTTTTAAATTTACTGAAATACAAAGTTACGAACAAGGTTCGATTTATCTTTGGCCGAGCCTCGTACACGTAATACAGTATTTTGAAATGTCCCGGAGTATTCGTCCAGAGATTTCTCAAAGAGTAGAAAATCGATTGGAAACCAAGTTCGAGACGGAGAAAAAGAAAAGCATCGAGGTTCGATGGATAGACGGCGGGAATTATTATATATATCAACGTGGCACTGTCCTACGCAAATGTGACGGATCGATGGTGACAAGTGGTGCTTCGAACATGCTGTCCTGTTACAGCACCCCAACGTTCTTTTGTTCTCTACGAATTGTCGCGGCTGCTGGATTTCCTTCGCCATCGAACGGATTTCTACGTCTCATATTACCCTGTCTCGTAGAGGAGTTGCTCCGTTATTCTCAGCTTTCTTGGTTCGTCCCAAGACACACCAACCACTCTTTCGACCCGTTTGCATCGTGTTCGGACGAGACGCTTCTCCACGTTGCGTTTTGTGCTTATGCTCGATGAAATGAAAAGGTTAAAGTCGCTTGCGCCGATTATACCGTTACCATTCAGTGGTAACACGATGATGACACGTGCCGCTCAGCGAATATGTAATATAGATCGTGGTTGGGTAAGTTGGCGAATAGGAGAGCGTTTGTTCGTACATACGTGAAAATGATTTCTTGTCTCGTTTGTTACTTTCGAATGTTAACTCCACCGTGATCATTCACTCCTTGCACCTGGTTTCTGCAAATTACTCGCCGTTTATAGAGTCCTGATACTTAACGGTGTTCGGATGTCATCATTACTGGTGATTGATTCGACGACGATCGTAGCAGGATATTATGGCAATTTTCGCGTCGAGCAAGAAAGCTCAACGTCTTGTGCGAGCACTTACATACTTTTCGTCGTTTCGCGTGTTCTACGATTGGGGTTAGGTTTGATTGTTAGTACCATCGTTCTTTTGTGTCATCTTTCCATCTACATCTTGTCTTCTTGCTCGAGCTTCTTCGTTAAACCGGTATTATCGATCACAATGGCAAAGTACCGAAGATACATCGCCATGTATCGCTTTGATTTGATTCTCACGAAACATCGTCGACTCGACAGCTGTTCGTAAAGCACTTACGTCTCCGAACATGACATTCTGCCTTCGGTTTCGATTACGTCCTACCAAAATCAGTCAGAAATCCGACGAAACGTGCATATTACGTTTTTCTCGCCCGATTTTCCTACGAAATGTCCGATTTTAAAGAGGATACGTTTACATGTGTTTACATAAATAACCGTGCACTGTAATAATGTAACGTGCCGCGTTAAGAGGTGCTGCTGTGTCGTTCGAGTCCGCGTTAACCCACGAGTCTCTGCACGTCATGATCTTCTGTTCTCGAAGAACGCTTAATCCTCCTCCATTTTACGGCCACGTTCCTCGCTTTAGCGCCTCGTTCCCGGCTACTAGGACGGCAGATACGGAGGTCGCGGACCTCGTAAATTATGCTCGCTTGTCGCACGGACAGAGACGAACAGACACGAGCGTAAACAGGCGAGCATAACGCGAAACGCGTCGACTTTATTCCAGCAGGGCGCAACCTTCTGGTCCCCTGAAAGGTAGCAGCGTTCATCGGCATTGACGTTTGTCGTCGACGTTCATACACGCTCGCCGGGCACCTGTCCACTCGTGTGCACGCACGTACGTTCCCCCGATTCACCTGTCGTGGCATGTTCGACGTGCGAGTTTTGTTTTTATAGTGCGAGCACACGCACTATTAGGAGAGTATGGAGCCGTATATGGCGGCCAATAAGTCGGAAGAATGACGGACGAGCCCCACCCTGCCGGGAGGTAAATTCAATTTGTCCCGGCTGAAGAAAGATAAATCGCGCAGATGTCAACGGTATTAGGACGGTATGAGCTTGTTGGAGGTCAGGCAACCGCGTTTTAATTCCGAGTCGAGCGACGACGCATGGCACGGTGACTTCCTGGTTGCGCTTGGTAGCGTTTATCAGGCGAATTCGAGGGAAGGTTAGGAGGAAGCGTAACGCGGTAATGAGCAGATGGCCAGTGGAACGGCACAGAGGCAAAGGAAGCAAGTAGATTGTTCTTGCATACTGGGTCGGGATAGTAACGCGGCTTTTTCGACAGTTTAGAGTTTCAAACAACGATCCGATACGAGGATACCCACTCGTTCCTATTATTACTGCGACGCTCTAACGAATATCGTATTTTATATAACGAGGCGCGATATATATCACGAACGAATTGACAAACCTTTGATAAAACAATTAAAAAATTGAAAGAATAAAAGGCGTTCGATTTAGATGAATATCGCAGAGTGTCCCGATACTTGACGCCCGAATATATACTTGTACGGATTACAACAGAATCCGTATTCTCATTCTACTCAAGATTAGAGTGCATCTTACTCGGAAATAACAAAACCTTACAAACCCATGGTTCCCTAATACCGTTGACTACTGTGCGAGTTGTCTTGTTTCCCTACCAGGCGAACGCGTTTTACGACTCTTTTTATGACGCGTTTTACGTCCTTTTGGCCAATGTCACACCAGGCCGCTTCCTGTGCGGCACACCATTCCTGGCCGACTTTGGTGTCTCTATGATTTCCTGATTCCACGATATTCCAAACAGCGAGAAAAAAAAAATGGCTCGGCGATTTTCACCACATTTGTTCGCGTACTTAACACACGCAATCTTCACTCTGTACGAAAACTATTTTATTGCGCAGGCATATGTCGTTCCTATCGGAAAACTTTCCATTGAAATTAAATTAAGTTCCATAGTCTGGAATTTTAGGTACTTGGACGATAAAATACGATAACATTACAAATTGTCGCTCCCACTATATATAATTATTAAAATGTTCGTTTGATCGTGGATATCTGTAAATAACGGAACTATCGTTATCGTTAAAATCCCGATGTAACGTAAATATCGCGACGTTAAATATAATTGAACACTGCGTACTTGGTTTATGTACATGTGCACATGGAAATATCGATCATGGAAAATGATATGTTAATGCGCGTGACCAATCGCGTTATCAGGCGAGTGCCATCAGTTCATGGTTTCCTGGTCGAAGCTTCCGGAAGTCGGTGGAAAAAAAATTCTGGCCGGATCGAAGTTAAACGAGCCCTCCATCCCCTCTACGCTCATAATCAGGCGGAAGTAAATCACCCTCTCTCTCTCTCCCTGCTGAGCGCGCAATAATCCTACAAACGCGTTTCAAAAACCGCTCATAGGAAATGGAAAGACGTTAGAAATTATTTATCGATTTGTTTCGTTTATTTCGCTTACTTCGTTGACATTTTTAAACGATTTTTAACAGATTTAGATTTTCTATTATATATATATATATATATACATAACATTTTACATTCATTTTGAAGTCGTACAAATTCGTCGTTAATTAGTCTTTTTCGCCGGCTTTTGATTAGAATCAGGAAAATTTGTATAAACGCAGTCACAGAAACGGAACTTAGGTGGAGATTCGTGCGATCAGCCAAACGACATCTTTGGATTTTGTACGTTTCACAGGTACTTGATTAATCTCGTAGGTACTTGTACTGTGACTAAGTTTGTAACGATTATGCAAGGTTCGAAGGTGTGAAGAAGATTCGCGAAGGCTAGTTAGTGTTTTACGTTATAACGAGCCAAACGCGAACTTTGGAAGCAGGAACGTATAAAACGAAGACGAGAGGCTGGCCGAAAATTGAACGGGACGCCGTCGGAGGACAAGGAAGCCCTTTTATGGGAAAACGAGGACTGTTGGTCCCTAAAGGGCATACGCCTACGCACTTTTACTAGGAAACCATGAGGAAAGGACTGGTTGTGTCTCATCTCGCCGTGGCCCTTTGAGAATCCTGCAAAAGGACTCGATCCGCAACAACTTCCCTCTACGTAAGACGGATAAAGACAAATACATGGATAGTAAGAAAAAGAAGAAGATACTTGTATATTCTACAGCCAAGGCCTGGCTACGGCCGATTTTCATCTTTTTCCCGAGCTTTGAGAAATTCTTCGACGGAAAACCCTGTAAATGACCACATTACAGGTTGCAGTCGATCATCCCGTAACTCAACGAACTGGCGGTGAACGACTACGACAACGAGATTTTAAAACACGCGAACGGATACGATAAACGCTTAAATACCAGAAACGATCATCCGAAGAGATAAATTAACGTACCGCGTGTTTGAACAAAAAATATGAAATTGAACGATAAAACTGTTCTCAATTGTTCGAAGCTGAATGGCCCTCGGTGCCGGAATTGTCTAATTATTATTGCGCTATCGATTATCATAATCGATCGTTGTATTACCAATTTTACGAGCAAAGTACGACCACCTGTAACGATTCGAAGAATCAATAGAAAGTTTATATTAGTAGGAAGTTATTAATGTAAGAATCGATATAAATTTTAATAAAGTCTCTATTCGTCCGTCAGTTAGAAGGGATGCTCCGGGGCAATTATGGCGTTCCATAGCTGGCCGAGGACACCGATGCAAAGGCATGTTCTCCTATTCGGTGTCACCAGTCGACTTCCCTTTGGTATTCGGACGACAATTTCGATAAAGGGCGCCGTACGATGTTAATAATGGTCGTGAAATTAGGCGGAATTATTTAACCCTTTGGGGACGTTTTACAAAGGGCCGAGTTCACAGGATGTTAGAAGACGACGACAAGTCTTTTAGGGACCCTGACCGTGGTCACTGTCACGTGATCTCCGCCAAAAGGGCCACAGAGCAATGGCCGTGGTCCAAACCATGGCGCTGCACCAACAACCATAGAAATTCTACGATTTTTTAAGTATTTACGGTCAAACGTGTAGACGCCGAACAGTCAAAATTGAACAGAAATGTATATTTTTATAAAAACTAGTAAAGAAACAGGATCCAATTGGAAACTTGTTTCGACAATTAAAAGCAAGAACGATTTACTACGTGTTGGACATTTTCTACCTATTTCTACGTATTACGTGCATCGTACGAATATTTTCAGTCCTAAATTTCCCATCAAAATTTGCACTTTTTTCTTTTTTTTTTTTTTTTTTTTTTTGACATCGCGATATCGTTTCACGTCGTGTTGTTGTTCGATCGATCGGTTTTGTCGCTGTACGACAACCACTTAAGATGTAAATCTTCGACAGCTGGTAATCGACATTGATTACGTCGTTTGCGCGATCAATAACCATACATATGAATCGTTAGTTCGATACGGAAAAGTTCGATTTACAATTTAACGACGTTCAGGAGATTCGCTACGACTAAATTCGCATTTGTCGCGTTGTGTCGTTACACGTTCAAGTTCGGTATACTATACGTGAAACGCTCTACGCGACACTGAACGGACACGTGTCGGTATCGAGAACAGGGTTTTATGAACACACGGAGGACTCAAAGTGAATTTAAGGGAGTAACTTGCCTAACTATTTCCTGGAGAACGACGATCGATAGTCGAGCGGATAACGCCGCAGATGTGCTAAACTTTTGTTGTTTTAATCGAATTACGAATTCTTCTAATTTTATATCTATTATTTTTATTCGTTCTTTGTTCAAACAGCGATTGAAACATTTCTATATCGTTACACGTAGACGTATTGCTCGCGAGTGAATTAAAAAATTTGTAAACCAGCGTTTCTTAGCTATTAGGTAAAGGTAGGCTGTTAGAAGTATTCGCAGTAGGACAAAGGGTACGAGATTTACCAAATTTGACGCAACAATGAAAGATTATTACGATTAAATTACAATATCGTTAAACTCCATAAAACATATTAAGCTTCGTATAAAAGTCAAATAAGGGGTAAATTAGCCCTTTATATAAAGGTTTTATATACGTTTATCGAAGGTTCAACGATCGATTTTTCGATACTTTCTTCTGTCTGCGGACAAGCTTCGTTTCCCTATCTCTGTAATACCTTTCATTCTTGATCTTTTCCTGGTCTCTATCGCAAGCTTATCTACGTAAAAATGAAAACAACTTTGGTAGAGTTCACGACACGATTTATTACGACGAACGTTCGTTAGCGTATCAGCGGACAATATGTTAGAATGAAAATCATAGGTCAAGGTGTTATCTGAAATTTTCTACTCTTTCGATAACGTTCCTTCTTCGAACTCGTCACGCGTGTAGAAAAATCGACCGGGGCTTTAATCGCTAAAGCGTCGATAAAGTTCCGAGAATTGGGGATACGTGTCGATTTTCAATTACCTAGGTGCGAAAAGTTATCTCGTCCAATCTAGCGAAACGTTGGTAATTATACGATCATTTTTCTATACATCCAGATTGTTGGAACGGTCGAATAAATTCTAAGAGCGTTTCCAATAAACGTATACGAATATTGGCTTATGGGCCAAAGGAAAATTTACTTTCTAAAACGGTGTGCACTCTCGCTCGTATCCTGCAGGGATATCCTGTCGCTAATACTCGCTTAAACGAATGGGGATCCGATAGGGCGACGTAACAGGGCAACAGGGGTTAGAAGGAGCGTTCCAAGGGTCCTGAAGGCCCCTTCGTCTCAGAACCAAGCGTATTCGACTCTCGTGTCATGTTTCTACTTCGATCTATACGCGTATGTATACCCACGTGTTTTCGTTAGCCCACCAAAGGTATCGGAATCTGTTACGGACACGTGTTCGTACAGACGCGTATTTTGGACATTTATTTTATTTTATACGTTTATATGATATTCGACAAAAAAAAGAAAAAAAAGAAAAAAAAGAAAAGCGCATGAGATTAGATAGAACGAGGTAATTTAGGAAGTTTATTTTTGCAGTAGGAAATGATCGTGTTTATCGATTAAATAAGAAACAATGAGCGTTTGTCAACTTCATTTGATATCTTATCGCGCGTAGCTTGGTTTAAACTCGGCAGAAATCGTACGTAGCGCGGTCTCTATCTAACCAGGCTAAAATAAAAGAAACCCGATAAAAACCCAGGAAGCAAAAGATAGACTGGATAAAAGAGCCATTACGTAATTCATAAATGGCAAAAAAAGCCGTCAGCAACACGGTGCAACTCCTCTTGACGCAACCTTCTCTGCCGCTAACAACCCGAACCATCCGTTTCGAACGCCCGTCATCCCCCGTCCTTCGTCCCTCGCGACGGGACGTAACTCGCCCCATAGAAAACGTGGTAGCTCAAATTTTCCGACAACCCCGACAGAAGTGTCATTCACAGGTTTCGGAGCAATCACGATGCAACCCTCGTACGATTCGCTTACCAAGCTCTCATGAACGTGCAGAAAGTTCGCCGCGATACTTAGGGTGGTTTCGCAACATCCCTCGAGCAAATACGAGAAACATCTGTGGGGTGTCGAGCTTTAGGAACGTATAAGAGCGTAGAAGGTTGCCGTTTTCACACAGGGGTTGCGCAATGGGGGATGTTAGACGCATTGGTTTCAACTTACCAAGGGCAATTGCTTAAAAGGAACCCCTATCGATCCACGACGTTCCTCCAGCCACGCGTTTATCGATCGCTCGCCACGTTCATTCACCGGTTTCCCTAGAAGCCTTTCCAATGGTTCCTGATCGTATTCTTGCATCGTGCTAGAGAGAATTTTTGTTTCGCAGCCGTCCGACCGTTCGTTTCACTGTATCGTTCAACTTATCGACTCTTAGGTGGCTCGTGGGAGTTTCCGGATACGGTATCCGATATCTTACCTGTATATCCTGCCGGACAAATTGTGAAATTTTAAAATAAAATAAAGAAGAAAGAAAGAAAGAAAAAACGTATCCGGACGTGTGGTATTCTACACTGCGGCAAGGTAGCGCAATCTGTCGCGACAAGAGCATCGTTTGCAACAGTTCCGACATCACGAAGCTGCACAAACCGTCGAATCAACGGAAAATTGCTAGACTCGGCTGACCGCCTTTCGTCGGTCTTAATTAGCCGCGAAATAGAAGAGCGGCCGATTCAGCGGACTGCGTTTTGTTCCACGAAATCTCAGCGAGGAAAGAGCCGTTCGTTTAACAATCCGTAAACCGGCCAAACTGTCACGCACGTCTCGAAGTCTATGCAAAACCTTCCGGACGATATTAAGGCATACGTAATATCAAGGCATAATTTAATAAACTTGGAGAAATAAGGCAGCTGTGCTTCGAAGAAAGCGGAACTCCAATCGTTGTTTATTTCCGTCGATAGTATCGAATAAAAATAACGAATAAATTATTGACGCCGATCATTTTCTCCTCGTAATTTATGAATTACGTTAATGTACATGCACGTACAAATATGTACGCGTTAAATCATAATCTTGGACAGTTTTGCTAGAACGTTGCGCGAAGCTTCAAATTCCTCGAAACACATTCACGTGCCACGAACAATAACCCAACCCTCTTCCAACGGATTAAGAGAGTAGAGTGGCTTGTCCGGTTCCGCGAGGAAGCTCCCTTGCGTTCGCTCCAAGACTTTGTCATCAAGCTAACCGAGGAGAGCAGATCAACGAGACATCGCGAGAGAGAGAGAGAGAGAGAGAGAGAGAGAGAGAAAGAGAGAGAGAGAGAGAGAGAGAGGGAGAGAGTGGGGCGCGATAAAGCGGAGCTGTACACATTTTTCAGTGATTAGTGCGCGTTGCTTGCTCGAACGCCGAACTCGTCTTCGTTTCTCCGTTACACGAGTCGATTGTCCGTGACTTTGAACCGTCGAACGGACCAGTCAGTTGCTCTCGACGTTCAACTAAATTCTTAAACGATTCTTAATCAAGAGCATTGCGCTGATTTCGACACTGTGATCTCTCAAGGTAAGAGGAAGTATTGCTACTTCTAAAGTAAAAATTCATTTCCTTTAGAAATTCGAACGATCGCAATGCCCGATTTTAATCTTGTTCGTATTAGTGACGTCGATTTATCTTCTATAGAATAGCGATATTACGCTATTATCGTTATTATTACATCATTAAAAGTATTATTATACCATTATTAAACCACCGTTATAACGTATATTCCGTAAACACACGTTACAGTTTCGCGAAAGATACGATTTCGGAAATAAAGGGTAAACGTTTCGTACTAAGAAAGATCGAACGTTCCTGTTTCGAAGGATCGAAGTTGTTACAGGGCAGTGATATTTATCTATTCGTGCTTGCCGAAATAACAAATTGGCAACTGTTTTCAGAGAACGTCGTCGGCATTTTCCAAGAAATCGACAATACTGCGTGTACGATACAGAAGATCAGTACTGGAAAAAATCAGTGACGTTGATGAACTCGATTGGAGCGAGTTTGCTTAAGAAGATCAAGGTCACGTTTGATTAGAACCATAATTCAAATATCGAACGAAAACATCGCTAATTAACGCAAGAACAATTTGTATCGAAAGACTTCGATATCAACGCGCAGGAAATTTGATTTTGTAATAAATTATCGTTTCTATTATCTAATTCTATCTACAGTTGATACATCTAATACATGTAACAAATACTTGTACATATCAGCTGGGAAGATCGGATAGGCCGGAAGAGGAGGTCCTTGGTTCTTACAAGAGAGACTTCGTTCAGTGAGAAAATTTTGATTCCCTTTCGTTTTCGGGAATTTAAAGGATCGTGTTTAGAATCTCGCCAACTTCGCTTCGTTCGTTTCGAGTTTGACGCGAGGATTTACGAATTTTTAAGTTTGTGCAGTGTAATTCGACGATCTTTCTCAAGTAGAATCGAAATAAGATCGCGAGACATTGGAATCGCTGTAAATATCTGGTAACATGAAGAAAGAAGAGGAAGAATATGTTTCGGAAAATGTCTAGCGACCGTGCGGCAGAGTGTTGCGACTCGAACTCGCATTAACAAATCGATAAGTAAAATTGCTCGTAGATAGGCAGTGATTTAAATTGTGCGCTCGTGTTGATTGTTATGTAGAGTCGCGTGACTGTACAAAATGTCGTTTGTGAACGGGACGATGATGTTACTCGCGTACACCGCGAACATGATCGCGACGTTACCTGAAAAAGTGGGTTCTGATCTTGGTGAGAATACTATCGACAACACGAACGTAACGACAACCACGTTATCACCGGAAGAACGAGAGAATCAATTCGATTTTGACGATCGTGAGTACATTGGAATTTTTCTTCACTAACGACAAAATATGAAAAATATTTTATTATAGCTGTAAAATTAATATTATAACTGACACGGTTAACCACATAATATATATTTCGTCTTAACCGATGGTTTTCGTTAACGAACTCGCGTATTTCTCCGCTATTTCACAGATTTCTGTGACACGTCGATTAGAAAATTAATTGGACTCGACGTACCTATACTAAATTTCGTATTATCATTTTCGCACGATTACAAAAAAAAAAAAAAAAAAGAAAAAGAAAAAAAGAAAAGAAAAAGAAAATGGATTCTATAAAAGCGACAGTGTTAACGAAGGTGTAGAACCTGATAAAAAAACGCTTGATCAGAAAATAGGACTATGTCGCGAATAATCGCGTACTTGTTTGTTTCGCGCAACGTAAATTCGTACGACAGCCTGTTACAAGAAAATTACCTGTATTTTCATGTTGTAGAAACACGTTCGAGGCGTACGTCGGGGTTTTTTTTTTTATTATTTTGAAAAAGGAAAAGCGTCAGTTTGCGAAATCTTGACGATAATGAGCTCATCTCTAAAAACGGTAAATAATTCTCGCGAAGATGAAACTTGTCGAAATTATCGTCCCTCGCATTAATATGTCTCGTCACGTGATTTGTCTGGATCTTTTACGTCAGTAGATATCCAGAACGCGATATAATTACTCATAGGAGACGTAAACTTGCAACAAAATAACCATCTATCGACGTCTTGATCTGTTAACTTTTCCCAATCGCTTTATATTTTTATCGTTTCCTCGATGAAATTATTAGGAATTTCTGTTCGTTTAGTCTGCCTTGGCAATTATCTTTCTACGATGTAGCTAATCGTGCAGAACATCGACATACGCGTGAAATTCGTCTTTTAACCTGTCTTTGGTAACTTCTACTAATATCCATTTAATATTGCTTTGATATCGAACCTTTAAAAGGCCAAGTACGAAGGAAATTTGTTCGAGGAACGACAAAAATTAGGATTTTGCGATTTGCTGATTCGTGAAATAGACTTTTTGCGCGACGACCTGATGAAATAATTTCAGGTAAACGAAGAAATTTTCCAGTTTCGCGCAAATCAATAAAAACACGGGAGACTTTGCCGTGGCAGCACGGTATCGCTATCGATGCGAGAGAATTTATAGTAGGAACAACAATTTCCTAAAAATATCGTTCGTCGGTGGAAATCGATACAAGTTACCGGATATTGTATTAAAAATATTCCAACATAATCGAACATACTTTCGATCGAAAGTGACGCGCCTATTGCGGTAACTGTATGCGCTGTGCATACTGTATACGTATGTATACACGCTAATCGTTAATCCAGTTCGAAGACAAAACAGTGGCGAAGCCTTCGAGGAACCGATAGCGCGCACAGATAACGAGTTAACACTCGGAGATAACCTTTGACGATGTTGCTAAAGCATTGATCTATTGTAAATGACGTCATTACTCTTGTCTCGGATGGACAGATATTTAAAATAGTCACGGCCATGCTTCCAGTAGATAAAGGAATGGGAAATTTGTTTGTATCGATGTTTGATATTAGTGCAAGGATAAGGATCGATTTCAAACTTGATGGATCGTTCGATTTTCCCTAAATTTCGTACGATTTCGTACGATATTTGATCGTTACCGATGTTTAAACGTCAATTTCGGTGTTATCTCCGCTGCGATCCTTCAATTTCGATACTCCGATTTTACTCAAATTTTAGCGGCAAAAAATATTTCGTAGCGTCTTAAGAAAGCGTTGAAGACGAAATTGAGAACCAAACAACAATTTCTTCGTGCTTTGCTTTTTTTCTTTATTTATTCTCCTATATCTCGTATATCACATATGCTTTTCAAGGTTAAAGAATGGACGCGTTTCGGAAGCTTTTCCTTGTATTCGTCCCCTTTGTTTCTCGATAGAATGGTACATGTGGCGATGTTTCGAGCCGTACGGCTGCTTCTACATCGGTTCGCCATGGTCCGGAGAGAACAGACCGGTCTCCACGTTTCCGGCTCGCCCGGACAGCATAAATCCACGTTACATGCTTTACACTCGAGATAACAAGGCTCAGCCACGCGAACTCAAAATCGATAAGTACGAAACTATACGCGGAGCGCCCATTAAAAACGATAGGAATCTTTATTTGATCGTTCATGGCTTTCTCGACAACGGCGACAAAACATGGGTTTTGGTGAGTACTTGATTCGGCATTTTTTCATCGTTCCAAGTTCCACCGAGTCTATCGATATCTCCATGTATTTGCCGTACAAACGAACAATCCAAATTTTTCAGTTCGAAACTCAAAGTTTATTCGAAAAGATAATATCGTAGGTTGTTCGATGGAGCTATTCGCCGTTGCTTTCTACGACTTTAAGCCGTTCATCGGGCAAACGAGGATTTCCATGGCGAAAAAATGCCGCCTCTTTAAACGACAGTTCAATCGTCGAATCGTTTCAACGTCTCGTCCGCTAATCGCAAGCCGGATATCCATCCCGAAGGAGGAACGCGCAGCGAAAACGAGCTGGCTGCCAGAGGACGTCCGAACCGAGACTCGTCGCGATGTATTTCGTCGCGGAAGCGATCTAGAGACCTGGCGTCGTCACGCGGCAATCTCTCGGAACGTCCTCCTTTGTCGATGCCCTGACCATTCGATCTCGTCTAATGACGCAATCGTCGGATTACGTCGCCCGCCTGACGGATAGGTGGCTCAAACGTAGAAAGCGACGGCGATTATTTTGTCCGAGCGGGGATCCGCTGTACCTTCTTTAAAAACGAACTTTCAGCCCCGCTGAAAGATTTGCGTTGTTCGCTCGTACGACTGATATTCTACTATCGTTACGATCAATTTTTCTACAGAGAACGATGGAGGAATTATTAATCAAGGAAGACGGCAACGTGGTGATCGTGAACTGGATCGGTGGAGCGGGTCCACCGTACACGCAAGCTGTGGCCAACACGAGATTGGTAGGTGCGATGACGGCTCGTTTGGCTTATCAGTTGATCGAAGTTGGACGAGTGGATTCCACGAGGATACACTGCATAGGGCACAGTCTTGGTGCGCATACTTGCGGCTATGTCGGATATACTTTAAGGCAGACGTACGATCATAAACTTGGAAGGATCACCGGTAAGACGAATAGTTGTAATCGTTAGACTGCCCGATTCTTATCCGATTTTCTATGCGAGTGACAAAGAGCCGACTAATCCGGACGAAGCTCGAGAAAATTTCCCGCGTATCCATCCTTACGCTTTCCTTAATTTCGTTGGAAATTTGCATCTTGCCGAAATAATCTCGCCCGATACTTTCAGAGAACAAACGGTTCTCTCTCCCTCTCTCGTCACATTGTCTTCGCTGATAACTACATAGGTGCGGTTGATGCGACGTTAATACCTATATATAGGTATAAAGCTGCGAGCTATCGAGGTAGCATAAAAAGCGCATGTCGCTAAACTGCGTGGAATCGAACGATGTCTCGTTTTTACGTGGTTTCCACGCTTGTTCCGGTACGCTACGATCAATCGAGTGGAATAAAATTAGCCCCGCCAACGGTGAGGAACGAACGGAGACGTACGAAGATAGCCGATCGAATCAGAAACGATCAGGGTAACAGTGGAAGGAAGAGAAGAACGACCGAAAACATTGGCTCACGGCCATTTTGTCCACCACGAGCAAAGCAGGATATACTTTAGGCGGATAGCCTACTTCGCGTCAAGTATCGATCAAGTATCGATCGATCGGGAACCTGATAATCGGTTCCATAAACTAAAAGGCAACAAACGCCAATTACAGTGGCGAACGAAGGTACTCGTACAGCTGAAACGGATAGCTGCAACTTGCACGCGAACAACCTTATCTCGATAAATTTTGTACGTCGCCTATATACGACGCAAGAAAAGCGGTATAATAAAATGAAAAGTGATTACGTGACGGAGAGTTAACGTAACGTAACGTAACGCAACGAACGTGAACGGAAGTGGAAGAAACCCAACCCCTCTCAATCCGTGAACCGGTAAATCCGCCCGAATCCTACACGAACTGTCGAATAAAGGGACCCTATCGACCGACGCAGCCCTTAACAGGCGCGCGTACAACCCCTAATCCAGCCACCATCATAGCCGGTCCATCGCCATAACCGATCCTCCAACGAACAGAATCGAACCTGTCCGTTCCATGAGAATCTTTTCCTATTTCCGATCGAACCACCCCTTTCTCAACCCCTTTTCAAAGGCGGTAATGGAGAAGGGGTTCGTTCGATCGGATTCACCCGGACCATCGTCGCGCAAGCTATCGATCCCATCGGGAATTACCAGGACACCATGAACCGACGAGAGCTACGCTTTGGTGAACGGGCAAACCACAGGACGAAAGCGAATCGAGGGTGAAACAGGATCCTCCCGTAGGCTTGGCCTCCGATGAACGGGATGGAATCGCGAGGCGTTAGGGTGGAGATTGTTTCCCGACGGTTGGAAGTTTCAGACGGATGGTTGTTGACGAGGGGCTCTAATGAACAGGGTATCGGCGGTCGAAGAAGACACGCCCGAAGACAAGATTTAGTAAACAGAGGGAACAAGGGAGCACGTACGGATAAGAAGTGGCGTTGCTCGGAGAAGGTGGCTCGAAGGGGTGAGTTTGGAAAGGGGATGACGAGGATTCGGGATGCTTCGGAGGTTTCTGTCGGGACATTGAACGATTTATTAACAACGAAACACGAAGGACCTTGCATGTACGTGGTAACCGTGGTTTAAATGGAAATGGTCGAAGTGAGGCTGAGTTGGGAAATGGTTATAAGGATTCGGGATGTTTTGCGAGTTTCGATACCAAGATATTCTTCTCGAGGCGATTTACGTGAAAGAGCATACAAATGATAATCTTCTTAATGGAACGAAATAGATGAAATTAATATTCAAATACGCGATGTTTCGTAGATGTTGCGCGCTGTCAAAGTTCTGTTGTACGAGAAGATATCCGATACGTAAGACTGGCGGTAGAAAATTAGTATGCAGCCATCACGGTTGGTAGCCATCTTAAACGTGCAATAACACAACAGGTAGGAATACCACTTTCGTGAGCAACTGTACGTTATTGGCTATATACTACGTTCATTAGCCTCGGGAAACATAAAGCGTCACGTAATAGTTACGTGGATGGTCGTAACGTAGCGAACAACGTTGCGCAACGGCGGAAACGATTGCCCGGTCTGACCAGATAATAGATCGAATAGGTTGACCGATAAAAGAAGAATTATCGACGATTACCACTAAACTATGAAACTTTATCCGATTTACGAGAGGAAAAAAGAACGTAAAATATTCGTCAGTGAGAATGGGAATTGATCATCAGGATTCGCGAAAACCCTGCCTCCGTTAGAACTCGTAGCGACTAGACGAAATTCTACAGAATTTGCTGAAAATTCCACGGAATTGTCCGTCGTTTTAAGAATTTTCTACGACCGATGGGAAAGTGTTCGCACGGCGAGGGTATAACGCGATACACGTAGAACGCGACGGAAACGGGCAAAGCGACGAAAGTGTACGGTTGCAGCAACGATCGACCAAGCTTCTCACGTCCGTTTGGTTTCTCTGTTCGAAGGCCTCGATCCTGCCGAACCGCATTTCAGCAACACGTCGACGATGGTTCGGCTCGATCCGACCGATGCCACCTTCGTCACAGCTATCCACACCGATTGCAATCCTTTTATCAGCGGCGGCCTCGGCATCACTCAACCTGTCGCGCATATCGATTTCTATCCGAACGGTGGTCGCAATCAGCCTGGTTGCAACGAGGGTGTTCTCAATTTTATCACCTTGGAACATGGCAGCTTCTTCCGTGGTAAGACAGCTTCTCTTGCTTCCTCGATCTCAACCGTTCACGTTGGTATCTTTCGATCGTAAATATAATTCGAATCAGCCTGTTCGAGTTATTAACGGACATAATCTGGCGCGAACCTAATCCGAATTGTCGTATCTATCGAGCTACGAGCTAAATAGAAATAAATAGAAATAAAAGATGCGAAAGATATGAAATATCGAGAAGGTGTAACGCGTTCTCGTCAATTTCATTCGCAGTTTATGTCCCGACACGTATTACGATACCTACATAAAAAGAACAGTATTAAACTAGTACAGGATGTCCGTTACTCGAGTCGAATAGTAGAAAACTTCGGGTTATTCGGACAGCGAGGTTCGGATACCGCCGTTGCGAGAGGCTCGATTATAAACTTCATCGGAAAAGAATGAATAGGTAAACGGACGAAACCGTGGATTTCAGGGTTAAAGAGATTCGTCAGCTGCAATCACATCCGCAGTTACGAATATTTCATAGAGAGTATCAACACGGACTGTCCATTCCTGACGGTTCCTTGCCCCTCTTGGGACAAGTTTCTAGAAGGCAGTTGCTTCGACTGCGTGAATCAGTACTGTCCCAAGTTTGGATTAGACGCTCAACCCGGAAACTACCACGCATCCGTCTACTCGATGACTGGATCCACCAAACCGTTTTGCAGTTAGTATATTTCTTTTATATACAGCGTCGTGTATACGAATATACGTTACTCGTTACTCGTTACTCGTTATTCGGAGAAACGAAACGAAACGAACGGTCGTCCAAAATCGTTAAGAGGCGTATAAACTTGCAGGAGGCCATTACAAAATCGTCATCAACGTCTCGAAGACGAACGAGAGTCTGGACCACGGTGGCGAAATTGGAACTTTCGCGGTTAAAGTAATTGGACAAAATGGAAAGAAGTCAGGGAGAATGCCGCTCAGTTCTCAATCGACGTACTACGAACCAGGCAGCACTCACACCGTGGTACTGCTTGGTGACGTGGTTGGCAAACTGGAATCAGTGGAAATTTCGTGGGAGTACCGAGTCTCTGTTTTCAATCCGCTCACGTGGAGGCTTCTGCACACGCCTCGCGTCTATATCGACTCGTTGAGCGTCGAGAGTTTGGAGGCCGCTCACAGGTACGTATCGCGTTATAACGATGGCTTCGGGTACGTCGCAAGTATACCGTCATTCGGTAAACCGACATTCACGTCCATCTTCGCCAACGACGTCCGATCGTTACCCAAGGATATCCGTCTACGCGCGGTTCAACACGCGGTACAACTTTAATATCTAAAGTTGCGAAATCTTCTTTCTGTTTAATCTAGCATTACCGTGTGCCCTGACAAATCGAAAGCTCTGCTCGCCAAGCAACCAAAGATCTTGACGATCAAGAATTGTCAAATGGCTCGGCTGAACGTGGTTTCAACCTATGGACATCTTTCGAACCTTTAAATCGATCATCGATACAATTTGCTTCTTACGAGTTTACCTTCCAAGAGACTCGTAGTAACACTCTGGCTGTCAAGATTTCACTTTTCACCCACTACCGTACGAAACCAATCGTTGACGCTGTAACATTATAAATGGACCGTTCTTACCATTTACTTGCTGCTTATTGTACGACTTATTTTTTTAAGAAATAAATATTCTTTTTTCTAATAATTCGTACTTTTGTGACAATGTTTCTCAAATGTAACTTTTCATCTGTACGTCGAGGTGAATATAAATAAAATTCGTAGTATTTGATATTCTAAACTTTCCAGCGGACCGTAATTCAAACTCAAAGGAACATAATTTTTCCAAATAGTGGCAAAGGATACAAATATCTTACTTTTCACTTTTTTTTTTTTTTTTTTTTTTTTAGTCGGAACGTAGCTATCAGGACTGCTGGATAAAATCATTTCTCGATAATCGATCGGTCGCATAATCAGCAAGCAACAGTCCGACGATTTGTACGTGACCATTTTGGCGCATTGACCCGAGTTTCTCCTTTCGATCTCTATCTCGCCTCAAAGTTTGACGCGACGCGAGTAAACTTTGTAGTAAATCAATCGGACGCTGCCGTTCACGCAGAGTCACGCGAATCCTCCTGAAAGTTATCGCCCAACGACATTCGATTAACGAGCAATCGCCAATTACCGAGGTGTCGCGTCATCGCGAGAAAGTTGCAAAGTTGTCAGAGATGCGAGTGTCAAGCATCCCCTTTGTCGTTCTTAACGCTTACTTGTCACCCGACCAGTTTTCTTTCCCTACATCTCGTTATCCTACCTCCATGTAATTCCGTACAGTTCTATTAGCTGTACGAGGAATGGGATCGTAGCGCAGGAGAAATCACTATGGAGGACTGTTGGTGAAATTAGAAAATTTAGGAAGAACGGTAGGCGTGGAAAAACGATAACAAAGAAGAAACCGCGAGACAAGAGGATCGACGAGAAATAATTGTAACAGAGGAAGCGTTACGAAGTAAGGAGAATCGCGAAAGAGGAAGAATCGTAAAATAGCGCCAATTACGAAGCAGAAAAAGATCTCTGTTCCTTTGAGTTTCCCATAAACGTGCACAACACACTGAGCTTAGTCTGGTAACGAGCGTTTCCTCGAAACGCGAACTAAAAAATCGTGTGACACGGGTGAGAAGCAAAAGAGAGAGAGAGAGAGATCCGAAGCCGAGAGAGCCTGACACGCAATACCGTAGGATACGGCTCTCCGTTAGAATTCCCACGATGCCATCGGACCGAACGTGTCGCACTATGCGAATCTCAGCTTTCATCCTCGGCTAACGTCAATCTTCTCGCAACGAGGTTCGTAGTAATTTAGCCTGGAGGAAAGAAAACAAACTCGTCCTCGTTCGACTATCAAAGACGCTATCAAAGACGCGAGACATGCACGCAAACGGTATTGCTCGAGCGGAAAAACGCGACCTTCGCAAACGTCGCGAAACGGTTTTCCGCAGTCTGTCTCTGTCATCTGGGTGGAATAATAGCTTTGGTTCCGGCGCAGAGCGACGCCGGAGCTTCCTTTCACCGTCGTTATGCCCGCGTGTTTCTTTCACCTTGGCGACTGCTTTCGTGCAACGCAAATCTCTTTCTTTCTGTCATTTGCGGATCGGTGACCCCGCGATTTGCGCTCGTGGATAGGTACAGTGGCGAAGTCAGAGGGGGGGCTATAAAGCGCCCTCTTTCACGATTAATAAAATATTATTTTTTTTTTCTTTTTTTTTTATCTATCTTATTACCGTTATTCTTGCGTTACGCTTTCGCCTGTTACAGGCTTGGGTAATAAACGGCTAACAAATACAAGTAAGAAAGTAATGGGTAATGTTACAGAAGTACGCAAGCGCGAGGTTACGTGTTTCGGAAGCAAGATTTATAGATGTCATGAGATTTCGATAAAAAGGTTTGTACGGTGGCAATGGTCAGATACGACCTGGATACGATAACTATACGTGGCGGAAACCACGTTCGAGGATAATCCTGAAAGGGGAATTCGCAGAGGAATTTCGAGGATAGGGATAAAAGGATCGTGGGGTAGAGAGTGAGAAGGAGCGCGAGGCGGCGGCAGACGGGGAAGATCAGGCTCGGAGATAAACAACGAAGAGTTTCTGTTTTGGTTAAGGATATTGCACCATCGCCTTGCAGTAATTACAATCGGCTACCTAATGCGGCCTAAGTAGCGACGGCCTAAGTAAGACAACTTTGTCGTCCTTTAACGTCGGGCCGTACAACGGGAGTACGGGATAAATAAATGAAATAATTTATCGATGTCGACGCGAGAAGCGATATAGGATTAACATCGCGCGCACAATCTTGTATTGTCAAATAGATTTTCCGAGACCAAGTAATTAATTGGAAATTAATATTTTTGTAAAAAAAAGTGCGGAGAAATTGGCTAATAAACGAGTTAGAAGTATGAGTAAGAAAGTAACAAATAATATTACGAAAGCATATAAGTAGATATACGTATAGTAACGATAGGTTTTTCATATATCGTTGCTTTTTCTATCCATTTCAGTCTTCTTTCTATCTTTATTACTAGCGTAATGAACAATAAAGTCACGTTATCCTAAATATATAGGTACGCTGTCTCAGTGCTGTAGATAAATTCCACTAATTCTCGTTGCACTCCATACGAAGTGCGGTCCTTTAACATCCTCCTCGGTGTTTGTTTTCATAATTTGCCTGCCGTTTTATCGCTGTGCGTATTTCCGACTTTGTTCGCTACACATTCGGCAGTCTTTTAAAACGCGTTTTGATCGATTCTGGCTTTTCCCTGTCGCACATTTCGCACAGTTCTCTTTCATCTATACTTTGGAACTTTATTCATTCCGCTGATTTACATCGCTAGGCTTCGTACAATATTTCAATCTTGAGAAACGAGGTTCGATAATGTCCGTGTGCGTATACTTTTACGCATTTCGCCACCGCTAGAAAAACGATATTCTATGGTGCACAGAAATCGCAAGACATAAGAAGGAATTACATATAGCAAAGAAGTGTAGGAAAGCGTAGGAAGAGTCATGGGAGAAAAGAGATCATCGAAGAGGCAAGAAAAATCACAATACGTATTTGCAAAACTATCCGTAATCTATCGATCAAAGTGCGAATTTGATTTGTGAAATAGTTTGCGACATTCGTGAAATACAACGTTCGTAACGCGAATGTTGAAATCGATTGAGAAAGAAGCTTCGTTCGATCGAACGTCTTAACGGCGAGAATTAACTCGATCTTCTAATTGGATAGGAAAAATAATCGATGAAATCGTTGTTACGATATGAAAGATGCGAGTTGGACGTTTCCAATTAGATTAACAGAGTTCGTTCATTTTGTTAGATTTGGAACTCGTCTGACTCTTTTAGAGCGAGCGCCTTATCTTGCTCTTCCGAGAAGCGAGTCAAATCCGACGTTTTACCTTCGAGCCAAAGGGAGAAAAACGAAAGGGAAGAAACCGTAGGATGACATAACTTGGACATACGCGCGCGTAGGTATAATATTTCGGACTTATTACGTGATCCGAAGAGAAAGTCAGTGGTCCGCGCGCGCGCGCGCCAATTTTATTCAATTCGATTCGATTCAATTACCTCGCCGTTTCGCGATTTCTAGTTTACGCGTCAAGTCTGTCTGATTATGTAAAAGAACGTCTCTCATTGGCCCGAGCGACGTTTGTCGTAGCTGTTGAAAGGACTCGTCATCGTTATTTCATTTAGTTTATTTATTTCCCTCGGTTATTCCATCCTCGATCCGGTTGTTTCTTATCAACGACATAGAATACCTCAAGTCCGAAGACAATATGAAATATATGATTTAGGAGATATAAAGAAGGCACGATTTCTTTCTAAATAATTACGATTTCCCGTAATTCGTTCGTTGATCGCCGAACCTAACCCCAACTAAACTAACGACGTAGCTAGAATCGTTGGTCGTATAAAATTGTTATCCTTTCATCTTTGTTTCAAGTACAATTTGCGTAAAGTAAATTTTCCAAATCGTCCAGAGAGTCGAACGAATAAATTAGAGGCTCGGGTATATCGGATTTCTTGCTACCTTTAATTAGATATTACGCATTTTCTTTCGTACAGTAAACGGAGAATAGCGACATGTGATTGTCGACGTTTCTAAGACGGCGGTATGTCTCAAAGGGTGCGAGATAAAAAGCTAATTTTAAAGTAAAATTTAAACTGTTTCAAAGTACACGTAGTTACGTTTCGCCACGAAGAGAAACGACGTTTCGTTATCGTAAAGCCTAACGCTTAACGTTGATAAAACGAAAGACCGCCGTTTAAGCAATTTCTCGAGAATTTCTCTGTTGCACCATCGAATTCTTTCGCTTTTACGATCGGAAAACATTTGTCGTTAAACTGCTTCGGGAGAAACTACAGCCATGAAAATAGCCATAACGAAATGGTAACACGGTAAAGTAGGAACATCGAAAAAGAGATATTTCTGTCGATGGTGAAAATGAAAAAATTATAGCCCTCTTTTTTCTTTCTTTCTTTTTCTTTCTTCTCTCTCTCTCTCTCTCTCTCTCTCTCTCTCTCTCTCTCTCTCTCTCTCTCTCTCTCTCTCTCTCTCTCTCTCTCTCTCTCTCGTCGAGGACCATCGATTTTATTATACTTTTGTTACATCTCTGTCTTATTCTTCGCTTATCGCGTAAAGCGTGTAAGGCTCTACTTTTTTCCTTATCTAGTCGGATTCTCCCGCTTTAGCATACTTTTACCTAAAATATAATTTTCTGCTATACATTCGCTTATACGTACAACAGCTTTGCCTATTTTTCTACGGCGCAGGATACCCGTACAGGTATCCGATTCGTCGACTCGATCGAGAGCACGACACGAATTCGCGCTAATAACGTTGTTCAGTATTATTCAAGTTTGCAAACACGGAACACGCGTTGCTGGGACACGTTGCGGTTACAATCGCTTCGAAGGAATTGGTAATATTCCGACTATGTAACATCGCGCGTTGGTGGAACGCCTAACAACGTGTTTAGCGATCGTTGAACGGGAAGAGGAAGTAGGATATCTTCTCGATCAAGGTCATCGAATTTGCCGCATAAAGAATAAAGCATAATGAACAAAGTAAATAAGAAAAACATGGAAATACGGCTTCAACCGAACCGCCAATAACGCTACCACGATGGTGGATCAAGTAGACGCAAGCACGAAGCCTCGGACTGTTGAAGCTTAATATAATGATATATATATATATATATATATATATACGTACATATATACGTATACGGTACATATATATATATATATAATAGATTATATATACGGTACATATATATATGTATATAATAAGAAACAGAGATTTTGATATCTCTAAGCCTTTGTCAAGATCGCGCGTTCCATTATAGAATATTCGCGAACAAATTTAACCATTACGAAATCGTTTCGTCGTAGAATTAGCGAATTGCGTTTGCTCGATACCGCAACTCGTGCGACTCAAGCTGCAACTACCCCTGTCTATGACTGCCCGACTCGCCCAAGCAAACGTATCAGCGGCCATTCGCACAACTTTGTATATTTGCTACAGAATCGGATAAAAAGTTTATAGGGGCTGATCTTTGCCACTGTCCCTATGCCACTATTCCCCTATCCCTTCCCCGAAGAAGCTCGATCGAAAACCAATCTAAAAGGGGCTGTTCCAACGAACGAAGAAGAAGAAGAAAATCGAAGGAAAGAAAATCTGTTCGAATATCGTTGCCACGCTCCTCCGTTGCGCGTAAATGTACCGTATCTGGTTTGAAGAAACTGATAAACAAGATCGAACCACGACATTCTCTTTAAAGCGAATGGCAAGCAGGATCGAGGAATACCAGCCAATTGTTCCGAGGTGTACACCGCATTCGGTGAATCTGTCTGCATGCCCCACCATACGCAGAAGAACAACCAGGTGGTGGACTGGAGATTTCGGAACGTTAATGTTGCGAGGCTGCACGCTCGCCGAGTTCAGTCGAGAGTCGGCCTCTCACCGCGTCGCATCCTTTCGATAGAATCCGGTCGATATCGTTCGTTGCACGGGAAACGGAAGCCTGCCAACAGTTTGCCATCGGTATACCACGGTAGGCTGTCATGTGAATTACCGCACCGACCGAACACTCGTGCGTTTTCCGGCTGACATTGGGCCGCGGTAGTAGTAGTAGTAGTCATCGTCACGATGAGACCTGTGAGAGACACGTGAGCCAGTGACATGACAGACGGACTTGAAAAATGTGAGTAGAACCGTTTTTCCGATAATATTCCGTCGGAGAAGAGACGCTTAATCGCTCCGTACCGTTTTAAATACAAGCTCTGGGCGAAATTAGTGTCGAAAAATGAACGATCGACGACGAAAATGTGCGGCCGAGGAAAACATTTTAACCGGTTTGTTAGAACTTTGCGTCCAAATCGGAGGCTACGGAAACTAGCGAATTCGAGAATCAGCTAATTCGTGAAACGATAGCAGCGATCCCACTAAAGAAGACAATTACAGCGATTAACACGATGACAGGAAACGGTGGCCGAAATACGTAATCCTCTCGTTTCAACGAGATCGATATCGGCAGATTTCTGTACAACGATCGAGACAAGATTTTCGTAAACTACCAAATCGCCTGGCTAATATCGTCGAAAAAGAAGTTGGCGAACACGATACGATATTTCGCGAAAGTTAAACGCTTTGGTAAACGTATATCGCAATCCATCGCGGCTGCGATGGCAACATATTGAAATGGCAAGCAACTGAACTCGCGCGTCCAGTCAAGTCCACAAATTGATAAATAAAGGTAATTGAACTTGCAATTTCTTGAAAATTTCTTCGGAATATTCAGATTCGCTAGCAAGACGAGGCGTTTCTCGATTTAATGGTGCTTGGAAAGAAGGTTGTACTGCAAAGAAGTAGACTGTGAATACGGTAGGATAATCGCTGGTATACTGAAATATTTGTTAGACGAATGTAAAAAACGTACAACGGTATTCTGTCGCTAGGTACCTCCACTATCGACTACTATCAAACACAACGAGCCCCTAATTATTCGCTAATTATTCGGTTATTCGATATTCATCGTTTCTTACTGGTGTTTATATCGCTTATACCATAAATTCCGTTAGTCACGATGAAAAAGATCGTTGTATAAACATGTATAACTAGCGTAAATTAGATAACTGCGCTTCAAATCCGATTAACGACGTCGGATATAATAACGGTCGTTGTTAACTATAATTAAAGTAAGCGTACAAGAGAGTGGAGAGCGTGAGTGTCAGGGCCGCAAGATCGCGAGCATGGAACAGCAGTGGTAGCAGGTTTCCGCGTCAGGTTCGCGGTGAACGAAGGATTTAATGGATGGTTTAGAGGACGAAGTAACAGTACAGCTGGCGAAATACCGAGTGTATAAAGGTGAAAGCAACAGTCACGATGAATGCACGACGATCGGCTGATTAATGCTTTCCTCTACGATTTTTATACAATTCGAACAATTCGAACGAGCGTCTATTTTCCTAGGAGAAATTAGAAATTTTGATCCTCCTTCGTTAGCCTGATCGTTCCGACGTATCTCTGTAGAAAGATACGTAATTCTTTTAGTCGGTATTCGGCAAAATACCGAGTCCTTTATCTCGAACATGCTAAAAAATTAGAATTCGTCGTTTCGATCGGCTTAATTTATCTCGCCCGTTATTAGCGAAAATTAGTAAATCCGTGTTGCGTTTTTGTTTTTGCTTTTGTCGTTAGTTCGTTCACTGCTTTTTTCTATCTTCTTCTTATCTCGCATGCATATTGAAACGAATCAAAGCGGATCGATCGTAGATTCGTAACTTCCGCGATGGTGAAATGAACCTGTTACTCGGCAAATTAACGAATTAAGCCAAATTACGTCGCGTTACGTTACCGTGAAGTTGAATCAGCATCGGGTATTCGAACAGCAATTGTACAAACTGCTCGCGGTCCTCGACAAGTTCCGATAAGTGCAGCTCCAGTACACGTACAACGAATAAAACGAAGATGGAGGAAATTTCCCCTCGCATACGTTAACCCTGTTACGTTATACGTTGCATCTTGTTATTATACATCGCGAATATACAAAATCACGAATCGCATGTTCTCGCATCGATCTCGCCGGTAACTGACCTTGATAACCGTATCGTTCGATCGATCGGATCCAAGCGACACCAGATCGTTGGATAAAACGGCATCAACGGTTATTCGCCTATTCGAATCACGTTCGCTGTTTCCATTCGCGACGATTCGAATTCGTGGCACGCTGTCAAACGAGAGTTTAAATGGCGTTCGTAGCGTGGTGTCGTGTGGTTTCTGGCGTGGTTTTCGGCAACGTTGGCCAACAGGATATCTCGAAGCGCGTAACAACGATAAACAACTTGCAACGGTATCGATATATATTCGAACCCGTACACGCTGGACATATATGACCACGTACACGCTGTGTCATGGACGAATATCAATTGCCTATTCTAAATGGTTATCGATAACGCTAGAAGACGGTATACGGACGAGGACGATGGCGTACGTTCAACGTTACAAAGTATACAAGTTTTCTTGCTGCTGCAAGTTTTCTACGAGCGATTCTCATTAATTCCTCGTTATATACTTTCGTCGTATCCTTTGAAATCGCGTAGAACGCCCGCTCATAGCCGTTCTTTCACCTAACGCTCTTCGTTATTATCGATTTCTAATTCCAAGTCGGCGGTGTCCGAGACTCTTTCGACGCGTGTCGAAAACAAAAAAAAAAAAAGAAGCGAACAAACGACGAACAAACGATAAATAATGAAAGCGAGGCAAGAGAGAATCGTGTAAAAAGGGCGCCAGGCGTACACCGATACGATACTTTAACGGCAAATAACGATACTCGAGATAATTGGAATACTCGCAAGCCATGCTCGCGACCCGCTATCCTTTTTACTATTCCTACGTGATATTCCATCGGTTCTCTTCCCCTCTGTCCTCGTGATCTACCGTTCTTTTCCTTTCCTTTACTCACGATCGACCAACTCTTTCCCCGCTGCCGCATCTGCCTATCATCGATCCTTTCCTCCATACTCCTCGCTCGGATACTCTGCTCGTATCGTGGAATACGTAATTTCTTTAAATACGTCTTTCGACTCCTTTAAACCATCAAAGCGTATCTTTCTGCCGACATGTCGATTAAACGTAATTGGATGGAGGAGCGATGTTGGAAGTTAACGCGTATCGAAACGTAAATCGTTGTTTTCGAAACGCAATTTTCGACTATATTCGAATGCGGGTAGCGCGCTGGTCGTGGCAAAGGCAAAGTGTCTTCTTTCGTGCAAGACGTTGCCAAAACTCAAATCGATCCTCCCTTTGTACCATTTGTTTTCGTCCCAGGCCTTCTTCTTTTCGTAAGTCACGATAACAGAACGAAAATGCACCACCCACCTTTTACACCATCACCGTCAAGTTTCTTTTCGTCGATAAATGACGCGCACGTTTCTATCCCTCCTTCCAGCGGACGCGTTCTCTCGCGAACATCGATCCTTTATGTTGCTTCGTTAGAGCAGGTTTTCGCTTACATCCACATATCGTGCAATATAATAAATCTCTATCTATCTTATTTGTATTTTATCTAGACGCGTACGTACAAACGACTAGATTACTTTTAATCAGCCGTTTCGTTACGAAACCATATACCATAGCAAATACGCTACGATAGAAATCTCGCGACGCTAGGCGACCCTAAATGCCGTAAAACGCCTCTAGTATAGTAAAAAATGCGACGTTTTCGAGACGTCCGCCAGAAGGTGTCAGAACCTCGTTTAGGGTCGAAGTAACGAAATCGCGCCATTGTGCGATTTTCACGAAAACTCGGATCGCAGTACAAGAAGCAATAGCGTTTTTTAGCAATAACCCGACGTACGAGATGCACCTACCGCGCGATCGTTACGTGTCGCACATAAATTTGGCATTTATATACGCAAATTTCTTTTACCTTTTAACATTTACATACGTGAATTTTCTAACATTACAACCAATTCTCTTTACAGTTATTACCGATGTAGGTTATTTCAAATTTTGTAACATTCGTGTATACCATTTTGGTTAGATAGTTCAGCGCTTACGCGTGTACTTTTTAATATTCGAACGTCGATATATATAAACTGCCTGGAATTTAACGAAACGTAAATCGTTAGAAATCGAACGTTCAACTGTATATCTGTTTTACGAACGTAAGAAAATCACATGGAAGCTGGTGGAAGGGTCGCGACATCTAGAAAAACCGAAGCTATCGGAGAAATAAATCGGCAGAAATTTCCCAATGCTAGCGAGGAAAGAGCACAGCAGGCCTCTCTAAAGCCAGGCTTACGGGTTACACTAGCGAGTGTTTCGTACTTTCTCCAGAGACATGCCTACGTCCACGTAGGCGTGTGTATCAAAGGATTCTAGACTCTTGGTCCGGCCACTCTGAATCGTCGACAAATAATATACGTATTTATTTTGCGCGTTCGAAGCGGAGCACGCCGAAACATTTCCCGAGTTTACAGGAAACTATAGGTCGTCTCCGTTCTCCCTTTTATCGTTCAAATGTTTTTCCGCATTTTTCGAAAATTTCAAACCGTAACAACGACCGTGTCGTGTCGTGCCGTGACGTGTCGTGTCGTGTCGTGTCGTGTCGTGTCGATCGTTCATCTTCGTCGATAGTTTCCGACAACTTGTACCCTGTAACGATGATTATTGTACCAGCGTAACACTTTGCTTCTTTGCGTGCGTGTACGTCCATAGATCGTGAAAGATCCGAAAGGAATGCTACGGCGTTCGTCCTCTTTCGTTGTGCCCTGACGCCTACGACAGGATGCATTCATTCAATTCGGTAGATAAAAGGATGATAAAAGTAGCTGAAGTAAGATTCGGAACGAAGAAAACGCGATATCGGTTTCGTTGGTAATTTTCTGACGATCTACGTTCGGCTTAAGCCTAGAAAGATCAATTACGCGATAAAACGAAAGATCGAAAAGCGAGGAGCGAGTCTCGTCTTCGACGATAATTAACCGTTAAGGTACAGAAATTCAAGGAATAAAACATTCTTATCGAGGCGGAAGAGTTTGGTAAGGAAGAAAAAACGTTGCGAAATTATTAAGTTAATTGGCGTGTAATTAAAAAACTGCCAACCGTTATTCAAGTTTATTTACTCTTGGAACGTAATATAGATAGATTACTTTCGACGTTGAAATCTTTTCTATAAACATACGATCGACGTTTTTACAATGCTCGATAATAATAATTAATAGAGATAAGGAAGCAGACATTTGCCTATAAAATGTACGTTAACGTACGATTTCAACGTTAAAGTACAATGTTCGAAAATCGGTTGCCGAGCACGAGGGAACGATACTTTCGGAGAAAAAAACTCAAAACGAAAGTAACGAGCGGGCAAAGTTAAAAAGAAACGTTTACGATCTCCGTGCAACTAGGAAACGAGCTGAGAGTGACTGGTGGAATCGAAATCGAACGAGCAGATTTCTTCGTGATTGCGTGAATTGCGTCCGTTTTGCGTCCTTTAGCGCTGACGAACCGACGAACAGCAACGATCGCCGAATTACGTTCCGTGTTTTCCGCGGCCGGAGCACAAGTTAACGGGTCTAACGATCGAGTAATGTTCGCCAGGAAGAGGCTAGTTTCCGATTTTACACGTCCCAAACGACTACCTACTTTACTCTTTTTACAATCCTTACGTTTCTTTCGCAACGTCCAACGAATATTTCTCTACGAGTCAGTTTCCTGATTTCTCTGCTTCGTTTTCGGTCTTTGGCCTTTCCTGCTTGCGAAGGCTGAAACGCTCGACGATATCTCGGTATCTCGAAACAAGCTTTTCAAATACCTTTAAAACAAATGGACTAGAAAATGCTTCGCCTCTTAATGGATTTCAATAGCGAACGTCGTTCTTGAATAACAGAGGCGCGCCTCTTCTGTTCGGTTCTATTCTATTCGGTTCTATTCTATTCGGTTCTATTCTATTCGGTTCTATTCTATTCGGTTTAGTTTTATACTCGATTAACCGACATTTCAACTTTCCTAAAATCCTACGACGGAACAAGGATAAAGGTGATTCGTTTAATCGGAACGAAGCGACGGAATACGACGATGTTTAAATATGTCGTCCGTGGCGTGATTCCGAACGACTCTTCTTCCTTGTACGTGTAACTGTACGTCGATCTGCCATAGTTTCCGAGATATTGGCAAAATGCTATCGGTACCGCTACAGCGAATTGCGCCTATGATCGTGCGTCCGTGACGGCGTGCGAGTTCGTATCGATCACCGGCCTAAGGCGCGCTCTTATCTTTTGTGTTTACAACACGGTATATAAACGAACATTGAGTAGAACTTAGGAGATGCTCACGAGGTAACCGGCTGTACGAGGCTGTAAAGGAAAGCGTCTATATTTCGTTGTAACGATAACGACAACGACAACGGTAATAACAATAATAATAATAGTCGTTACAACTCGATTAGAAGCGCGGATCGTCGATGCATCGGGTTTGACTCTGGTTTTCTCAATTCGGCAACGCTCGCGCGAAACAATTTGCCTTCTATCGCCTTCTGTTTCGTAAAATAATACCAATTATTCGTTTTCTATAAAAGTAAAGATAGACGAAAAGATAAACGATCGACGATTAACGCGTACGTTGTTACGACAACGCGACGATTATTTGGATGTTCGAAGATTCGGTTAATGGGAAATTTCGATAATACGCAAAGGTTTATCGGGTATTTACGTTCGTAAATTACAAGTTAACTACAAGTTAATTACAAGTTAATTACAAGTTAATTACAAGTTAAGTTACTTAAAGATTTCGACAAGGACTGTACTTACTCGAGGTTAAGGCTCGAAGCATCTCTCGGACAACACGGGACTGCACTGTGTCTGGGAAACTATGGCCGCGACCGACGCTTGCACGCAATGCAAAAATCGGAGAGGCCGTAACGGTTCCACGGCTTCGCCTTAATTTCTTTTCTTTCGAAACGAAGGATACGTCGATGGATTTTAAGGGAGCACTGACCTACCTGTTCCAGGCTTTCGTTCGATCACATCGAGTTAAGCGGCATTCCTATCTCGACGAAGAAAATGAGAGACGCGATTTATCAACGGGCAATTACGCCGCGAGTAGCTTGCATTTTCAGATGATTTCCGATGATATCTCGGATGGACGGTGCTTTAACGCGAGAGATTAGAATGGAATGTAACGTTCGCCTGCCTTCGAGACGTTTGAAAATCTTCTTGCCGAGATACGCGTTGTTTATCGGAGGAAGCATTCGATATACGGCTGCTTGTAACGCAAAACGCAACGCAAAACGCAACGCAAAACGCAACGCGCTCATGCAAGCACGATCGATACTTCAACAATTACGTGCTATCGCTACGTGCTATGGTGTTACGATGGTCGATCGACTTGCTATTTTCGTCAAAATGGCGAATGCGATGCGTAAGGCAAAGAAACGTACGGGAAGAAGGTGCGCAAAATAAATCAAGAGAAAGGATTCAGGAAGTACGTTACGCGAAGGTTTCACCCGCATCCGTATGGATCGCTGCGCTCTATCATCACGCGATTCAGTTGGATCATTTTCCCGAAACGTTAACCGAGCAAAATCATCTTGCGAGAGATCGTCTTTTTCTAAAAGAATCGAATCGTTCGCCTCTTTACGACGCGTTTGCTCTCTGACGCGTTGCTTGCAAATTAATTTTACGTAAACTCGATCGATATCTATAAAAATGTATAGCTACCAGATATAAATTATTTAGTATCGTTGAGAGGTATTTTACTTTTTTATTTTTAGCCGGAATTTTTCCATCGAGAGTGCGCCTCTTCGGAATAAACCATCTGTGAAATCTCTCTCTCTCTCTCTCTCTCAATTTATTTCGTCGTGTTCTTTCGTAATTTCTCTCCTTAGGATTCCAATATTCAAAATAACGAATAATCGGCCGACCGGACGAACAAAGTTCAAGAAATACGGACAAGCGTAATTTTCGACGCTTCGTAATATATTCTCGCGATCAAATCGAGTCGTAAACGAAAAAGAAAGTGGAAACTCGTTGCACGACCGCTGGATTTCAATCGTAACTCATAGGTGCATCTTGCTCGAGTCGGATTTCTCGTAGCGCCAAAAAATTGACCAGTTACTTTTTCAATTTCCCATTAAACGTCCTTGCCTTGTCGAAGCGAACGATAAACGAAAAGGAAAGTGGAAACTCGTTCCATGACCGCTGAATTTCAATCGTAACTCACAAGTTCGTCGTGTTCTAGCGGCTAGAGATCGTCGCATCTACGTCGCGTATCTCGATGATCCCTTGAACTAGAAAGTAATCACGATCCTGGAGAAAGAGAGAGAGAGAGAGAGAGAGAGAGAGAGAGAGAGAGAGAGAGAAAAACTGCAAAGTCAACGGAACAACGTGGCGTTCGGTATGCGATTATTCGCGACGGAAATATCGAGGAAATATACGCGTTCTTTGATAAGCCTGTCGTGTTTTCTTGCCTTCTTTTCCGATATTAAAATTTTGATCATTCGACGAGTCGGAACGCCTCGCGTAATACGTACCAAACAATAATATCTTCCCACACAAAATATTCGAACATTTCAAAAATTAAAATAACGAAATTTTTTATCCAATGCAAACTATTCGAGCAACTTTCGCGAATGAATACAAAGCAAACTCGTGCTATCGCTGATCGCATTTCACTTTGCCACATATATTAAACTATCGACGCGAGACTCTTGCCGACAACTTTCGGAAATCTACCTTCAGAAAGCATTTTACCCGAAACACAAAAATTCTCCTTTTGCCGGCCGAACACTCTAACTGGGACCAATTTCGATCCTATAAAAATCGATGAAAGTCTCCATCCGCGGTCCAACTAATTTATCGCGTATTGCAATCGATTTTCTGCACAATTTTTAATTGCTTCAAGGAACTCGCTAATTTTGATTAATAGAGGCGTTCAATCAGAGACTCGCCACTTTCACTTTTCTTACAACGAGCCTCTTTACCATCGAAGCTATACGTTACGAAACAAACGAAAAAATCCGTATTTCTTTTCTTCGTCTCGTTCGGCCTTATCGTCGTTCGAGCTTTTGGATTTAGGTCGGTATCGGGTTTCAATGGCAATGATTGGTCATCCGGCATAAACGTTATCGACCAACTTACGTAATAACGTCCCAGAAACCCGGACAATTAAAGTAAATACAGTTTGATTCGTCGAAGAGACTCTCGACAATGTTTACGCTTGTGCCACGATGCAAAGTTCAGAAAAAGTAGTTGCATTACGACTAGTAGCGTAAGAAGTGCCTCTGTCGATTAAAATAGCAAAGTTCGTTTAATATTTTGTAATTTGATTTCTATTTCTTTCGACCATCGCGAGATCTTGCTAGGCAAATATCGAAAGGCGAAGTTGAAGGTGCAAACCTTCCCTCTTTTTCTTTTCTTTTTTTCTTTTTTTTTCTTTCTTTTTCTTTTTTTTTCTTTTTTTTTCAAGGATTTAAGCCCTTAACGTAAATTCTGAAAATCAGCTACTCGCGTGTAAGCTACATACGTGACAAAATCCACTTTCTCTTTCTCTACGGTGTTGCGATATGGTTGCGGGTTTTGTTCTTTCAGGAAGCCAGTTCCACCGCGCTATTACGAAACACCATCTTACTTCGCGCGTTTTCAAATTCTTCTTCGAATCTTGCAACTAACTAGGCTACGGATTTGTAAAAACTCGTGATGCGATATCGGAAGTTTTCAAAGGGAACTCGGTTCGCACTTGCCGCTCTTATCGCCGTGCATTCTTACTCGTTCGTGCAAAATTAAATATTACGCGTAAAACGTATTTTATCTAGAGCATGTGAGAGAGCATGCGACGCGCCATTGCATAGATAGGGTTACACAGCCGATGGTAGCGAGCGCATGGTTTTGTTGCGCGCCAACCAACGGCCACCGTTACGTCCGATATGTAGGTCAGTGTAAAGGCCGTATGTTGGAAAGCTGTCGATCCAGCGACGGTAAACGATGCACGCTATTGTAAACATACCCGCGCCAGAAACTCATTTTGCCGCGTGTTTACGCGCAAAACGTGCTACGGAAATTGATTGATTGTATAATATAAAGCATTTCGTTCGAAGCCTTGCGCGTTTCCCTTAAAGAAAAATGAAGGAAAAGAAAAAGAAAGAAAAAAAGAAAGAAAGAAAGAAAGGAAGGAAGGAAGGAAGGAAGGAAGGAAGGAAAGAAAGAAAACGCCTATTCCGCGTTAAAATAAACTGCATCGATCGTTATTATCGTTTATGGGAAAGTCTAACGTTTCGTAAATAGATCTAGAAAGAGCGGAAACAATGAAAGTATTCAAAGTAATCGATTAGAAGCAAATTAGTAGTAAAACTGAAGAAGAAGAAGTAGTAAAACTGAATAAAGAGCGAAATACAAATTTTTGAAAGTTGCACGAACCCGGCTGATTTATCGAGAAACACGTTTTCTGGCCAAATATGTCTTATTGTGGTTTATCGTTGAAACACATTTGCCGCGGTGAAACGCTCCATAAAGTCGAATTCGCCCACCTGCTAATGTTTTCTTGCCTTTCCTTCGTTCCCGACAGCCCGAACATTGCCGTTCTCGCGGTTTGTGGCCAACGTTGTTATACTTATCGTAATAAACGCATTTACGGGCGCTCGAGAGTAATTTCGTTACGCAAGTTGATTCGTAATACGCGTTACAAATTTTATTCTCAATCGTAATTAATATTTTATCGACTATTTACTTTCTACTTATTTTTTACCGCGGTTGCCACTTTTACCGCGCATCGTTGTATCGTCCGTTTATTAAATTTTCCCAAAGAATTTTCCCAGAGAAATTTAGTACACGATATACATATCGATATACGATATATCGTAACCGTACGAGAGACGCACCTTGCCTCGACAAAATGGCCAATTATCGCCGAGGAATCGGCATCTGTACGTAGCTTGGTCGGAAAGACGATGGCAATCACCTTGACATTTACCGGGTAAACAACACGGTCGATTAATGTCGTGGAAGGCCGACAAATCGACTTGTATAATACCGGCTGAGTCATAGACGCATGTCCATGCTCGAGGGCTTCGAACAGTGTATCTACGTACCGAAACGTAGCGGATGTACTGAAAATCGCGATACTCCGTGCGAAAGTAAGTGGAAAGCGTGGTGCGACGCGTGGACGACGAGACAGAGTGGACGCGAGGCTTCGTAGGTACGTTTCGGAGCGAGCGAGACGACGCGCGTATCTCGGATCCGAGATCGATCGCGGATCGTGAAGAGCAATACGCGAGAAATCGGCCTCTCGCAACTCGCACCGTGATTGATCGAGCTACACCCTGCATGTCCTGTAGAGCTGTAAATACTTTTGTTCCTTATCGTTGCAAGGTCGTCGAATTCGACGAGGTTACGGCGACGCGTGGCCGATATAATCGGCGAGTAAGCGGACGTGAAATCGTCGGGAAAGTCGAGCTTAGATCTCGCCTGTGTCCGCTTCCCGCCTCTAGCGATGGGACAAACGTTGTATTCGTAAATACGAATCGCGTCTAATATCCAACGTTTGCTTTATAGAATTCCGTACTCCCTCCATCTGGCAGTTTCCAGCCAAGTCTAAATCGATCCGAGCGAATCGAAGTAGAACGTTCGCGGCAGATCGAGTCTTGTTTCTTGCGCTTTTATATAATACATTTAATAACAGAATAGAATGTCGTTGCGAGCAACGACCGTCCGAGACTCGTTCCACTTGCGGCCGGTACTCGAGCCCGTCGCTATGGCTATCCCTCTCGCCAACTTGCTCCTCGGTGTAGGCTGGATCGTTCCAATTAAAACGGTGAAACGTGACAAACTATCGTTAGTGTGTCAACTCGGTGCACGTGAACTTGAGAGACGAAGGGAACGGTTGATCGCACCGGTTGTTGTTCGTTCACCTCTGGATGGCCGAGATTTTTCAAAAGTTCGCACTGTCGTTGCGGAAACAAGCGCAGGCTTGGCGAAACGCAGCTTTGCCAGAAATATCGCAGTTTCGCTGTCGTAAGGACTTTTCGCTGCCGATACTGCCATCGTAAATCATCTTTTGGCGAACCTCGAGCTATTTTTACCATCGTCGTTGATCGTATCCTGCTTACCTTACGAGAAGCGATCGAAATTTATGGCTGTTGTTCGGTCGTCTTCGATGCAGATCGATTTGCATAAAGAAAGAAAAGAGACAACAGCGAGATAAAAGGTCTCGTCTCGACGGTTCGAAAGGGAAGAGAAACGGCGCGTGGAACCGCCGAATCATCCTCATGACCTAACGCATCGTACCGCTGCTAGAGAAATGCTTTCGATTTTTATTCACGACTAACGTAATCGAGCCTTTCCCTCTCGCTATCTGTCTCTCTTCCCTCTTGTCCCTCGTATTTGTTACGCGCGATTATGTAACACGCGTGGCCTGAAATTCGCAGACCAAGGAATAAATTTCACCTCGCCGTGCACCTCGACTCCGACGTCGTAACGATTTTTCCATCTTTGCGTAAAACGAGACTGCAATGACTCGCGTATCGCAAATACGTTTCCAAGGCAATCGACTATAGCTTCAGGCGTGCAAATGTGGAGAACGTGAGGGATAAATTAGCGTACAGACGAGTATTTCTAATACGGAAATAGTTAACAATCGTAATAGTTAAAAATCGTAAAGTAGGTAATTACTTTAATCCTTTAGCGCTTCAAACGAGAGAGATATCTGGCGACGATCGCAAAGTCCCGTATCTTGGTCTTGGTTTTTCTACACGCCGCTCCATCCAATTTTCAATTATCTACGAAAAAGGTACGGAGGTGTTACGTTACTTGTTTCGGTCGCAAAGCTGATAAAAGCACTCGGTCTTTGTAATGATTATCCGTGCCGTCTGGTTCGTATTTCTCAACGATCGATACGAAACTTTAATCGGAACCATTAAAATTGATCGGGGCCCGGTTCGTAAATTAAACCGGTGGAAGTGAATCGTCGTAAAGTAAATCGAGAGAAGCGAAAAACACGTTGTTCTAAGCTCTGCAGGCCGTGAAACGTGAAACGTGAAACGTTAAACGTGGAACAGAGCGATCGATCGGAGTTGGGCTTAATCGCAGCCGTTTGTTTACCTCGATCGAAGGAAAACGAGGAATCCATTGTGCGTGCGATCGCCACTTTCACTGCTTCTCCAACTAGTAAATACCGATTCGCTGTACGGTGCGGGATACCGCGTGAAATTACACCATCGAAGAATTTCAATTACCCTGCTACCTCTTAATATTAATTAATGCGCATCCTCCATGGAAACATTCGAGGCAATTTGCGATTTGCGAGAGCTTGCGCGCCAAAGTGACAGAACAGTTAAATTACTTTCACTTGTGCGGCCACGCGCGCTCTCTTGCTACGAAAACGATCGTTACTTTGTCATCAAACAATACCGATCGAAATTTTTTATAGTCGATAATAGCGGATAAGAGAATTACCGCGATGGAATTACGGTTCTTATTTCCCACTTAACCATACAATTCAATTACATTACAATAACCATTACAATTTTAGGAAATTCTATTATCCAAGCGAGAATTAACGATCGATTTACGTCGTATAATTTCCTATATGAATTATTTACGGAGACGTACAAGCGTCGCAAAGCGTCGCAAAGCGTCGCTATAAGGAAAAGAAGGCTGTAGTAATCGTGCTTTAAGCATAAATACGTTTTACTTCCGCCAGCACGCGCGCCGTTATACTTCCTGTGTAATTAGTTACGGCAACGATACAATTTCATCGATGCGAACAAAGTATCGCTCGGATGCAGGCCGAGTTGTCGAAAATGAAAAAAGGAAAAAAAGCCGTGCCACTTTCGCGAAACTTTTCCTGCTCGGGAACCTGGATTATTCGAGATGTCGATTGTTCGGCGCTCGTTCGCGAGCTACGCCGAAACCTCGTCCGCGTTTCTTCGGCGAAGAAAAACCCGTATCCTCGATACGAACCATTCGGACGGCTCGTACGACTTTGCTCGGCTGCAAGCCTGTAATTCGTTTGAGAGATTACGATCTGCACATGGTATTGTTGTTATCGCCGGTGACAGGAGATTATAGAGATTACTCCTCGAAACTAATAGCTAAATTCCACTGAATCTAAAGATCGTAGCAGGCCTGCGAATACTTAAAATTCGATTTTCCGCTAATCGCAAAGAAAACTAATTCTTCTAGGCTTCTAGGCTTCTAGGCTTCTAGGCCTGTACGCTGGTTGAAAAGAGTTACGAGATCGGTGCTGGCTATCAGAAAATTATTACTTTTCCATCTATTTCCTAGCGCGATTAATAAAAAAGAAGCGTAACATCCGTATTTCCTTCGTTGTAATTATAAAACGATGATCGTGATCTCGAATCCCTCGCGCTACGAGTAAACTAGCATGTTGCGTAGCGACAGTAACGAGAGAATCGTCATTTCCATAGATAGACGATCGTGTAATTGCGACAGATCCGTCACAGTAGGTGATCACCATTCGGATAAGCGACAATTATATACGAGTATGCAGTAACGAGTTGGGTAGAAATAATGGGTTGCAGGTTCGGTTGCGGACGAAGGGTTAAATCTGTCGACGTTTCAAAGTGGCACGAAGAAAGTTTCGTTGTTTCATATACACGGTGGCTGACGGAAATATCGAAACACGCGTCAGAAAACGTTTGTAGCAACGTATCGCGCGTGTTGTACGAAACTTTCCGAAATTTTCTTAGCCTCGAATGCTATTATGCGAAACGATCGCCCTTGGACCGCCCTACGTCGCGTCTGCTTTCGCCGCGTGTGCCGTTTAGACGACTTTCTTACGGCGACGCGACACGACGCGACGCGCTCTTCGTCCCCGACAGAAACCAGAAAGAGGAAAAGCCCGGTTGAAGGAAGCAAACGGACGAAAAAATGATGGCACCTCGTCGATTCGGAGGAGAAGAGAGAGGCGTGTGCAGGAAGTGGTACAGCATTGCCGGAGGGAAGGACGTCGAATCTAGGTCACAACCGTGTTCCTCTCTTCGTGTTTGCGCAGATATGTAGGCACCCAGTGGTTCTCATTCACGCCATTCACGCCATTCACGCCATTCACGCAGTTTCCTGTAAATATTTGCGTAAATATCGTTGACTCGTTTCCTTCTTCGACGATCGATGTAAACAGTTCTGTGTATCGACACGGGTACTCTCGCTTGCTCCGTATTTTTTTTTTCGAGGATTTAATCGAACCAAACTTAGTGAGTGTCGACGGTCGCGTTGATCCCGCGGTTATCGGCTTTAGGAATTTGGATTTATTTCGTTGAAAAAAAAAAGAAAAAAAAAAAAAGAAACGCGCTGTACGATCGACTTAAGAAGAACAACGGTGCTGGAAAAGTCTTCGAACTTCGAACACGTGTTCCTTAGTATTTCCGTTCGCGATCAACATATTATACGTTATATTTTATAAAACGTAAAATAAAATGTCGGCTTTAAAATATTGGTCAACTCGTGTCGGATCGATGATAACTTGTATCGGAATTTGTATCGGAAAAGGAAGAAAAGTTGAGAAAGGGGACGAGTGGCGGCGTTAAAAATTCCATCGACCGTCACGGAACGGATCTGTCGGAAGTCGCGGGTAGGAGCGTTAGAACGGTTTTCACCGAGATTTTCATCGACCTAATTTTTCCTCGGAAATCAGGCCGCGCAAAGAGAACTTGCACGATCTCTAAACGACGCTCGAAGTTCGTTAAAAGTCGCTTGCTTTCTGCAGTAACATCCGGCTGAGCATGCGGCAGGGAACGTAATTAGAAAGCTTCGAAGAGGAGTTACGGCATCGTTCGCGCTATCTGTCAACCGGTAGAAACGTATTTTATAAATTTCTACCCATCGACTGCGCCTTCCGTTTCGTATACGCGGGTGTGTCGAAAGTAGTATAAAGACGGCCTGTTCGAATTTCAGACGATTAGGAACGAATGATATTCGATTTGCTTATTTATGCACTTTTACGCGTCTATCCTCTCCTACGCGTACGTAGAAAGATTAGTCAAAATCGATACAAAATGTGTTTTGCGTGACGAAGACGAAGATTAATGAACGTGGTTTCTTCGTAACGCGCGTAATCAGGATTATGCCGAACCGATCGAATGGTCATCGTCGAACAGTTTATTTGCGCGATTTATCAACAGCCGTGGACCCATCCGTACTATTCGCGTCATCACCTCCCGACCAGAGTTCCACGTGCCCCGATTACGTCCTCTGTACAATTTCCTACGACACCTGATACTAACCAACTAATAACACGATGTAATAATACGTATCTAGCTTTAGCTGGATCGGCTAGATCGATCGAAACTTGGGTAAAGTGATCGAACGAGTCGAGATAATGACAGATTTTCGAGACGAGTCTGCTCTTTCGTGAACTTCACGACGCGTTTCAATTTTTACGATCGATCGATCGCCTCGATTCGTTTCGACAGTCGCATAACCACGATAGTTGATAGTTGCGAATCACTGGGAACGCCGGCGCCGCGGTTACACTCTCGCTTTCGAAATAATAATTATTTAATGCTCGAAGTCGTTCGTGGTGAAATGCGAGCGACCGGTTTTTGGCCAGCCTCTTTGGTCCATCCGGCACCCGAAAGCCAATCTCCGTACCTCGATCCATCGGACAGGCTTTCCGTAACGAGCAAAGGTATCGAAAGCATTTTCGAAAGGGCGATCCCCGGTCATCGAAAATTAAACTGGATTTTACGTAACGGAACCGGGTGAACATTCCGTTTGCGCTGTTGTTACATCTAGCGATTTTAGCGGGCCTCCGCGCCGTCACCATGACGGCATCGTCGCCAAAATTATGCAACATCGTGGCCGCTCTTGCTCGTTCGCTCTGCAATCTTTTATGCAATCTTATGTTTTCGCGAAGATCTTGCGTATGTAAATATATCCACGAACACATACTGCGTAAGGACGGAGAAAATACAATAATAATCGACGAATAGGTAATGCGATATTAAAGAGTTGCGATCTACGCAGTAATTCGTCTCGACTACTAAGAATCATGGACCGGTACTTGGCATTGTTCGGATCTTTGCAGTTTTGCATTTATCATAAACGCATAAAAATTGGTAGTCCAGTTGTCGTATCGTATCACGACCTCGAATATCTTTTCGAGCAATTTCCGCGCGTGACAACGTGGCGTTTAGATTCTACGATCGGGATTTCGATCTTCCAGTTCCCGATGGAAATGACTTCAAATTAATCATGGTTTCTCATTTCGACGCGATAATTACCATTTAGCAGAGAACACGTATTTAATCAGCGAGTTATTCTCCGTTTAACGTAGGTGACGAGCATTTGATTTTTACAGATCGTCCTCTTACGGTTCCAGGATCTCGATGTTTCGTGTTACATGTTTCCCGATGTTTTATCAATTTCTCTGTCCATTTTTCTAAATTCTCAAATTATCTAACCGACTCACCGGTCGCTATAGTTCTCGGCGGGACGCGAAATCGACTCCACCGTCGACTCGGTGGATAATTCGATAGAGTGGATGGTGGATTCCACGAGAACCTTATTCGTCGTAATGCAAGCTCCCAGGCTACTTTATCAGGCTATTGTTCTATCGTATTCCACAACTGCGCGGGTACCTTGGCACTATCTATCAGGGATGGATCGAGCGAAACGTCTGATCGTATCTCGCCGATTCTACTTACTTACTTACTTACTTTAGCGAACGCTTCTACTTACGCGTTCGTTCATTCGGCTCGTTCTTCTCTGGCGAATGAGATTTCTTTGCGCAGGCGCGCTAGTCGAACGAAGCGAAGAGTCGAAGATAAGAGTCGATGATAAGAAACGAAAGCGGTGTCGATCGATTAAACGTGTTCGATGAATCGAATAATTTCGAGAAAATACGACGATAATACACACGAATGGAGAATCGTGCCGAAAAAATCGTAGAGAAATTTAGGGGATGTAATCCTTTCGAAACGATGACCTGGTACAATTTGAGTTGAAACAACGATTTAAATCACGATACCTTGTTACAGTTTATATTCTAAAATAGAAATAAAAATGGGAGATACAAAGTATAACGAGATATCTATTTAATAACTCAAACTGTTATAGTCGTCTGCGTTAACGCGATAATTCCAGTTGGAAGTCGATCGAACGTTCGTCCAATCTATGCACGAAAAGTGCCAATTTAATCTTTGCATTTTAAGGCACGTTCGAACTTCAAGCCGAGTTTTCTCGATGAAAGAGTTCTCTCTCTCTCTCTCTCTCTCACACACACTCTCTCTCTCTCTCTCTCTCTCGGTCGCTGAATCTTTTCATTAGCCGGACGTTAATTAATTAATGTTCGACGAAGAAAGCGTTTGCAGCTGCTCTCCTCCTATAATGATACGAGGCGTAAATCGATCGTTCCGTTTCTGCTGCAGGATGAGGAGGAAGAAACAAGGAGTGACCGAGGGCGGAGAAGCGTCGATTCTGCTACTCGTCGCATTGACTCCTGTTATCTGTTCCGCTGGAATCCTGGACCCTTGGCAGTGGGCACGTAGCGATCGAATCGACGTCAACATTCCTTGGCTGCCGTGTAATTAGATTTTGTGAAACCCGGTGTACAAGATGGCTCGCTTTATATATATTTTATTTATTATTATTATGGTGATTTTATTTTATCAGTCGAGAACGAGACACGATGCTACGACGAGCTAGGGTGCCTGAACATAACCAGAAGCTGGTATCACCTTATCCATAGACCGCTTAACGTCTTCCCTTTGCCACGAGAAGTCATCAATACGAAATTTATTCTATACACGAACGATAATAACGTCGAAGTGAGTAAGACGGTACATATTTACGATTATAATTCTTTCTAACTGGCTAATTACTTGCTAAATCACAACTTGCGGCTAAACGTTTCAATTCGTAACGCTGTTCACAAGATTTTCCCCGTTCTTTTCTTTACCGATTTCTCCTTAATGGAACATTTTTTCCATCTTTTCACAGGGCCAGACCTTGTCAGCCGCGAAAGACAAGTCGATCAAACGGTCGTACTTCGATCCAAAAAGGAAAACAAAATTCATTATACACGGGTTCATAGATACACCGCTTAGCAATTGGGTGAACGTAAGTGAATCGCTTCCTCGCGTCGCTCTTTCGCTCCTTTAATTTCCCCGTATTAAGAAAATATTTTTACATTAATTTCCAATTAACGACGTATTATTTATCAAATAAAGGCGTATTTTATCGTTGAAAATTGATTATGAAGCACGATTTTATTAATTTTGTTCGCGCGTCAATAGTAGTAATAGCAGTAGTAGTAGCAGTAGTAGTAGTAGTAGTAGTTGGAAGTTTATTTACATTTAACGACGATATTTCCTAGTTTAACCGATTTACTTACATTCCTATCTAATCTGTTGTTTAAATCGTCGCCACAGGAAATGAGAAACGAATTATTGAAACATGACAACTACAATGTCATCATAGTTGACTGGGGTGGAGGAAGTTTGCCACTTTATACTCAAGCAACCGCCAACACGAGGCTGGTCGGCCTTGAAATAGCTCATCTCGTTAAACACCTGCAGGTAAAATGAATTTCGCGAACAAGCAAGCAAGTAAGCTAGCCGCTCTCGGCAGAACGTTCTTTTTTTTCCCCCCGAAAAGAAAAGAAAGAAGAAGAAAAGGAAAAAAGTGGCTTTATAGCACATTGTGACGTTTAATCCGATTCCAAAGCAAACTTTTGGATCACTTAGGTTCGTTTCTAGGTGGTACAGATATCTCAAAAGCACGACTACGAAGGAACGTGAAATTATTGACTCGAACGACTAAGAAAGCCGCAAGTATGTTACTCAAATCTATCGTTTGAAATATCGTATGCGGACTTTCCCTCAAACTGCTTTTCACATGCTGTTTGTTGCCTCGGTTTTATCGCTTAGTTTACGTAAGCTTGGTTTATGGACAAACTCATCGATAACTATCGCGCAGAATTTGATGTTGCGTGATCCGATTTATACCCAATTTGAAATTGAACGAACAAATTAAATGACGGTGCGCGTATATCGTTCTATCAGATGGCCACTCGTAATACACGTGTAACATATACAGCGGATACAGAAAGCATTTACACGTCGTACAAATTGATTATTCTTATTATTTATTTGGTTTATGTGGTCACAAGACGTGAACATTTCTAAATACATGTTACGATATAAAACACTATGAAACACGAAATGTCGAAGCTAGGTAAAAAAAGATGCTGCATTGGGAGATAAGAAAAGGAGATGGAAAGATCAAAGTATTGTTTGTTAAAACGCAGACAAATTATGGACTGGACCCGAATGACGTGCACCTGATCGGACACAGCTTGGGGGCACATACCGCGGGATATGCGGGAGAAAAGATGGGAGGGAAGGTTGGTCGTATTACCGGATTGGATCCTGCAGAGCCCTATTTCCAAGGGATGCCCAGTCACGTAAGGCTGGACTACACCGACGCCAAGCTGGTCGACGTCATTCACACCGATGGCAAGAGCTTCTTTTTCCTAGGTAACAGAAAAATATGTTAACGCGGCTACCTACTGACCCCGATCTTCCAATCCGATTATTAATAATCATCAACTTTACGTCGAACACAATTCGAATCGCAAATCTCGTAGCTCTTTCGAACCACTTTATCTTGCATCCTATAACAGGCTATTCCTACGAGCAGCGCTTCGTATACACTTAATACACAGTTTCCTGTATTCGCTATTTCAACGTTGAAAGTTAACTACGTGTATATATATACGTTTATTAAGTACATCGTATCGTATTAAAGTCGCTCGGTTGCTCGTTAAGAACAAGGAGGATTATTAAATGTAATAAGATCTTACGGACTACGTTTATTTGAATTACGAGCAACGCTCTGATCGTTCTATATTATAAAGTAACTTATCGCGCGATAAGGGCTTCCCGGATATGGAATGGTGCAACCATGCGGCCACCTGGACTTCTACCCGAACAATGGCAAGGAACAGCCAGGATGCACGGATCTCAGCGAAACTACCCCTTCCTTGCCTTTAACCCTGATTAAAGAAGGTCTGGAAGAAGCGTCGCGAGTACTGGTCGCCTGCAATCACGTGCGTTCCATAAAACTCTTCACCGAGAGCATCAACTCCAAGTGCCAATACGTGGCCCACGAGTGTTCCAGTTACGCCAGCTTCCTCAGGGGCGAATGTTTCTCGTGCAAGAGCAACAACAGTCTTAGTTGCGGTATTATGGGTTACCATGCAGACACCAGTCCAGCTTTGCTCGGAAGGCAGGCTATGGGACAGGATATTCTGTCTCTGCTCGGATCGAAATTCTTCTTCGCCACTGGCAAAGAAGATCCTTTTTGCAGTGAGTGTTACAAATATCCTAGCCCTTGGATTTCATCAATTTTTTAAGTCTTCTATCGGTGTTTCTAAATAATCGCAATTACGATTCGGTGTATATTCCCGCACGGACTTGCAGATTCGTTATACCTTAAAGCATTGTTTCCAAAGAGAAAAAATCTGCGTTTCTATGAAACAACCTACCTGAATGCAATTCCAAAGAAAGAGTGAATCCGTCGTTTCGAACGTCCTGGAAATATCTCAAAGTGAATTTTACATTCCATCGATCTTCGTTTGAATTTTATCGATTCTTGCTGCAACGCTTCTGCACTGGATCGAACTTGTCGGCCAGTTCCGAGCTTAGCTGTCACGCGATTATTTATTATTATGAATCGCGACAGGCGGCTTTCACCCTGCTTATCGTCGAGGAAAATTGCTACGTGTCTCGAAACTAATTTAACTCTGCCCTACATAAGAATCCACTAGAAACTTGCAACAGCCGTTCAGCCGATCGAATAAAATGCAAATGATCTTTCGATGACCTCGAAACGATTTTCAATCCTTTATCGACAAATAGAATCAAAGTTACCAAATAATAATAATAATAACAGCAACAATAACAATAATAACAACAACAATAATAATAATAATAATAATAATAGTAATAGTAATAGTAGTAGTAATAATAGTAGTAATAATAGTAATAACAATAATAGTAATAACAATAATAGTAATAACAATAATAGTAATAACAATAATAGTAATAATAATAATAATAATAATAATAATAATAATAGTAATAGTAATAATAATAGAATAAATAATAAATAGAAAGATGGAATTAACGAAAGATAAATAACTTCATTTTTAAGTTATTAACATGCAAATCTCGATTACTTGTCAGGGAGACATTACAGGATCACCATCGATCTTGCCCGGCCACCGAGTGCGGAAAGTTGGGTCCAAGGCTTCCTGAAAGTCACTTTTCACGCGGAAAATGACATTATTCGAGACATTGATCTCACGCCTAGGTAATCTTCGCGTATCTCTATAATTCTACTAAAATTAATTCCATCGTCTCATTCGTAATCAAACGCTTCTTTCTTAAATATTCCTCGTAAAAGAGGAAAACTACGATAAATACACCGTTGCCTATCGAGATGAAACCACGAAACGATAAACAAATAAATAAAGAAAAGAAAAGAAAAGAAAAGAAAAGAAAAGAAAAGAAAAGAAAAGAAAAGAAAAAAAGAAAAAACGAACAGGGAAGATAATCTGCCATAGATACAGATATACGAGCATGATCTCATCCGTACACAGAGTGTTGATAAACAGCAGTCTGATACTCGAGGGACTCGTAATATTCTCCTCGCCTATAGGGGTAAAATGGCGTCTAGTCGAAAAAGCACGCGCACTGCATATCGAGGAAACTCGAGACGATTTTAGGGCAGGCACGGATCTTGCGGCGCTATTCTCGTCTCAAGTTGCTACTTTCACACACGGTACACGTGCTTTTTCGTTGCCTGGCTTTCGCGATATCTACTTCGAACTTAATTGCCAAACTTTTTGCTTCTTTCATTGCCGCGACCGTAGCGGTTACATGAAATTGGAACATGGATCGACAGTCCGAATGGTCGTCGCTCATCCGGCCGGTGCATCCGGTGAACTTGGGAAAATTCGACGCGTTGAGCTTTCATGGGCCTACGATATGGACGTGTTACAACCGAAGTCGCTCTGCTTTTTCTGGTGTAACGATCGCCTCTACGTGAACAGCGTCACAGTGGACGTTATGGAAATCCCGGGAAGAGGGTAAGCCAATTATCTTTCAACGTTATTTGGCGCCGGATATTTAGCGGTATTCCTCGACGTCGCGTCACGCATACAACGTATGTGTGTTCATAACGTTGACAGTGTACATGATATTCGACGTTTAAAGTTACACGCAATGATTTAATAATCGTATAATATTCCATCGTATCGACACGTTCATAACATTATCTTTCGTATACATACATCTTTGTAGATTTGCATACGTTATTATATGCGCAGGAAAAGAGAAGCAGACTTCACCAGTAAGCTCTGTTCAGCAAGCAGGCAGGAGTACGCGGAAATTGCCAGCGGTTCCACGGCGTCTTTCGTCGACAACTGCTGACAACGTCTTCAACTTAATTTAACATGTGTCTGAGTACAACGTGACAGTTTGCGGTTCTCGTTCCTGTGAAAAGTATAGAAATTAAAGTGCAATCTAGCGCATATCTAAAACGATAAGAATCAGCGGCATGAATAATGAAAATCATGGCAGAGTCCACAAAGATCAACTGAAACCTGTATTTCACAATGGTGTATTTCATTCGGAATACGTTCACAAGTTTTTATATAAAAAAGAAAGGCAAGGCAAGATTCGTTTCGACAGAAAATTTATTTAAAAAAAAAAAAAAAAAAAAAAAATAAAAAAACAACTGTAACTGTACAAATATATATGTGTGTGTATATATATATATATATATATATATATATATATTTGTTTGTTTGTTTGCACGAGTCACAGGTAAAAAAAAATCGTAAACGATAGTACATAGGCATCTTTCGAAAGCGAAACGCGAAACACGAAACCACAGTGGTTATAATTTTCATGTATCGTAAGAAAAAAAGAATATTTGAAAAGACCTAATATCGTTTTACAGAAAAATACCTCGGAAGAATTCGCATTTCATTTCTTTTTTATCCTGTAAAGTGAGGTGCAATGTGAATATTGAATTTGCGATGAAAATGATATACATACATATAATAATATAACGTAAGGTAAGCCGACGCGCGTCTGCTGCAGTAATCAATTACCATCGATTACTTTGTACATCTTGTATATATGAAATTGCATAGATATAACTAGATAATGCTAGTGTTAGTATAAAAGCAGATAGTCATTTTACGAGTGATCGACGACGGCGATAACTTGCTAACGCAAACACTTTTTGGTTCGTGCGTGAACTGTCATCTACGTAAACTTCTATACAATATTTACATAAACAAAAATACCGCCCGTTGTAACGTAATAGCGATAATCACTTGTGATATCTCTCCCCTCTTCTGTTATACATGTAATTTAAATACTACGTTTAAATATATAATTTACTGGTAACACTTTCCTCGTTAAAAATTGTACAAATCAGAATAAGCGGACATTTGTAAATAATACGAGTATATATATATATATATATATATATATATATATATATATATATATATCTTGTACTGCGTATTGTTCAAACGTTTCTAACATTAAAAATCATTTTATACGATATAGCTAAATGTAAAATATAAACTTATTACGCTATATAACGACACCGTTCCGATTAACAAATCACGATACTCTATCATGAAGAATACGATCTTCCTCTGTTTCCTTCTTCTTTATCTTTTTTCTTCTTTTCATTTCCTTTTCTTCTTTCCTTTTCTCTCCCCCCCCCCACCCACCCACCCACTCCTTCTTCTTTTAAGGGCTTTTTCGTTTTTGTAGAGGGGTAAATTTTCAAAGGCTACAGGAAAAGAAACACACTTGTACAGCTTGCTAATCTTTTGCAATGTTTACTCCTCGATAAACGTTGTACACGTGAATTCGTCGCTTATACAAAAAAAGATCATCGCGGAGTGCCAGCTATACACGGTAACACATGATTTTTTTTTTTTTTTTATCTTACACGAGATTCAACAATGATCGAGTAAAAAAGCCGTCCGCGTTTGTTCAACGCGGTAACAAGGGTTGGTAAAATATATATAATATGAATATATAGCGATATACATAATATAATCTAATAATCTCTATCTGTTGTATAACGTATAATCTGCGTATAAATAATAAATAGAAAAACGAGGAGCGGAGGAAACGGGTGATTAGCTTGGTAATAACTTTAGCACTAAATTACCATTACGAACATCCACGGATCTATGGGGCCATCGCGCGCGCGCGCGCGCGCGTGTGTGTGTGTGTGTGTTTGCGCGCGCGTGTGCGCGCGTGTGTGTGTGCGCGCGCGCGCGTTTGAGAGACAATGAGAAAGAAAAAGAAAAAAGAAAAGGAGAGAGAAAGAAAAAACAGAAAAGTGAGAACGATAATAGAGAAACAGTGAAGTAACTAACAGTACATGTGAATATACAGCTGATTCATTTGGCATAGTAGTCTAGAGCGTTCCTTTTTCTAGCGCGCAATAGAATGGTCAGTGAAGATCATCGACCCAAGCAGTTTCTAATGACTCGATAAGAGTACGAACAAAAGCCATTTCTTTTCGTGCATTTTCCAAGATCACACGGGGATCTTGCGAGGTACAGCGCAGTATATTTGGTGCCATCACCATTGCTAAATTGTTTGCATCCATTTTAGTACGGGCAACGACTTCCGGCCTGGCGAAAATCTGCAACAAGTATTTCATACATTGCGGTAATCCCAAATAAAGAAACGAGAAAACGAAGGGAAACGGGGCCATTCTACAGAGTGAGCTCGTTAGTTTCTATTAACCTCCTCTGACAAATCTACGTTACAAAGAATGACGGTTGATCGTTTGATTAATACCGACGATTAACGTTAATTAATGCTCCCTAAAGTAAATAGGGGCGCACTTTGATTAATGACTCGCTACTCTGACAATTGAGCGATAAGAATACGTATCTTTAATAAACGATAATTCGTACTTCACATTCGGTAATCGTACAGAAGTAAGAGTAACCGATAGCTAAGAATACTAACCTGAAGGAATCGTATTAAATGGCAAAGAACACGACGATTCAAATCGGGCAGACGATCTACAAGCGCGGCGACATTGGCTGCGGAAGCTTCGGCATCATCGTGCCTCATCGACACGCATTCCGTGTAAAAGGAATCAGGTATCAACGGTTCGTAAAGCTCTCGAACCCATAATTTTAACAGAGACGCCGGTGCATGAGCATCTTGAGAAGCTGCCAAAATCGTACCATCCTCGAACCTGTCCAGGCACGACTTTAAAGCACTGACCTCGTCCGCGTCCGCGGACACTCGGAATATCCCCTCCGTCAATATACCACCTCGAGCAAGCACTTGACGCGTCAACGTGGTCTGTATCCATGGTAACTCTCGATTTGGGAATCTGTCTCTCTGCAGGGCCATTACTTCCGATAACGTCGCCCCAAACATGGACGCCCGGAAAATCTGAATCTATGATTAAATTGAAATCGAATGAATGTCCATTTTATTAAGATGAACAAAATTTAAGGTAAGTAAGGTTGCGTTCGCCACTTGTAAAATGTAAACAAATAAAATAAGATATAAGACGATAAAGTAAAATAAGGTTGCGTAGTGAAAGGAAGAAACATACTCTCGCTTGATCAATATCTTCTATAGTAGCCTTGCGAGGCTGTCGCTTGCCATGTGCTCCAATTCGTTGTAAACGACGGCAGGCGACGGTTGCATAATGACTAACTTGCACGTGAATCGGCCACTTGGCCACTTCCGGAAACTGAAAATTCGGATCGCGATGTCTGTTCATATAGCCTTCGAGATAAGGCTCGAACGTAGCGCTGGGCGGCACGAACGCCAGACAGACAGCCATCAATTCCCAACCTCTACGTAAACTTTCTTTCCTTGGATTCTCTGTAGTTTGTCTACATATCTGGACGTATAACTCGTCCCGTAATGGCGGCTTCGAATACGCTGTATTCACAATGTCCATAGCTACACTGTCTAATGTCATTCCCACGTTAGCTTTCCGATCGCCCATGTACACTTGCACCAGCCTAAACAGATTGCAGGCTTCCCGTTTCAGTAACTTTTCACCATCTACAACTACCAGCATTGGCTGCGGTATAGGATCCTTGGACCAACTAAGAATGTCGCGGACGCTGAACTTCTTCCGGAACAACAATCTCAGTCCCTTCGGCCGTCCGCAGTTCAAGTTAAGATTGTCTTGTGCGTATTTCTCGATGTCGCCACCGCCCGCGCTGTCATCTCGCCTCGCCTCGTCCACGTCTGTGTTGTCCACACCGATACCAACGCTAGGAATAGAACTTATCGCGGTACACGGTGGAACTGGCGGCTGTCTTGTAGTTGCTGTCACGGTTTCCCTTGTATCGGCTTGCGGGGCGATATTCGGTGGCGACGGTGGTCGTACCTGCGGCCTCGTTAGAGTGTCAGCAGTATTGTAATACGTCGCTAATCCAGCAGTATCGTAGTTACCCAAATCTACAATAATAATATAAATATCATTTCAATGTACTCGCATATATATTTTTACGAATATAATTAAATCCTCGTTACTCTTAGTTCCTGGATAAATAATATAAACCAACCTGCATAGTGATCTTCAAGGTATTCTTGACTGGACGAATCACCTTGATTGCTCGCTGCTTCGTCGTCCGCAAATTGATCATCGGAATCGTCATCGGCTCTTCCGCCAATACCTTCGCCTCTTCCACCCTCTTCGTCCAAAGAATCGTCACCTTCTTCTACTAACAACGGATCCCCAAACTTGTAACAACCTACAAAATAATAAATTATTTTATCATATAAAGGTATTATCAACTATCTAAGATACAGTTATGCTTTTACTATTGAGGACGTGCCTGAGAGTTTTGCTTGCTGAAGAATATAATGCTGAAGAGGCAACAAATGATCGTCGTCAGGTAACAGATTTCCATAAAAGCACGGAGGTGGACTCGGATTACCATTACTCCTCTTCTTTTTACTATCATCTACCTCTGTCAGCCCTTCTGTCTCTTCGCCCACAGCGCTATTGCTGCTACTATTACTGCTATTGCTACTGCTAGTATTACTACTAAGCCTTTGTCTAGATTGTTCGTGACTCTGACTAATAAGATAACGCTCGTGCATAGAATCATCGTCCCTATCTCTTCTTCTTGACTGCTGCTGCTGCTGTTGCTGCTGCTGCTGCTGCTGCTGCTGCTGCTGTTGTTGTTGTTGTTGTTGCTGCTGCTGCTGCTGATGATGATGATGATGATGCAATTGTTGCAGCTTTTGTTGCTGCTTCTGCTGCTGTACAAAACTGTAACTGCGAGCCAGTGGCTGTGGCGCGCCTTAAAAGATATAAAAAAAGAAAAAGGAGGATGGATTAAAATACAAGATACTGATGATTAATTAATTTTAACGGGACATGAATTATCGTCGTACTTACAATCCAACGAATTGTTACACGCGGTATTCCTTCTATATTCTTTTTCTCTATCACGCTCTCGTTCTCTCTCTCGTTCTGCAACCTCAAGGCTTCTCTGCTTCGACGTATTGCTCAAAACGCCCACACCTCTGACAAGGCTCTTCGAAGGCTCATTTCTTTCGGCTAACATTGCGCCGTACATATCTCTAACATTCGCTTCTGAAAGCGACACTGAACATCCATGATGCCTTCTTCCTATACTACCAGTATTATCTTGCTTATTCATATTACGCGGATGCATGGAACTTGGATAAAAGGCTGAAGTGTTTGTTTTGTCCAAACTATTTACTCTTTCCCTATGATGAATCTCCCTTTCCCTATCTCTATCTCTATGATAACGATTGCTGCTTTCCACCAGGGAGCCATACTTCTCACCCTGTGATTTATAACTATGACTCAACTGAACCTCTGGCGGACGGTACGGAGGCATCTCTTGCCTAAATCTAGATTCCATCAATGACTCCCGATATGGCGAAGTACTTGGTTCAGGACCATACGAACCTCTACTACTTTCTCTACCTACGGCAACAAAACGGATCGAGGTAATCTCTTACTTCGCTTTCTGCATTCTGTTTGAATGAAGATTATTACAGATCTTAACTTTTTAATGAAACTTAACTCACATTCTTACCATTTTTATTCTTTTCCAATTCTAAATTCCCCGCCCTACCCTCGCGTTGTGGATCAACAAACGTCTTCTTCTTAAATAGGGGAGTACTAGTTGACAGTGACAAACCTAATGGAGGCGGTTCACCCAACGGTACTGATTTCTGATTCTTCGCACTTTCTAAAGTGCCACTCTTGTGTCCCCTAGCTTCCAACGTGCCGCTGTGTTGCCTGGGCGAAGATTGTGCTTGAATTGCCGGTGCCTGGGCGACGGAACGATGATGATGCCGATGAGGAGAATCCAACAATCGATAGCCAGTCGATTCTAAAGACGTGCGGCTGTGAGAAACAGAACTGTCACTAGATCGACCAGAATCCTGAGAATGATTATGCTGACGTCGTGTTGTGGCCACTTCATGATGCCTATGATGTCTATTATTATGATGGTGGTGGTGATGATGATGATGATGCCGTCTTGAAGATGGAGATGGAGAAGGGGGAGACGTTTGAAGGTCCACGCCAACACTGGATGTTCTCGTTTTATTTACACTACCACTTTGCTATAATAAAAGGTAGTATAGTTCTATACCGATCGTTCTTTCAGCATAAAGACCGTAAGACGGGAAGGACTTACCAACGAAGAAGATAAATTGGAACATTCTTGATGATTAAACCTTGTTAATCGGCTGACTGAAGGAGTTTGCGTCTGTGTTGATACAGACTCTTTCTTTCTTGGCTCGGTTGATTTCTGAGTATCGGCTCCACTACCACTTGCTGGTTCTGTATTTTGCTTTAATGTCTACAATACGACAAATTCCTATAATTCTTTCTATTAAATCTAACGTCAGTACTATTATAAATAAAAGTAAATAACAAATATAACCAAATACTCCTTATTTATCAAAATCATTTAAAGTTAAAATATATTATCTGCGCTAGGAAATAAAAATGTGGTACAAGCGAACAAAACATAAAATGTTCTGAAATCATTTTCATGCTTTCAATATGGTATAATGTATACCAGAGTTTTTCTCCTAGCTACAAACAGCTATTTATAGCTGTATGGAGAGCAGACAGCTTGTTCGCTTATATCTTCAACATTCTACAGGGAGACAACATTGATGTATAGAAAAGCTTCTAAATCATTATGTCTACACATATCACGCAATTTGTATCCCTGAGAAGTCAAACGCCATGTTCAGTGAGTAAATATACGCAATGTCAACAGACTTTTATCAGTAAATGGAATTTCAAATATCCAAGAGGCCCGCCTAATTTTTAGCACAGTATGACAGATATTTTTAATGCTGTATCACCACCGTTCTAAATTACATATTTGTTATCAAAGTGAATCACTCACCTGAAGCTTTGCTAAAGGAATGATGTCGCAATCACTTGGACGGTGCCACACAGTTTTCTGGGATGTTGCATTGTAATAATAAAATCGTGAAGTATTTTGATCAAATAATTCCCACCATTGATTGTTATCTGTCTTTTTCCTATAATAAAAAGCAGAAGAATGATACACATACGAATTCCTAATACTTGAGAAACTATTATTTAAGTTACAATCCAATAAATTTCATCAAGTAATATAAAACTATTCGCTTTGATTACTATTAAATGTAGGTTACAAAGAACATTAAGATTCCGCACATGTGTCATGTAGAAATCTTGTTAATTATAAATGCTTCCTATATCATAAAAGGAAAAGCTTACATGACGATAACTTTCACCAAGCTGATTAGATCAAAAAGACAGTTTAATGTTCTTTTAGGCAACTGATTATTTTTCTTAATGAGGAAATTGACTTTGTAATTTATTGCAATGTAATTCAATGTTAATTATATCCTGGAGCATTTACTTATAAAAGAATATATATATATATATATATATTTCTGTCTTACACTGGTACACCGGGTGGAGGATCCCATACACATTCTCCAGTTGTGAGATTAGCATACATATGCTCCTTGGTGCGAGGTTCTATAATTTCTACCCATTCCATTCTACTGCAATATTACAGAGGATTTTTTTACTTTAGAGATATAAATAATTATAAATAACACATATTAATTTCATTGAAATAATTTACCATAAAGGAATAATTTTATTATTCCCTTTCAGAAAACCTCCTTTTTTTTCTTTTTTTTTTTTTCTTTTTCCATAGAAAATTTACTTAAAAAGATCTGCTGTATAGATTAATAACAGTACTAAAGTAAATATTATTAAAAAGTATACAAGCGATATTTAAACCGTGATAAAAATCACTAGTGCACATGTTAAATCATTAAAGCATGTGGGATGCACTCGAAGATAAATTTGTTGTTCCTTTTTATTACTATAATTAAAAACTCTAAAAATAGTGCGGCAAAGTGAAAAAAAGGAGAGAATATATATATACATATACATATACATATACATATACATATACATATACATATACATATACATATACATACGGTATGTTTAATGCATGGATTAGATCGAGGGGATATTATATACAGTACATTTAATGACAACCGGCCCAATACAGTTTTAGTAAACCGGGAGACAGAATCGCAGCGGATTAGCCATAAGATATAAATAATTAATCGATAGCATTCTGTCAAATATACGGGGCAAAAATGGGACACGAAATCGCTGTATCGAAGTTTATTTTCCTTAGGTAATAAATATCGTAGATAAACTGGAAATCTCTATAGTGGAGAAAAAGCTTTGAATGTTCGAAACAACGGGTAAGTAAGTGCAAACATTTAAAAACGAGGAAAGTTTCGTTGTAATAAAAGGGTGTCCACCCCCCCCACCCACCCCCCACCCCTGTAACCATAAATTGATAGGAATGCTGGCTGCAATACGAGCAACCGTCTGATGTCATGCTATCCGTTTAATTGACCGAAATAGGCAGCAGAAATCCATTCGTGCATAGTTGTATACAAAGGAGCGGAAAAAACGAAAGTGGTGAAAGAGACAGAGAGGAAAAGGCGACACACGCCTGACTTCGATAATTCGTACATACAGGGTGTTGCAGCGACTATGTTGCAATCGGCAATAGGGTGATTCTACATGAAAAAACAAGTCGATAATATAGAATAAAATTTATTCATATGACGTTTCGTTTTCGAGAAAATCGAGGTTGAAAATTTGTCAAATATACTTGAACCTGGCCAATCCCGCATTGAACAGAAGTAAATAATCGGCAGGAAATTATTCTACATATGAAAATAAGCGAAAGATAAAGAATAGTATATGTTCATAAAACTTAGAAATATATTATGTGTACTAGGCCAATTCATAAGTAACTTCTATTTTCTTGAAAACTAGACCTGGAACGGAAAAATGTTACTTTACATTCTCCACTTATTCTCACAAGTAAAATAACCTAATGCCGATTGTTTTATTCGTACCTAATTAGCCAAGTTTAAGTATACTTTACAAATTCTTTAATTAGTTTCTTTTGCAGAACGAGGCATTGTACGAATAAATTTTGCTCCACAGTTTCGACTTGTTTGTTCACGTAAAATCACCCTATTGCTGATTGTAACACAGTTGCTGGGACACCCTGTATACATGAAATATGAAATTGTTAAAATGAATCTTGTTGAACTTAAAGACCCACCCAGTTATGTATATTGATAAACTTAAGAATCATTAAGAGGAACACTATCGTGCGTTCGAAGAATATGACGAGGCTCTCTGCGAGAAAACTGGGACGGGTCACTGGGAAAAAAATTCACTATCGATCCGCGGAACATAGCCACTATATCGCAGCGATGGTACTTATTTCCATTCCCCTAGAATCGAACGAATTTCATTCTTACCCGTCGGAAGCCATCGCGAACAATCAATCCGTGTATCAGCGAAAACAAAACACCTCACGTCACTCGGTGAACACTTTGTGACACTTCACGAGCGCTGCAGTGACACTTCGATGTCGCAACGTCCCATTTCCACGAGCACGAGCGACGCAGCCCCTTCATGGCAGCCCACCGGCGGCCATCTTTTTTTCTTCTGCGAGTTTCAACGTTCTGCCACTATAGCGAACAAAAACTTACTTTATCCTAGATTCTCGACCCGACATATCGTCCCGAAGATGCGCTCGAACGCTCTTCTCTAGCGCTTCCACGTCTGTGAGTATTTATTCGCGATTCGATTCGCGATCGGATACTACTCACCGATGATATATCCCATGCATCGTAATTTATACATTGCCTCCTTTTTGTTTGTTTGTTTGTTTGTTTTTCCTCTTCTTTCTTCTTTTTCTTTTTTTTCTTTTTTTTCTTTTTCTTTCCGTTATGTTACACTTCCCGGACTTGAGATGAATATCGATTGATTACCGGGATGGTCTCGGTTACTTACATCGTTGGATAACTATAAATACAAGACTAGACACTGTTCATAAGAATCGGCCGTGTTTTGATGGTTGACATCTTTGATAAAACTGTTATCTATTCGTAAGTGATAACGTATGTATGTATCGTGCAGTTGAGGTTAGAAATGCTCATGGTCGTATCTTTACTTGTTTGAACCATGTTTGAGCATAGTGAGTTGTCCCCAGACTCGCACTTTCGAATGGTTTTTCTTGAAACTTTGGATTTGTTTATGACTTGTCATGTCATTTTAATTACTCACATTAATATTCGGACACAGCACGCTATCTCCACTTACATTTGTTGCTTTGTATAAGAGGGGGTGACTTAAATATCGTGTTGTTTACTCTATAAAAATATATGAACCATTTATTGTAGCTTGAAAATATGTAAACAATTTCTCTCTAGCAATAACATTTGATTTTACAGTAGGCTTAAAAGAGACAGGTTGTCCTCCTTATTTCTTAAATTCGGAATGGTCCTCTTTATACCCTTTAATAGTATCTGCTATAATTAGTAATAACAATTATGCAATTTCACGATAACTTTCATCCTTTTCTTTCTACGACAAATTACTGGTCGTCTTTTATCAAAACTAGTATTCTTCCCTTTTCCTGACATTGTTAAGTTTCTCGATGTATTATACAAATATTCATGTTAATTTCTTTCGCCGTTTATTGTACAAAATAGCTATATAAAGTAAATGTATTCCGCAGTTCAAAAGCGAATCGTCTATAACTCTCCGCAAGAATCTGTCCGATAACGATAACTGTCTATGGTTTATCTCCACCACTGAGGAGGAGGTGGTTCCCCCTTGAAACTGTGACGCGAGTAACGTGACACGGCAGTGGCTTCTCTTTAAAGATCTGTAGCGTCTTTGTATCAATAAAACAACACTGATGCAACGACAAAACCTTTTTATTTAAAATTTTCCTCTCTTCGAGACTTTGGGAACAGTTTGCGAACAGCTTGCGAACAGTTATAAACTTTTAATAAAGCCAAGTTAAATTTTATTTAATCATTAATATGAATCACATTATTAATATTAATGTAGTAATAATTATTTCAATTAGATTGTAATTAAATTCAGTTGCTTGGATTTACGACAAATGCTGATACTGTTAGTTTTAAGATTTATTTGTTAACGACAACGAACGTTTAAGGGTCATTGAAGGTATTGTATATTATTACTATGATATACTGTTAGATCTAACATCGTTTATGGCACCTTGAAGGCAATTAATTGTTCGTAGACGTTGTTAAAAAGTGAAAATTTAACTAAATCCGTATTTGTTAACATGTTAAAGACAAATCATATTGGAAGCAAAGTAAGTGTAATTATATATATAAATAAATAAATAAATAAATAAATAAATATATATATATATATGTATATATATATATATATATACACATCTGCATAATTTCTCATTAAATAATTAAATTACAGCGAGCCAAATTAAATCGTGTTTGGTCTCATTTTAATCAGAAAGATCTAATCAATATGTCAATGAAATTTTTATTAACGAGAAACTGAAAATAAACAAATTTCCTTGTTGCACTAGTGTTTCCTCACCGATATATAGGTTTTTAATTTTGCCGACTCTCGATCCCTTTCAATCTTATTCGTTCGCTGTTCTTCTACGTCTGTCAGTGTTGGCAAATTACAAACAATTTGAAAATGGAATCTTCTATTCGCTAACTGTTGCGCAGCAACCTAATCCTGAATACTTATAGATAGATGATTTACCCACAAGTGTTATGTTCACTTCCTTAAATGCACAATAAGAAAAGAAATTTATTTACACTATCGCAAGTATTTTCTTATCCTAATTCGCCGGAATCAAATGCAAACGACATCTGCACTATTTTACAACAACTATATCGCAAATTTCTATAACGTTCCTTTTTCTACCGTCTAGAGTCTAGAGCGTATCACGATAACAGTGCATCAGAATTTTTCATTTATGCATTGCAAAAAAAGGATGATATCATTCATTAAATCCGAGTGACGTACTTACGGTAAGTAGATGTTCAAGATTTAAGGAAAAGCCACAAGTATTCATGATACTAATATCAACCTGTAACTTGTAACCTTTTTGTATATAAAAAGTTTTTATCGTCTTGTAAACAATATTTGTTACATTTGGGTTCTGTTATTCGATCTTTCTACCATAATCGATGTTAAATCCCATGCAATTATACGCTTGTAACATTGTATATACATGTGACATAAATTAACACACACACACACACACACAAATTATTGCCTATTTTTTATTTAGTACATAATTAGCAAATTACGATAGACTTACTGAATTTTCTCACAATTATAAACTATATTTCAATCGTCATTTTGGTAAAAATTAAATAATTTTTTTCTATTAACTCTTATATTTCATTTTTGACAGTGTCAACGCTATCAAAGGAATAAGTAATATATTTAGACTAAGTGCTGTGATATAATACCGACAATGGATCAAGATGTATTAACAGTCTTGAAGCTATTAATGATAGGAGAATCAAATGTTGGTAAATCAAGGTACCTATTTAAAGCAATAAATTACTTTTTAATGCTATGCAAGTTGAGTCAATATATTTATATTATTGTTATTGTTGGCAGCATACTTCTTAGATTTACTGAGGATGAATTTCATGAAAATATGCAAAGCACAGTTGGCATGGATTATAGAACTAAACAGGTCACAATTGATGGCAATACAGTGAAACTTGCAATTTGGGTTAGTTACCTCAGTGTATCAAAATTTACTTTTTTTTATTTAATGTAATGTAATATGTCGAAAAATTATTGCAGGACACTGCCGGACAAGAACGTTTTCGTACTCTAACACCTAGTTACTACAGAGACGGTCAAGGCGCTATATTAGTGTATGATGTTACAGATAGAGTTACTTTTATGAAATTAGAAACATGGCTTAACGAATTGAACACATATTGCAATAAGACAGATATTATTAAAATGGTAGTGGGTAATAAAATAGATTTACCAAACAGAGAAGTAAGCACTGAAGAAGGCTTACAATTTGCCCGAAGACACCAAACCCTATACATTGAAAGCAGCGCTAAAACGGCAGACGGAATCAAATGTTGTTTCGAAGAACTTGTACAAAAGGTATAATCATTTATTTCCTTTACAATTATTAATTCTTATCTATTAATATTGTTTGTAGATAATACAAACTCCTGGACTCTGGGATCGACATGCCCTTCTTAAATCCGCAGCGTATGGTAATGGTAATATGGGAGGCGCAAGACATAGAGGTCAGAGAGGGATACAACTGGCAGATGAGACTCAGCCACACGAACCACATACAAATTGTTATTGCACTTTGATTTAAACGATTGTAATATAAAATTCTGCCAGTGATAACTGTAAAAGGAACTATAGCTTGAATATGGTCTAAACTTTATTCAAAAACTAGATATTGAAGAGTGAGATCGTTGAAAACAAAAACGTGAATAATAGTATGTCACATTATATTGCTTTGTGTATGTTATGGGAAAAAATATTTTGTACCTTATGTATCAAAGGATAGATACATACATATACAATGAGTTTGCTTCTAATCTTCTAATTCTTTGTTAAATAGTTAAATTTTATAGGTATTTGTAATACAAAATTTATATTCATGTAAATATATTACGCGTATGCACATAATTTAATGACTAATAAATATCAATAGAACTGCGGTAACGCCATAAACAAATATGGTATCTTTAACTCCTGTAGAAAACGCTTTTGCATGCGCTGCAGCATTTATAGCTTCAATATTTTCTAATCTGTTTCGTTATCATGATATTGATTTGATTTTAATATTTATTTGAACAATAAATAGGTAAAACGCATATCATTACATATGTAAACAAAATGTATTTCAATGTTACGTTAAATATGTTTATTTAACGTTCTGCATTTTATATGATTATATTTTTAAAATGTGATCAAATAAATAATAATTATCTCATACATAAGATCATTTACTTAAAATTATTTCAATGTATTTATCTTTATGAACAAAACAAATTTCTCCATTTAAATTGTGGTAGAATAATGCGTTATCTCACTCTGTGTTTATACAAACAGTTGCCTGTTAAAATATTTGATTTTAAACAATCATTTCATGTGTCCTGAAAATTAATTCAATTTATATGTAATTAATTAAATAAAACAGTTATGTTATTTGACCGTCGCAGAAACTATGAAAACGTTACTAAATATCCGCATAATAAAAAGTAAACTAAGTTACGATATTTCGATTATATCTGAAACAACTTTTAAATTGTGAGGTACATCTCTTGCTTAGAATCAATTAATTCTTTGTAGAGAAATTTCCTTTGAATCATGTACAACATTATCATCAAAAGAAATTTTACACGCAACTAAATTGGACGTTGTCCTAACTAATAAAGGACTTCAAATATATGGAACATGGAGCACAGAAAAATTACTAAAGTTATTAACAAACAGACTTAAACAATGTATTCATGTGCAATCAAATACACTGAAAATTATTTCTAATGGAATAAGTGATAAAAGATTATGGATCGCTGTCTATAGCGGCTTATATAGTATTAGCGTTTTAAAGGAATTAAGAGAGAAAGGTGTCTCTGTCTATAACATAAAATTAAAACAAAAATTATATTGATTTAACATCACTTTTAGGTATGCCCATATACAGCATCATAAAAGCAATGAAACTGGGCCTCATCGGTCTTAGCTATTGTGAACTTCTTTATTTTAGAGAATTTGATATAGAACCACATAATTTGGAGTTCAAAGAAATGTGGTTCAATAAATTTAACGACGGGCTGATTTTAAATTTAAGGCCTACAGGTTTAAGCGAAATAAATTGTTGGAATATTATCATATATGGAGTAGTACTTCAAACTCCAATTATTCTTCGTCATTTAACTTTAAGCGGCATTGATGTTCCTGGTATTTTAAATTGGCAATCTCCCTTTAATTTTCCATCATCTAAAATAATTGAATTTTTGAAACACATTGGAATAGAAGAAGATGCCATACAATTAGTAGAACAACATGGAATCGATGAAGAAACTGAAGAAATGTTAATTGATTTAGGACTTGATGAAATGGAAACAAAATTTTCAATTACGGAGGTTTGAATACAATGAATCGTTTAACTTGTTCTATATACAATACCTGTTGTGTTAATATCTTCTGCAGGAATTAATATGTGAATGCAGTTTAACTATATTAGAATCAACCTGTAGCTGTCCAGAAATAACACAAGAGAGTTGCAGGACAAATAGCTCTAAAAGCAGTTCCATTTCTGCTAGTCGACCGGATTGTTACCAACAGTATGCTTGTCAATGTCACATTTTAGCAAAAAATGAAACAGTACATGAATTAACAGCGCAACAAAATGATTACTTAAGGTAAATGATAATTGTTTGGTATTAAGAAATATTGTTTTATTTTCATTCTCTAATTTCCTATAATAGACAAAATATCATGGTACCATTATCATGGGCGGTGGCTAAAACTTTAGAATACAATCCATCAGATCCAATACATTTCATAGAATATAAATTATTGCAATGGACTTGCAACAACATTTCTCAAACGGAGAAAGACAAGCATCAACAATTAATTGCATTGTCTACCATAAAAATGGATCATAAACTTATTGTCGGTATTATTTACAATAATTTTCAATGCTTGAAAAATAGTTCCTTTATTTCATTAAAAATAATTAGTACAATGTATATAATATCGTTTATGTGTGTGTGTGTATGTGTGTATATATATATATATATATATATAAACATAAAGCATTAATATTTTTAAACTAGGATAAAAAACATTTAGAAAATGAGGGATTAATTAAAACACTGAATCAAAAGGCTATAATAAGAAATATCCCTTGTGGTATTTGTAAAAGTCATCAAGAGTTATATCGTATTGAAAAACAATGTTGGAAATGTGTATGGAGACCAATTAGAAAATCAGGAATTTGTGAATTTCCTGATATATGCAGTTCATGTAAAATCAATGTATCAGACGAAGATGACAATGCCTGATTATTATCTTATTTGGAGCATTTTAACAACTAATAAAAATGTCTATAAAAGATAGTTATTTAAAAGACTCTTTAAAAAAAATTCTTTAAAAAAACTCGTTTATTTTGTAATTTGCCTTGTACATTTGTTCCAAGATTATTGAAATGGTGCAGTGTAATCCCATGAAAGTGTTACATGGAACAGAATGGAATGAATAAGTATTAAATTCATTTCGTCGCAATACAAAAATGACTCCAAATACATTGTGGCAGTGAATCTAATTACAGTCCTTCTTAAACATACGACATTATGTTACATTTGTATGGATTTTTATATTACGTTATTAGCAGTTCTAAAATAAAATTATATATAAAATTTCGATTATATTCACTAATGATAGTAATTACGTGGATAGCCTTAATTATAATACGTATACATGAGTTTGTATAACATATAGTGTCCAAAAGAATCGCATGTTTAATTTTATTACAAGATCCTCTTTTGCGATTACCCTATATGGTACAGTAATTAACAATATATATCTTTTTCCTTACTTTTGAAATTTTCATTGTTAAGTGTAACTGTTAAACAATTATTAGTTTAAAATGTATGATAAACAATGCTGGTTTTTTGAAAAAGCATTGCTCTTGTTCGTCGCTAGATAAAAGTAGGTCTTCCATGCTTGTGAACATAAAAACGAATGAGTTTATGAAACATTCTCATTCATTGTTTATCATAATAACAGTCATTTAAAGCATAAAATCCGCGTTCCTTCTCTGTATAATCGCATTTAGAATGTCCCTGTACATAGAATATAAGAATGATTTCTGCAGATTTAATGATTCAGGTACTACTGTAATGAATCAATGATATAGACTATTTGTATTGTAAATACATTAAAATGAGTAATAAAAGTAAAGGCAGTGTTTGTTAAATTCCATAACGTGTCTTTTTCTCAGTTTCCAGCACTCTTTTTCATACGTATCAACTATTTCCATTCTTGTTAAAGAGATAGAGAAAGCGAGAGTGAGAGTGAATGAGGGAGTACTTCAATAAAATAGCAAAGTATCAAAATATATTTTTGTTATCTATATGTTTGGTCTATATCCTGAGCTACTAACAGAATGGGGTTCCCTATTATGATAAACTTTTCTTCATATTATTAAGTAAAAGTGGAAGTACAAAGTAGAGAGTAACAGTTAAGTCTATATTTTGTATGGACGTTTTTCGCAGTCTATTAATAAATTGTTCACAGATCATTCAATCTTTCCTTCAAGTTATTTAAAACAACTTGGCTTAATTAAAGGTAATAATGTTTTTTCGTTACAATTCGGTTTTCTCTTATTTTTTTTTCTTTTTTTTTTTTTTCTTTTCTCTCTCCTTTTCCTTAAATGTAATGACGATTGCCATGAGTGAGTATAGAAAAAAATTTCCCAATGTTGTCGACGTGGCAATTCGATTAGCGTTTACTTTATGAGTAATTAAAATGTAAATTAACCGATTTAAACGGAATATACTTGAAGTTTGTTAATTTTAGTCTTCTCTTCTTCGGATTCGTCTCGACAAATCATAAGCGTATGAGAGAGACCACAGGTAACAGCAGTAATGTACAAACCTTCCAACGCTTTCACTTCCATCGGGGTAGTCGAGGACTTACGCATCTCACCGAAACCCTGTAATTATTCATCGATGAAGAGGCGTTTAGCTTAAAAGTCGGCTAAAGGTATCTCTCTGTTAAAAGATTTATTCGTTATAGAATTATTTACCAATTCACCGAAAGTAGGACTAGCACCCCAAGCGATAACCGAATCATCGGCCGCGACTACTACGCTAGTCTGAGAACATCCGACGCATCTAATTTCCCAACCGGACAAATCCTGGATCGGTTTGGGGTACATATTTGCTTCACCGGTACGTTTCGTTTGTCCGAACATCAAGGCCGATCCGTGCACATTGATGGCAATGCTATAAGTACTACCACAATGTACAGCCCTGACACCACGAGTAGGCGGCTCCAAGAATTTAATTAAACGAGGCACTAGTTCATCTCGTTGCTCGTTGTGGCCCAAACGGCCGATACCTCCGAAACCCCAGGAAAATGCACGATTTTTGCTATCAATTGCAACAGTATGATAGTGCCCACAACTGAAGTCCGTGATCTCAACACGATCTAACGGCGTAACATGGCCATCCTTCGCTCTTTCAATGTATAAAACGATTCTCTTAGGCACTTTCTCAAAATGAAACGCCATCTTCGTATTCGTTATAAAATATTTCCCATCTGTGTTATGGCCCAACGCTCCATACTCTGGGCTTCCGAACGAGTGTAGACCACCTTTAATGTCTAGTATCATAGAAAAATCTGCACCACAACCCACTTTCACTATTGGCGGCCCGGAATACTTTACTTTAGTGGCAGAGACAATGCAGGCATCGGATTTCCCAACGCCGCATTGACCTAGTTTATTGTCTCCAGCGGCAAATACGATGCCGCGACTTGTCAAAAATAAAGTATGATTGCGGCCGCAAGATGCTCCTATAACTGTATGACCTTTTAATGCCGTGACTTCCGTAGGTTCATCCCGACGTTTCGCATCACCAACACCTAACTGACCTGCAAAAGTTATGTCATAAAAGTTTCTAAACAATCTATTTATAAAATATGCGCGCGCGCGTGTGGTGGTGGTGGTGGTGGTGGTGTGTGTGTGTGTGTAGAAGTAGAAAATTATATTCTCATGAAATTAGCATCAAATAAGAAATTTGTTAGTCCAGTACCAACAGAAATGATACGACTAAACAAATCTTGCGAACTTTCAACTTATGCGAATCACATTTACTTACATAGTAATACTTAATCATAAGATAAGTTTTGTTTACCTTTCATTCATTTACCTTTATCATTTCTACCAAAAGCTAAGCATCTATTATCCTCAGTAACAATAATACTATGAGAAGCAGCCGGGCCAGAAGCAACTAATCTGACTCTAGCGCCATTTAAATTTTTGAAAGTATGTGGGGTCCACAAACTACGCCCTACATTAGCTTTCACGCCTTTCGGTGGAGATTTACGTCCTGCCATGTCCCAGTTTGTCAGACCACACATTAATAACGTTCCAGGCTTACCCCATCCTCCCTAAAATAAATTAAAGAATCTGAGGATAAAGAGTTTGTCAAATAACAAAATACAAAGTTCAACGATTATAAATGCCAATTATACGTAAGCTATGATCGTTATAAAGAATAAAATCATTGTAGTTTGATTTTATCTATAATTTTATAATTAAAATACATCTTGCGGAAAATGAACAGAATGTTCAGGTATCTTTGAGCAGTAGTGAGTAGAAGAAACCCTTACCAAACTGTATCATGCTTATCTCCATAATAAAAAGATAATAGCAGCCATTTGACATTTATAATTAACAATTATGTTTCGAAGGCAGCTACCAATCTTATTTTCAATGATCTACATTTAAACTTCCAAATTCTGCTTTTGTCGCATTATGTTCATGATAAAGACGTCAAATAAATACGATTAATGCTGTTTTCACAGCCTGGATTATCACACTTAACATTGTTACACTATGTACTGTTACACTTTACATTGATTTGTCTCTAATTTCTTCGTGAAACTAACAGCAATGTTGATGAAACATCAGGAATCTTTTCATGATAGACACCACTTGCCCGATAGTCTCAGTGCTAAATGCAGCAATGTTAAGTGTACACAATTGGTGTTTTATAAATTAAAATGTTATAGACGAAGAGCTCTAAACACACAGTTTTGCATGGGCTTCCCAAATTTCCAATTCTTTAAAAATCTGATGGTACAGACGATCATCAGCTTATGATCTTTCCTCTTATGAAATGAATTCTTTTTCATTGAATGTATGGCTGTGAGGCTTATCAGCGTCGAAATGCCAATGTCGTTTTCTCACTCATTCAGACACCAATATATTCTGTCTGTCTGGGACAAATAAATATATGAAAACGATGAAAATAATTTCACCTCAGGCGGTGGCAATTCCGGAATACTGGAGACATCGGCAAGATCATCTTCGGCAGCGTCCTCACCGTCGGCATTCGAGCCGGTCTCAGCGTCATCAACGTCCGAGTCGTGCTCGCTCGAGATGTCCTCCTCGTCATATTCAACCTTTCTTGATTTCGCGCGGCCCTTCTTCGTCGCCGGATTTTTACGTTTAGTCGACATATCGGCCGAATCTCCTTTATTTCGAATTTAATCCGTCTCAGGGGAAATTAGTTATCGCGGGACGCGCAATACAATGACATTAATCGATGTAATGGCGCTGAGACCTGTACTGTTCGACAAACGGACAACAAAAACGCGGCCACCTGGCGCTCAAAAATCATAATAAAACCATGCTCCAGTGATAAGTACAAAGCAAACTCAAGTTTATGATTGTAAATCGCTGAGAGCGCGCTCCGTGGTCCACTCGTTTCAAGCACGCGGCGGAACGCGGGAACCGAACGACCATTTTCGAATCGCGCGAAAATTTAAATCTCGCATACACAATAGAAATTAAATGCACTCGAAAATCTTTATTTTCCTCATACAATTAAAAATGTTTTATTATCGTGCTAGCACGTGCTAGCTAGTTTGTGACTGTTAATTAATTCATTGATTTGTTTGACCTTGATCACGTTTAATGATCAATAGACTCCGGGCTTCTACATATTCTTATATTTTTATGAACATATCTAAAGAAATAGAATTTAAATAAATGTCCGTTTCATCTACCAAATATTATAATAAACACTCTATTCTGGATATTTTACACATTTTTGCATACTGTATGTATGTATTTATTTAATTTTGACTTCGTGATCGAGGAATAGACTTGGTTTTGTAGTATTTTACATGTATGCATTTTTGTATCTTTAAATTTCGTGAAAATTATATTCCTATATTCGAACATTTGAGAAATTAATATAAGAGCGAATTCAAATTTTGGGTAATAGAATAATTCATTTGTTCATCAACAGTTACATATAGGAAATAAGACGAAAGGTTGTTAACTTGGATCAATTGAGGATTCGAATTGTCGTCAAATTTGTTTATAAATTGTAATATCTGATCAGTACTAATCGAGACATCATGTCCGATTCACTTGAAAGCAACGTCATGCTTAATTCGCGTTATTCTTGGAGTGACGCGATTGTTCCGTCCGTTTCGTAAGTTTGGATTCTTTATATCCGTTTCAAATCTGAAAAGTCAGTCAGTTTGAGAAAGTATCTACGTCCTCAATTTTACATTTAAGAAAATTATGCTCTTCCTCGAGATATAAGTTTTCCCTTCAATTCCGAAAACTTTGAACACTGTGATAAAAGATTTAATTATTTAAAGTGGCATTTATTTTACTGTGATATATACATATATTAAATATAAAACGTTAATTAACGTTAAATACATCAAATCAATTGTAACCTATTTATTTGGAACGTAACTTGAGGTATGAGTTTGCACAAAATTATATTATATTATTTTTATTATGTACATTACTTTACATTTTATTATATCAACCAGTTGTTTATATATGTAGTTCTTTATTTATTAACTTTTTAAAGTTTAAAGGTTAGGGGCAATGTATATAGTTGTAGAGGTTATAATTTATTTATATAGGGCGACACAGTTAGTATAGTACAATCAAGATGTGGTTGATTTTTTTATGGAAAAATAAATCGAAATGCAGGAATTTCCTATCATTTTTTGCAAACCATTTTTAAACTTCGCTTTGTTGTACGAACATAACATCTTCAATAATATTTTCAATATTAAATTATTTAATTGCATCCACCATCGCTGCTTTTATATTCATTATTTAATTTCACAGATATATTATGTTATTTTTCGAAATTTATTTATAAAATTACACGTTTAAAAATGTATGCGTGCATGTAGGAAGCGGATGTATATGTATGTGTATGCGTATGTATATGTATATGTATATGTATATGTGCGTCGGTACGAACAGCGACGAGTCGAAGGTGAAAATTATTACCGAATTGTTACCGTCGCAAAAATAATAAAATGGGAACCGGCTCGTCGGCAATGACCGGTTAATGCCCGGAGTCTGAATGCGTAAACGTCGTGCCGATCAGCCGGTATGCAAACCGGTGCAAACGGACGGACACGTAGAATTAAGAATTGAATTGTCGAACAAGAAAAACCGAAAGTCAAAAGTTGCGCGCGGTAAGTTTGATCGTGTTCAATTTTCAACGACGAGAACGTAAGTGGGTCGCGATACCGAGTGTTGTAGGCGATCGTGATATGTACTTTTAATTTTGATTACATTGTACTTGTAATTTCAAATGCGGTCGATCATTTGCGTTCGTACTGTGGGAACACCGTTTTCCATTCGCTCTTTGGCCTGCATATATTATAAAGTGTGATAATTTTCATTGCAGGTGTTCTTCGTAAAGGATGGAGTTCCCAAACCTAGGAGAACATTGTTCAGAGAATAGCTGCAATCGATTGGACTTCTTACCTCTTAAATGTGATGCATGTTCTGCGATCTTTTGTTCTGAACACATATCATACAATAACCATAGCTGCCCAAGCGCTTATAAAAAAGATATTCAAGTTCCAGTATGTCCACTTTGTAATGCTCCGGTGCCTATAAAACGTGGTGACCCTCCAGATATTGCAGTTGGGCAGCATATTGATGACGAATGTCAATCAGATTTGAGAAAACCTAGCCAGAAAATTTTTTCTAATAGGTAAAATAGACAAAATTTTGTTTAGATAAAATTTTATGTCGTTTCAAAGGTGATGATTTTGAATAATCTTGTAATTGTTGTAAAAAAACAGTCAACTGATTCTTAAATAAATTCTTTCGATTCTAGATGCTCCTCAAAAGGTTGTAAAATTAAAGAAATAGTCCAAGTACGTTGTTCCGATTGCGGCAAGAATTTCTGTTTAAAGCACAGACATCCAACGGATCACGCGTGTATAGGCCAGGAGGAGACGATACGGAGAAAACGCCTCGATGCCCTAGAAAATAATATGACAGTAAATAGGAGAAATGGCGAGATCTTCAAGAATTATCAAGGCAGTATGAGCGAAGACGAAGCTCTTGCGAGAGCTCTCCAAGCTTCGATGCAAGAGGCAAATACTGCTAAACAAACGCTCGAGGCTGTACCTTCTGGGAATAGAGATAGGTGTAGACTCTCGTAATTCCATACAATTTAATCTTAATTCTATGCAAATTTTTGCAATCGTTTTAAGATATGTCCTTCAGCTGCATAAATGTAGAGAAATTGTTATATCTTTCAGAGATTTTCTTGCGATAAAAGCAATATCTAATGACTATAAATTTCCATATAATTCAGCTTAACGTATAACTTAACCATTGAACTTTCTATATCAATATTTAAAGAAGATAAACTTTTAAGGTTTATTCATAGATCATTTCAATTCATAGATATATGGACTATAACAGTTATACCTTTTGTACAAATGTAAAAAATATATATATATATACATATGATATTAATTAATTACAAAACTCAACATTGCACAATATTTATATTATAATAAGATTGTTTTAATCTTATAGTGATCTGAATAATCATTAGCAACATTACCTGCCGAGTATGCGTGATTTTAGAAAGAATATTAAAGGGCAGCCTCAAAGAAGAGTGCCTTAATATTATGTAAATCTAAAGAAATCCAAAGTCCAGTAATTTTCATCCTCTTTACATCATTTCTTCCTATAAGGAAACTTTTAATTCCCCTATCTTAATTTATGTAATTGGTCTAATATCGAGACTTTTAGTGCCTGATTCATGGTTCCTTATATCGTGTAAATTGTCATCTATAGACTTGTAATAATTAGCATTATGGAATCACCATCAAGAGAATCCTGTAACAATCTTTTGAGCTTATTGTCTTTATAATCAACATACGTTGTAGAATTCTCTGATTGAAATATGATATATCCTAATGCTAATAAACTTTTATTTATATTAATTCCATCCTTAAACTTTGCACCAATTGCTTATATCTTCTTATTACATCCAGATCCAGCTAAATCTACTAAAAGAAAAAACTTCTTCATTATTATTGTTAATATTACTTTCCTCTTGTTGATATATGTATAAAATGAATACATTCTGTGACTATGAGTGTCGTGTGCATTCATTGCGGTTTGCACGTCCTCTATTTCTTTGTGTCAGATAGACTAATACTTTATTGCTTTGTAACTTCTTTGTCTGAAAACCGTATTAGCCGTTTGACAGAGGCATGCACAGAATGTGCAACAGATGCTACCACAATAAATGCATCCTTGTTTCACAAAGCTTGCAAACAAAGAAGTTACAAGTAAAGATAGAGATGTTGCGCAACAAGTATTGCGGACAATGAAGTTACAAATACAATAGAATGGTGCCTTAGTAGACGAGCTTAATTTTTGTTAAAATGTATATTAAATTTTGGCACGATTTTTAAACACACAAAAAAACAATATTTCTATTATTCAAATATTTGTATTTTTATCTGCTTTAATAATTTAAAGACAATTGCATTTCTTGAATATAAAGGCTTTTTATATTTCATCGCGTGCAAATACAATATGCATTTGTATTCTTAAACCTTAAAATAATTTAAGACAATTTAGATTTTAATTTAACAAAGAATCTATAAGATACTTGCATATTTATTAGCAAAATGTAAAATATGCAACTTACTATCTATATTTTAAATTTTATCTTTACATCTGAATATTATACTCCATCCTAGAAGAAGATCAACCGTATCAGAAAAGAGAACACAAAGATAGCGATTGATATTGAAATACTTTATTAATCAGTTTTATAAATATATATACATTTAAGAATTATTCGAAGATTATAATAATTTCCTACTTAATAAATATTGTCAAAATACCTGAATCTTAGGTTTTTCTTAATAAAGTAAACTATTCACTTATACAAGTATACAAGAACAAAATGTTTACACTTCACTTGTTACTAATCTTCAATTAGATTTACATTTGAGCTGAGTGAATTAACATTTCTTTTTTTTTTTTTTTTTGCAACAAAATGAAATATACTTTGTTATGATTGCCTTACTATCATACTGATTTGATTTCTATTTATACCAATTAAATAATATCACTATGACGAGAAGATATACATAAGGCTATGTAATAAAATAATTCAAGTATTTCGATTTTCTGTAAAGTATTCATTCTATAGAAGGTATAGAGTACATGTTTAAACGAAACTAATTTTCGTGACTATTTTAATAAATAATTACCATTTCTTGATTATACCACGCGTTACAATAACCTCGATTTTAAGATAAATAAATAATGCATTTTTCTCAAAACTTCTCGAGATTTCGTTTAATATTTTTATCATATCTGAGATACGCCATAAAGTAATATAACAGATGGCCTTATTGGCAGAATAAATAATTCCTTATTTACCAACTTTTCCTAACTTGGTATCTGTCTTAGGATTAGCTGTGACACTCTGCACACGAACAATCACTTCATTAATTTTTGTTTGCAGATTTCTAATATCTTGAATATAAAGAAGAGCAAGGATTTTAGCTGCATTCTCCACTGCAGTCTTCTTCAGTTGGAAACCAGGATCACAATTCATAATAGGGAAGGGTTTGCCTCGAATAATTTTGGAATTTGGATTCCTTAAGCATTCGGAATTTAATCTTCTTTGTACTAGTTTACTGCAAGCTTTTAACGTGACCAAATGATTCGGATGTTGCGGAATTCGGAGCAGTTTCGCCACAGAATAGATCCCATTTTTAAATTCCTTACTCTCAACTAGTGACCATGAAACGGTAAAGATAACATGTTTATAAAAGTAGGAACATTAATATCAACGACTTTCAAATTATCAAAATGAAGCATAATTTGGAAGTTTATCTGTGTATTTGTCGAAACATATAAACACATTAAAGAATAAAATAGATGTAATTCAAAAATGTAATTACTTTATACTTTAACAACGTAAAAGATATTAATAAATTAAGCGAAAGGCTATAAAATATAACATATATTTCGTAAAATAATTTATAATATTTGTATACAGATGTTTTATCATTTTTATTACTGTTAAAGGTACAAAGTAGCAAAACAACTAAAATGCAAAATATTATTTTGAAATAAACAAATATACAAGTTGGCAAAAAATACCTATATTATGCTATATACTCACAGTCTAAGTTGTCAAGTGGATTTGTGGACTTAAGATGTGGCACCAGTGCTTCCTGTTTCATTTTCAATTTCATTTCCTTTACATTTTTTGAATACTGCTCAGCTGAAAATTACAATTAACGATTATGTAAGAAATTTCTATTTAAATCTTTGATTTCATTCATGAATAAATATTTACTATTATTCTCCGCCTCTAACCAAATAGCGAGTCCAATTAGCCATTCAATTTGATCCACGTTGTTACTTGAAATTGGACATTTAACATCCTCACAGTATTTGGCAAAAGTTTTAGGCCAACTCTCACTTTTTATATCGCGTAGCTCTTTTCGATCTTGTATACTATACTGACGTATCTTTTGTTCCTCTAACCATAATGTTACTTTACGAAGATGTTGTGGATCTGCAACATTTTAATAATACTAATATTACAAAAATAAATAAAATCTTATAAAAAATATAATTAATCTAAACGAAAATAATTACTGAATGAATAAATTCTTTACCAAGAATTACATATTAAACACGTACAAACGATTCAGTGACAGAGAGATTAGACTTTCGTGGGTTACAGCCGTCGAAATGTTTTTTAAAAGCTAATATAACATTTTTCTTATCACAAGATATTTAAATATAATATATCATTCAATTTTAAGTCTCTATGTTAGACATAATTATAATAACGATTCTAATAGGATGAATTATACCGGTCATTATAACCTATAACAATATAACTTTTTAACGTTAATAATAAAATAATCCAGGTATTTGCCTGCCATAAAAATATTAAAAGAATGTGAAATATTCTTATTTAAATTCCTGTAACTTATCCTGAAGTGGATTTATTTATTAGAACGAGATTAATTTAAAGTCAAAGTTAAATTTTACAATTATGCAATTATTAAACAAATTTTAAAATATTCGAGAAAAATAAACATTCTTCTTGATCTAATCCGTTTAACGAACATGATTTCGAAAATATTAGATTTTATTAGTGATAATATCAATATGTTAAAATTCCTTGTTGATGCAGATGTTAAATACGAACCATTTATATTAACTTTGTCCCATTCTAAATATCCAAGTGCTTGAAGTCTTCTTTTAAACATATTGGATATCTAAAATAAACAGAAGTTCTGCAAACTAAAGGTAATAGAATTTGCAAAAATATCTCAATTTTACAAAGACTCACGATATACTGACACTACACTCATGCTATATTTAGCGAAGCCGGTGAACATAAATATACCATCTACCATATACTCAATTCATTTTCCATAGTATTTATCACATATATACATGATAAGTAATGTTTCAATAGATAATTCTGAAGAATAATTCTGCACTTAACTGGTTAAATTTTACTGAAATAAATGCTGTTAGATAATACTATTTATATTACATGACATTTACAAAAAATATATAATTAAATACAACGAAAGGTATATGTACACTTTCGATAATTACCATATAATGTATAAACCGTAATATATCGCAACAACAAGACAAAAATTAATTATGTTTCCTTAATATTCAAATTTCATATCCTTCTCATAATTTACTATCATTCCTGAAATATCTATAATAGAACACATTAATTATACACAGAAAGGGAATTCCCCTCTATTATACAGGCAATATAATATATTGAAACATATTATATATGCTTTTGATAAGGTTTAACATTGTATCCAATAATACGCCAGATGTCAACACTAGTGCAGATCCAAAATTTAGTCAAAGATGTAGATTATCTATATATTAAGGACTTCATGAACCCGAAGGTAAAGTTGAGTTGCGCAGGAGCGTTGCGCAGTCAGTCAAGCAGAGTCCACTGGCGAAAGTAGTGGGGCTGCCCAGGAGAAAGATGGCCGCTACCAGCGAGGAACCGAGTGTTATGGAGCCTTCTCAGACGAATTCCGGGCAAAGTCAACCCGTTGATCCACTAAAGATGCTTTATCCGATGGTAAACGAAGAGGAAACACCGCTGCCACGTTCGTGGAGCCCCAAGGACAAGTACAATTACATCGGCCTCTCCCAAAACAATCTTCGTGTTCACTACAAAGGTACGTTTCTCATTTCGATCCTCTATATCTCTCAACGACTTTTCATTTTGCCATCCAGAGAATTCTCGCGGACGATTTTTAACATTGCCCGAAACGAAGGATCGAGGAACGATCCCGGCCAATAGGATTCGAATTCTTGCTTGATGCGGACGAATCGTTTGACGGAGCTGTAATATCGATTGAAAATGGCAGGGCTCCGTTTCGCGTGTGTCAGCGACCTAAACAAAGGAATCAGCTGATCGGTCATGGTCTCTATTCGACTTTCTCTCGATCGCTCGGTTATTATCTCTCTATCGTGTGCAAACATTTATTTTAAATAGCGAGTGGATCGAGATCCCTTACGATTAAAGTGTCGGGGTTCTGGCGATGATTTTTCCGGATATTCATGAGAAAAATGAATCTGCGTAGAGAAGGCGCAATGGCAATGACAGCTGCGATGTTTGAACAGTTACTTTTCTCTCTCCTGCTCGCCCACAGCTTCCACGTATTTACCCTCTCTCGTGCACTCGCTAGCGAGCTCTTCTTCGCTCCTGCTCTCCCCCCCCCCCCCTGGTCTCTCGTCGTCAATCAGTTTCGAGGTGAACGAATTTTTTCACTATTTTCTACCATTGGTATTTATTCGTATTTATTATGTATATATAGATGTTGAATAAATCCATGAAAATTTCGATGAACGACAGGAATCGTGTTACTGTTATTGTTGTTATATCCTGATTTCCAAATTAAGGTCGAGGCTGTCTAAATATTAGCTATTTTGTGTTTGAAAAAGATAGTGTTAAAAAGTAGCCACAAGGATCTTTTCCTCTTTAAGCAAGAAAAGAATCTAGGAACTGTGTTATATCTCCGTTTAATTAATATTGAACGATTATTTGTTTCAGTGATTATTGACAATGCTAGGAGTAATACTTTTAGATTCATAAAATGAATACATATTACTGTATATCGAAAGGTATGAAGGATAGATCAATTCCAGCAGACATATTGGTTAATAAATGAACTGTCAGTAAAACTTTTTATTTTATGATTTCATTGATCATTAATATTAACAAGTTAATGTAAATGTTTTGCATTTATGATAGATTTGGAAATTTTCTCCAGCGAATACCATAAATTAAAATATATTATTTGCATTTTTAGAATTGCACTTTAATAAAAAATTGAAATAACTTGTTCGGTTATTATTCGCACTTGATCTTCTTTAACTATTTATTTCAACTATTTATTAATATTTCTGCCCGTGTTTTGCAATTTTATATTCGTTCTTTGTATGTAGATTATAAAGTGGCTTTTAAATCCTTTGTGTACAAGTACAGACATACTCAAAGAAGATTAAAATATAACAACCTTAATTCTTTCCTATTTCTGTTTGTCACAGAGATTGTCTGTCAAGATTATACTAAATCTTTATTTAACGAGCTATTGTATTATTATAATTAAAGTAGAAATGATCAAGGCTATGAACTTTAATTACTTATAATTTATACGATCATTCAAAGTACTGTTAATAGCTGAATAAATGTATTTAACTCATATGTAATTTGGTATGCCGTTAATATGAGAAAGTAATACTACAGCAACGTCAGATATTATACGTTTCTTTAACATCAGAGCATTAATTACTTCAAATAAGTAATCATTCATCATAGCAAGTCTTTGCAATTGCGAGGAAGTAGCATTGTAACATATCCTATTCCATAAGGGAAATAAAAGAAGTGTAATGAATTTTTAACAGTGTATGTTATTTTGTTACTATCGGCCGGCCATAGAACTTTATTCTTCCACAGTTTCCATTTTTAAACAATAATATTTAAATTATTTGACGGAGAAAATATCTTCTTTATCATATCTTATTATCAGGATTTCAAATATTTTATGATTAATATTATTCAAATATTTAAGATTAAATATTATGACATTTAAGCCAAATTAATTTACTAAAAACTAGTTTAATTTCTAATTTATCTAATTTACATGTTTTTCTAAATATCTAACTTTTTAATGTAGCGCATTAGCCTTATTTATTCATTTATTCAGCAATTGTTTAATCATAATCGATAAAAATGTTAAAAAAACTATATATATATATATATATATATATATATATATAATAAATTGCATAGACACAGTTTCCGAATTCTTTAATGAAAATTAAAGAATATAAAAACATGCAATCTGTGCTTCATCTATCCTTCTTATTTTCTCATTCTATCTATGTTACTGTTTCCTTTTTTGCATTCTTCCATATCTTCCATTTTTACTATCTTAAATTGTCTTTTCATTGTAAAAATTTTTATGGTTTTTGCTCTTTTTATATTTATCGTTCTAATCTTTGCTCAAAGTTAAAAACAATACTTTATACGAAACTGATTCCAAGTTATTAGCAGAAGTAAGACAGACATAGAATTGTTTAAATGTACGTCCAATAAATCAAGAAGACGATTTAAACACGAGAAACCGAACTTCATGTTCCTCTTTTACAATCAAGTCTAATTGCAAACTTATTTAAAAAAAAAAAAAAAAAAATCCGCGCTCTTCAATTTAATTCATTGATCTTCTTGTTGACGCAATTAGCATTTCCTATGAGGAAACTAGTAAACTCCGGAAATAGCTATATATGAAATTGAACAAATTGACAATAACATGAAATGAAATTATTAGGAGATAGCATCCTCGTAACTATTCCATTAACGAGATCCAAGCATCAAAACATCAAATAACGTCTATCGAATTAAATTGTTGCAATATACCTGTTAATAAGGCCATTTGGATATCGTCAAATTTAATTGACCGTGGCTGCACGTGCGTTTGTGTTAGTGCGCTCTCTCGTTCGTAAACGTGCTAATCCAAACTCATTAATTACGAGCCTCTTCATTTTTCATTAACATCAAACATTCCAAGGGAAAAAGTACAGTATTCATTGACGTAGTTTAGAAAATAAATACTTGTTAGCCGTTACGATGTTTAATAATAAATATTAAGAAAATACACTGGAGTTGAAGCGTTCATCGGTATATATCGTATATATCGTATATATCGTATCCCTTTTTACTTTTCTAACTTTTCAACATGTTTTCCTCATTTTGTTATTTTAATATCCGTTTTAATAATTTCACTCATAATTCTTATTTTTCCTGTTCCAATAGCAAATCATAACTTACATCCTTATGAATGAAAATAATTACTAATCATTATTATGGCAATAATATCATTATTATATAATTATAATATTTTCATTCGCTATGCTGTTTCTATTATTGGGCTATTTAAAATTACCATTAAATTGTTAGCTCAACAATTTCATTCGAGATATTCAAATAGCCGCAAGTAGCTTCACAACATTCACAAACGTATGCATTATCGATTAAGTAAATCAGTGTGTACCTTTGTTTATTATTCGTGACAGACCGTGCGTTCCGTAAATTAATTTGTTACGTCGATGTTTACATAATTAACGTCCGATTATTTTGACGCAAAATGATGCGCCACAGCCAAGGTTCTACCATAGCGTTTTGTTAGACGCGTTAATAATTCTTTAGTACTTAATTATATGTGAAACTGTGGGTAACTGTAGGTTACTAGGTCGACAAACTGCATCGCTACATTGCAAGTGCATCCAAGATCAGCGATTAGATCGCGACGGCCGATCACTCTTCTGTTCTCGAATTTCGTACCCTCGTGATTTTCGCTGTAGCTCTCACTTCCTCTGAACTTATATTCAACAATTTTCTCTATACAACATAATTAATACGATGTTATTATGATATTATATATTTTATTAGAAAAGTAATGATTTTAAAATTAATATTCAATATTTAAATAGTTTCACCATGTCCTCCATTTTACTTCTCTAACCTATTTTCCCTCCTAATTTCCTTCTTAATAAAATTCCTTCTAATATAAGAGGCAATTGAAACATGAAATCAATAAACAATGTCATACATATACACCATTTTAGGTTATGGAAAAACTCACAAGGATGCCGCAAGTGTACGTACAACGCACTGCATACCAGCAGCTTGTGGTCTCTATTATTTTGAGGTGAAGATCGTTAGTAAAGGCAGAGATGGTTACATGGGAATCGGCTTGTCTGCCCATGGAGTGAACGTGAATAGGTTGCCAGGTTGGGACAAACACTCCTACGGGTATCATGGTGACGATGGGCACAGTTTCTGTTCTTCCGGAACAGGACAACCTTATGGGCCCACCTTCACCACAGGAGATGTAATCGGATGTGGTGTAAATCTTGTTGACAACACTGCCTTCTATACGAAGAATGGACACCATCTTGGTATCGCCTTCACTGATCTTCCGGTTAGTGGTACATAAAAATTGAAGGGCTCGTAAAGAAAAAAAAAAAAAAAAAAAAAAAGAACGTAAACGTTCATCCGCGTTTGTCTTCCTCCAGAAGAGCTGAAGCTAATATTCTTAATTGAGAATAACGATTTATTACACGATTTGTTAAATAACGGTTTGTTAATCATTCTTCATTGTATATCTTACAGCCAAATTTATATCCAACGGTGGGCCTTCAAACTCCAGGAGAGGTAGTCGATGCGAACTTCGGACAAGAACCATTTGTATTTGACATCGATGACATGCTTAACGAACTCCGCGTCAAAACAAGATTGCAAATTATAAACTACCCCACACCAGATCACGGACAGGGTCAATGGCAAGCAGTCCTCCACAAGTGAGTTGGATCTCTTCATTTTCCTTGCTTGCTGTCGTAAATATTATTACAAAATGATCGAGGTACAAATTTTTACAACGTTTCACGAAAGAAACGGGGATTGACGATTGTTCGCAAAATTCAGCTAATTATTTGGTTACGCATGATCATTAATAGCCGAGTTGACCAGTACTTTCATGAATATGCAAACTAACTTCCATTGTTCTCCAAATTGATCGAAACTGAACACACAGCGCGTGATTGAAAATTTAATAAATTTAATAATTGCATGCACAGTGCATCTTGTGTAATTTTCTACTACGTCGGTTTAACGTCGAATGACCTTGTAGACATATACTTATATCCTGTCGCATAATAATATGTACACGTTAAAAGTATGTAGACTTAGCGCGTACGTCGAAGATTTACAATAATAAAATGTTTTGTTTAAATATGTTACGAACATGTAGTAATTCGTGACACAAAAAGGACCATTTCAGAAAATTTATGCACCAAGTTCTAGAAGATTTTGTTTACTTCCTTCTCAGAATGGTGTCAACGTATTTGGTCCATCATGGTTACTGTGCCACTGCCGAAGCCTTTGCCAATAGTACCGGTCAGGGATTCGAAGAAGATCTTAATTCCATTAAAAATAGACAAAGTAAGAAGTTAATACCGTTTTTCTTTCCTTTTTTTCCCCTCTTTTTCCTTTTCTTCGCTCTCCCTTCTTTACAGGAGGAATATAAAAAGATAATATGCATTGTTTCAGAAATTCTAAAGCTGGTATTAGCGGGCAGAATGGGAGAAGCAATAGAATTAACCAGTCGGCTGTATCCGGGTCTCCTCGAACGGGATCCGAATCTTCTTTTCGCCCTCAAATGTCGACAGTTCGTTGAAATGGTGAACGGCAGTGACTCGGAAATCACACAGAATTCCAATATCAATCAAACTAGTGTTATACAGTCTACGAAGGCTTACACAAAACCCTCAACAAATGGCAATGTTGAGGAGATGAATATGAACAATGCCATGAATGGTTCGACCGAACAACAGCTTGTTAATGGACAAATTGAAAACGATGTAGATATGGAAGAGAATGTTATAAACGGCATGAAAAGTAATACCGAAAACGGCTATCAAAATGGTGATTTGAATACCAACGGGTATAAGTGTCAGAACGGGGAAGACGTCGATATGGGTGAGATGTTATCGTGTTGCTTTTTATCCTCTTAATCGTGTTACGTTTGTCGAAGTTACTCTTAGGGAAAAGACAAGAAATTCGAAGTGAAAAAAAGACGATGGAACTGTATTATTAAAAATTTGTATTTATTAAATTATTCAATTTATATATCGAAATATATTAAGAAAAAGTATCGCAGTTCAGTTACATCTGGACAAATATTTACTAATTTGTGAAATATTTAAGAACAAATAATCTTCAATTTTAAGATGTCTTCTAATGGCAAATAAATTTTTACTTGTTCCCAGAGACCAATAGCGTTAATCAAATTCAGCAACAACAGAACGGTAATTGCAATATGGAAAATACATCGAACAAGAATAACAAGAAACAGCTTTGTGGCGGGGATAAACAGGCAATCGAAAAGATGTTAGAATTCGGAAGGCAGTTATACTCCCAATCGATACATTTGCGACAACAACACGGAAAAAACGAAAGCAATAAAAAGATGCTTCAAGACGCGTTCAGTCTTTTAGCATATGCAAATCCATGGAACTCGCCGGTTGGTTGGCAGCTCGATCCCCAACAGAGGGAAACCGTCTGTGCGAGACTCAATTCTGCCATACTTGGTAAGAAAATTACAATTTTCAACTATTGCACAAAGAGCTTGTTAAACGGCTTATTTAATTAGAATGATTATCTAGTAATATATTCAAATTTAATAATAAAACGGCATTTCTAATATAAAGTATAATTATTTTTAAATTGCGGTAAAAACTAATATTTTTAATCTGTGTGTATTCACGGTGTCTCATGTATTTAATAGTAACATATTTTAAATCAACATAGCTGAATTTTGTTTTTGATATAGTCTTTAATACTAACGTATCTTATGACGTATCTCAGTTTCACGTACTTTATTCGGATTCCAAGAATTTAATGTCGATCATCTGATACTTCTAGAGTCGAGTAACTTGCCACGACGGCCGCCGTTGGAAGTGGCCGCGTCTCACGCGAGAGAATTGGTACGGCTAATGTCACACGCTGGTCTGGGGGCATGCGGCTTCGCGGTCGTAGACAATATCATTCAATATTGACGGTGCCTACCCCTGCTGCCACGTCTGCTTCTTCTGCCGGCTCGAGTTTGGTTAGTAACTCTCTTACACGTAAATTACGCATCGATTAGAAGAAGCTGGGGATAGTTGATACACGTTACTATCGCACACATTATAGAAATCGCCCTGTAACATAACCGCGATTTATAGTCGTATAGTTCTGTATCGACGAGGAGAAAGAGAAAGAGAGAGAGAGAGAGAGAGAGAGAGAGAGAGAGAGAGAGAGGGAGAGGGAGAGAGAGAAAGAGAGAGAGAGAAGGATCGTCCTACGTTGTACGTTTCTAAATTAAGTCGTTACCTTTGTGATAAAAAGAGGATTATACATCGTGGCCCGTTCAAACGATCACGATTTTATTGATTTTGTTCACTTTTGCTAATAATAAAATGTCCGTTCTCTATGGATTGAATAAAGCATTTTGATTTTTGTTCACTGCTCCGCCATTCGAGAAATCGGCTCTTTTCGTTTGTTCTCGTTCTTCGTTCTCCCAATGGAACTGTAATTCCCTATTTTTCTTTTTTTTTTTTCCTTTTTTTCTTTTTTCTCTTGCAATGGATCGCTATTACTATAGTTTAGATTCTGCAGTTAAAACAACGATGAATTATCGACGTTGTCCTCTGTTGGATGAATTTATGCGAATGAGAGAGTATGTTTCGCTTCTTGGATTTTTGTAGAAGAGTTTCTGGACGACAATAACGAAGTTATATTTACGTTGTTGTAATTGAGATATTGTTATTATTAAATATGCAGAAAGCTAGTCGCCATTGTAAATCGTGCAATTTTTAGCGAGGGTGATGCTTTTTTGGAGATTTGTCAAGTTGATATGTATCAATTATCCCTGGACTTTCGACAGGAATGTTTCCGCATCTTTGTACATTTTTACTTCCGATGTAGATAGCGACTCGTTTAACCATTCACATAATTTATGACCATTTACACATGTATCTTGTAAAGAGAACGGGATAGTGTATGACTCTTTAGTTGACATCATTTTTGTAAACTAGCTTTAACATCATTTTCATGTAACCGGTACATATACATATATTTGACTTTATATATTTTTCTAAAATTATAGGAGGTTTTAAAATACAACAACGTCTCATTGAATCACTCTTTTGTTTTCTCATGCGTTAAGAAAGACGAAATTATATATATTTTCTCTTGTTTTTCTCATTTGGTTTCATAAATGGTGCTGTAATTAGAGATTAAGATAATACAGGTATTGTGAATTCGAATTCTTTGTATCTCTGTTCCTGCGGTAATAATGGAATACATATAATTTTTGTGAGGTTAAGTAAGTGCTTTACGAATTTGTTTCTTGATGTAATTGTACCAGCAAGTGTTCTTATTGCGAGAAACTATTTTCAAATTGTAGGAAAAGAAAGTTATTGCAATATTCAATATTAACGAATGGATTCTAGTGTTATGTTTGCGCATATTTTCGAAACTATACGTTTTTAATAGCTTTTCTGATTTTTCATTGTGGTCAAGCTCTAATGTTAATTAAGTATACATGGAAAACGTTATGAATATTTTTCCAAAATTTTATATTATATTATATTATGTTATACTATATTATATTATATTATATTATATTATATTATATTATATTATATTATATTATATTATATTATATCGTATCATACCATATCATGTTATATTATATTATATTATATATTATTGTATCATTTTTTATTTTAATTTTCACAATACTCATTGTATAAAGGATAGCTTGAAATATACATTAGCGATTTAGTTTTAAGTTCAATTAATTTTTTAATATTTTAACAGCCATTTATTTATAATCGGCATTATGACTTTTTCGAACATATATGAGAACTTATGGTATGTAAAGTAAACAGATAAACGCACCTCGATAAATTTATTTTATGAAAATTAGTAATTAATTAAAACAATATACGATCCTCGTTGGAAAAGATTTTTAAGAACTCTGATTTTGCTTTTCTATTATGTCAGGATTTGTGGTAATCCTGAAAATGATATAGTAATTTCTGTATAACAAATCGTTATTGTACACCTACGTCATCAATTGTATTTACTTTGATCAAGCTTTAATTAGAAACAAAAATGAAACAATGAAAATACTATTGTAAATATATCGTTGTAAATTGTTTCGACCAGAAGCTATACAAAATTTTGTACAATTTTATAATGTGAAACTTGACACGTGTGAGATATAATTAAAATCCATGAATTTCACTTTTGGTGCGCAATATTTAAATCGCGTTGAATCAAATGTGCTCATGCGCATCTGCCAAAAACATAAGTATTAATAAAACGAAAACTTTTTTAATAAAACCTATATATTTTAAATATTCAGTATACAAATGAAGATTTTGAAAATCAACAATTGTATAATCATCAGTGGACTCAATTTTTCGAATAATTAATTTTTTGTATAATAAAATATATCTAGAATCAAAAAAGAAGTTAAACAATTGTTATCGTTAATTATATAATACAAATATTTCTAAATTGCGTGAATTTTTTTTTTTTCATTACGATGATCATGAATATATATATATAGAAAAATTAAATGTTATAAAGTATATTAAGTACCTATATGTATGTATGTATGTATGTATGTATGTATGTATGTATGTATGTATGTATGTATGTATGTATGAAGATGAGAATTTTTAAGGATGAATGAAAGCTTTAAACTATTATTAATATAACAATAACACTTTATTGTCAATATTTATATCAATCATAAAGATTTTTAAAAATATTTTTCATAAAATTCACTTTTGCCTTCATAAACATCTCCTGTGCTTGTGCCATGATTTATATGCAAAATTCTGGAAGCTGATTATAAAAAAGTCAGTCATCTGTTTGATCGTTTCATTTATATAGAAAGTACATTGTTAAACTGTTACTATTAATTCATCCGTTAAAGGACAATTTAAAAAATGACTCTATTCTTTATATTTTACATATTTTTGCATATTATCTACATTCTATGCATTTTTGCTCCTTTGAATTTGCTATAAGCACATAAAAATCTACAGTCTAGTTATGACTTGCTAATCAATTTCTGAAATCATAAAATTCCATACGTCTCTAAATCATTAATGAAATTATAAGAAAACAGGCATGAAATTAAAAAAAAAAAGTCGCGTTGAAAGAATCGAATTTAATTGGAAATTTTGTCAGAAACGTGTGCTGATATAGCGATCCTGTTTGTTCTAGGATATGGAGACGGAACGTGGAGCAGATAATATTTTTGCAGCAACAACTTCGCGACATCGCGTGCCTCTTCAGCTAGAGTCCGGCAGTTGGCTCTCTGGCTCGATCTCACACAGCTACAACTGACACACAATCGTCTAACATAATATACACGCTCGAGACCCACCAAAAGTAAACAATGTTACACGGTAACGTGGATGAGAACGAAGATGATTGCTAAATGATCATTATTCGAAGAACGATATACATTGATTGAAGTTTCCCAGAGTCCAAACAAGAAAACTGCTTTAACGAAGTGAAGCACGAAAAAGAAGAAGAAAAAGAAGAAGAAGAAGAAGAAGAAGAAGAAGAAGAAGGGAAACGATCTTAACGATCACGAGCGGACGTGTAGAGAGGAAATAGTTAGAATTAACAGTCAAACTTAAGGCAAACGAAGTTCCGAGGACGTAGATGGCGCTGGTGATGTAAGAAACATAAGGAAACATAAATACGGTATTGAGGCTGGAAATGAGATCGTTTTCACTATAATAAAGTGATTTTGGACATGAAAGAGATCGATGATCGAAGACGGTGAACAAGCTTGAGGCGGAGGATGACGTGTAAACACCTGCCAAGACGACCCTTTTCTCGTTTCCTCTTTCTAGCCCTGTAACTTACCATCATCTTCAGATTGTTCCCTCGTTCCCATAATAGATCGAGTCGTTTTCCGCAATGGGACGTGCTTTCGTATTTTCGTGTAATTTATCATCAACAGACGATGAATAACTCCTCTTCAGGTGGGTTTCTAACATCATTCATCTGGCCTTCCTTTCAGTTAACATTTTCCTCTAAGTTTCTTGTTTAACATCACATTCGTTGCTTCTATTCTACGTGATAAAATTTCAATTCATATTTCATGAAATTTGCAGTTCATTCTCTGCTGTTTCGATCTCGTCAATTATAGATGTTTGGCTAAAAAAGTAGCGACTGAAATTTTGGTTCCATTCAATGTTCAGAATTATTGTAGCACTTTTAAACGAATTTTATTTTATTCAATTTTTTACTGCACTGCCTCGCTGTATATTCCGTTGACTTTTTTTACGTTTGCTTCTTTTTGCGATTAAAACCTTTGACACATGATTCGTCGCATGATAGCTGACAACCAGTCGGCATCACCTTTTTATCGAGAAAATGAACGAGAAAAGAGTCTCGTCGATACAACTACGATTAATTAATTAATCCCTCGTCGATTATTTTGATAGCCTTTCTAATCGTATGGTCAACGAGTCGATTTTTGTATCAATTGTTAGCTCTTAGTGAAACGAAAAAGAAGGAAAACATAAAACTCAGAAGGATAATATATAAATAAAAAGGAATATCCTCCTCTTATAATTATCGTAAATTAAGGTTAGAAGTAACGTGAGAATCGCGTTCTCTGTTCGACGATCCTATCTATCTCCACCTGATTTCCACAGCAAACGAAGGAATTAACGTTAAAGCAAATAATCCTTGACATTTAACTATTTTCTTTCCTCTATTTTTTGACATTCGTTTCTCTCTCCTTTTTTTTCTTTTTTCCCCTTTTTTTTTCTTTTTTTTTTTTTTTTTTTTTTTTTTTTTTTTTTTTTTTTTTTTTTTTTTTTTTTTTTTTTTTTTGTAGGTCGTCTTGTAAATTTTTATCATTGTCTAATGTTAGAAAATCGATTTAATGACCGTTAAGTATCTTCGTTTCCATTTTATTCGCCCTAGGTTCGACTGAATAAACGAAAGAAAATGAACAAGAAAAAACATAAATCGTGTATTAGTGATATGATGTAATTAAGGAATACATTGTGTGATTACGAGAGAAAATTTGTAAAAAAAAAAAAAATGGGAACCAAAGAAAAAAAAAATAGATAAAAAAAAGAAAATGATAAAGAGTGTGTCGAACTTGTGCGGCGAAATCAACTGAAAAAAACAAATGGGGAATTATACGAACCTGAATGATTGTAAGTGGTCGAAGATTATTGGAGTTATATAGTGAAAATTAATAAAAATTATATAATTAAACAGAACGTTGTAAAATATGCGGTGTTTTATATTTCTATCTTTCTCTCTCTAATGAATCATTTGTTTAAAATATGTCTTTCTGTAAATTTTAATTAACTACTTATAAGTGACGATCCTCTCGATTGTATAAGTTTCATTAAATCAATTAGTAAATTGATTAGTATAATTATAGAAATGAAATTTTGTATTAAAAATTGTATAGAATTTGTTAGTTCGAATTTTTCTAACCAAAACTAACCGTCTCGTCGAAATTAGAATTTCCTTATAGTTGCGGAACGAGGTAAAGAGACAATTAAAATGATAAAACTATTATGCGAATGTAAAGAAGATTTTCGGCCATGGAACGAGGGAACGATTGTAACAAAAAGTTTATAACAAAAAAGTAATAGGAGGCGAAGTAAGAAGGTTGCGATGACAACTGAATAGACAACTGTATAAGTAACAACAAATAATAATGACGATGATGAAGTTGCAAAAGAATTACTCAATTAATTAAAAAACAAAAAGAAGGATCATACATACATATATGTACATATATACATATATATATATATATATATATATAGCAATATATATATATATATATGTGTATATATATATATATATAGACACACACACACACACACACACACACACACACACACACACACACACACACACACATATGTGTATTTATATGTATGTATGAAACAATCTTGTATTCTACGATAAGTAATTGTTTTTTATATGCGACATAGTATATTATATTATATAATACGCGATACGTATATATACATGTGTATGTATTTGTACATGCAAAAGGTATATAAACATGTATATGTGTGTAAATGAAACAAAAAGAAGAAAAAAAAAACGAAAGAACTAATATCGTATGAGCTAATAGTGTACGTGTGAGATTTCAAGGAAAAAATGTTTATTAATTCATTTTGTATGTGTGTGTATATGTATAGGGCACACATGCATATCTCTGTATGTATCTCTGTGTTCGTGTCGTTCTAGATACATATACGCAAGCATAGCAACTGTTTGAAGTTTGAATTCATAAGGACGAGTGGATTCGAGTGCGTGTGAAAGAGAGGCTGAGATTAGTTAAAACAAATAAGAGAGAAAGAACGAATGCTTTGAGCGAATTCGTTGATTCCGTATGACCGACGAAAGAGGGGGGAAAAAGAATACAATTTGACGACTTTTAGTGTTAAACGTTTTCTGTACTATAGGTAGAGAGCCATGAGTATCTTGCGAATAATACAGTATGATTTGGAGACATTGTTCGTTGAATTCTGTTTCTGTCATTCACTGCAACAAAAACCCTGCAAACTTTTTCTTTACGTTCATTTCTCTTAAAGAGGATTGCAAGAGGTATTTTTTATATTTTCTTAGTAAGTAATTTTTTTACGATAGTATGATTAGTTAATGTTGGTAGGGTTTTCTTTATTTTGTTGAGAATAAATTATTGACGTTGACGTCATCTTGATTCAGTTCGACGTCCTTTAGGAATTTTAAGGTATCTGTCACACGTTCCTGTAACATTAAGCCTAAGGGGGGGGGGGAGAGAGAGAGAGAGAGAGAGAGAGAGCGAGTATAATTTGTACTTCTGCTCTTTGATATTGATAAAATTTGTTTATTGGCAGACTAAAGACATATATGGAATGGTATTTTCAATATTTAATTTTTGTCTAAATAGGTTTATTACCATCGTCTTTGGTTTCTTAACTTTTTTCCATTATTACATAATTAAATAATTTATTTTATGTATTTAAAGTTATCGATGATCTCTGTATTATCCATAATTGATATTATCGGTTTTGTTAAGTTACCACATGTTGATCATCTTCTTTTAACATTACCAACATATATACAAAAATTAAAGTACGTAAATTGCATTTAAAAAGTTGAATTCATTACGATAAATGTCGTCCAATAGATGTATACATTCAATAATACATAATACAATTATACTTATAAATTATAAATGCAAAAGAGCATAACATCTAAAGAATTCCTAGAACCGGAAATATGAATTGCTCTTTAAATTTATTTTATAACGACCAAATGTTTCATAAAATATGCAAATAACAAAATGGGTACAATCAACGCTTTTAAATCTGGAAATGCTGATAAATTAGCAAAAAGCTAATAGGCTGGATACCAGGGATCCTTTTGACGAGCGTCGAACGTTATGATATGATATTTAGGAAGAATTTCATTTATAAACATATTTAATTAGCACCAACAATAATAATTTTCCTTAAATACAATTTAAACATAATTATATTACAATATAACTATATTTCCGTTTCATTCGTGCTGTAGTGTCTATGATAGTAAGCAAGTAGTACGTTTATTAATAGCAACGACACGAACTAAAGTAGAATCGATAAAATAGTATCGATGTTTATTGTAGATTGATTTCGACGATTTTTAATTTTATTCATGACAATGATAATGGATACACACTATTTCCGTATTTATTATAAATATCCTATATTTAAAATCTAACAATATCTTTCAATCTAGCAATTCGTTTAAATTCGGAATTTTAAAGTATCTATTTCCATTTATTCATCAATGCTTAATTTTCAAAATATTTCCATTTTCAAATTCAATAATATGAGTTTCGAAACATTATCCCGCGCTTCTATCAACTACGCCTATAAACAAACCTACAACTAAATCGCGAATTTTTGTGCAAATTTGTAGCTTTATAAACGTAAGGTAGAGAAATAGAATCTACGCTGTCGTGGAAAATTGGCATTATCTATCAAAAATTACGAATACGTTGCTTTGGATATTTTATGTATATGTTAAATTTCGCACAATCGCATAAAAATCCACGTACAACAATAATTTGCGAATTTGCCAAATCCGACGCATAAAAATGAAAAGCTGAAAATAAGCGCCTTGCGTAAGCGGTAGGGAATCGTGGTAGGGAAAATTTCAAACGCTCGAGCGCGTTTTCGATCCCGCGGGGCATCAGTCGATTCTCGCCTCGAATCTCGATGAAAATCCCGCGCATGCGCGTTATGTGATTTCTCCTCGCCATCCCATAGGCACGGGTGGTGGGGCCAGTCGGTGGATCGATCGACGTCCCGTCGAACCTCGCGGCCGTAAGCGCCGCTGCGCCTCTGGGCGGGGCGAGAGGGCGCTTCAGTCGTGTACCGGAGCCCACCAGGGTCGCGTCCAGCACCTCGAACGCTTCGGAGTTGCTCGTTCGCTCGGGTCTCTCTCTTTTCTCTCCATCAACCTTTCGAAAAAGAAAAAAGACACTCCTCGTGTCTTTAGGGGCTGTGTTCTGAACTGAACTTGGAAATAGACGCGTGATCCTTCAACGCATATATAAAAAGCGAGCGAGAAAGAGAGAAAGAGAGAAAGAGAGAAAGAGAGAGCCAAACGTGAGAGCTTAGTTAATATAGTGTTCTATCTCCGATTCGAGATATCCTTTCTTCGCTCGTATATACCCTGTAGCAGTAGCCGGAAACTCGAGGATCGTACTATTCCTGTTAGTACTATAGTTCCAGCGACGCGGATCAACCAGTGATCGTTCCAACGCGGCTTGGCTTGGCTTGTATCGTCCTCGAAGACACGAGATCGTATCCGTACCAGGATATTTCTGTTTCCATCGAATCGGTCAATTAATTCGTCGATTCTATACAGTTGTTCGTACTCGATCGTTCTCGTCGTCGGTTTGAACATTTTATTACGTTCGACTGTTTCGGTTCTTCGAACGGAGCCGGTCGTATCGATTCGAGAGGTGATACGGGCGTACATAGATAGAGATACACGCATAGTGAGACAAGTGAGATATACATTGGAGAGGTGCGTAAAAACGGTTTCGGAAGTATCCACGGGGGAGAGGTGTCTATGTACGCGGCCGGAGACACGGAGAGCTACCCTGGTACCTAGCGGACGACGCGGGGTGGCTTCACCAGTGAGTCTCAGCTTTACGCCCTTCTTTTCGCAAGCTGATTCACCGTCACGCTTGCTTTCGACGCTTTACGATAGCATTTCCAGGTCTGTTCGCGAAAAGCGATATTTTACTGTTAATCTTGATCTCTCGGAAACCAAATTGATCGATTTCATTCTTTCTGTGGATTGTTTCGTTTTATTGCACAGATATGGGAGATTAATCGTCACAGTTCATAAGAATAAATGAATTACCATGTCACCATGAAGTGACCGTTTTTATTTGAAAGAAGCGTATACGATAGCGATATTTACATGAATATAGGTATGGGATTGATAGTCAATTTTTAAGAATAGACATGCCATTAAGAATAGAAAGCCATAAGAACATCTTTATGTATTATATAGGGGGGCATCTTTTGTTTAACATTAAGTAAGATACATATAAATTTCGAGTTAGATAAAGCATATACATGTAACGTAGTATAACAGTAAGATATTTATTTCCTAACGTGGTGGAGAAAAGGAAATACTATTTTGTCATAGAATATTGTAGAGAAATTTTCTAACACTTTGTCTTAATGACAATGGTCTTTATATAGGGTTTACATAGAATATTGTGGCTGACTAATAGCGATTATACTTCCATAAGTTTACGGTTTGTTTATTATAAGAAAGTGGCACGTGTGATATTATAAACGATAATGAATTTTTGTAAATGTTGTCATCTTTGTATATTTTCTAATTTATGGAGTTGATCAGTTTGGCGTCTGAACGACTCACTTGGTATTAGAGTTGAAGCAAAGAAATCAGAATGAACGGTCCAGTAGTTAACCCTTTTTGCTAGAAAAGCTTTTAGAAAAATATCGCAAATTTGATATGCGACGACTGAGAGAATGATCTCAGACTTTCGACCGGTAGTGTATATATGAAAAAATATATAGGGTGTCCGATAACGTGCAGTACTAGCGAACAGGGTGTGATTCCCCGTAGAAAAATGAATCGGTAATGAAGAACAAAATTTTCTAAGACGAGACGAACAAGTTTGAAAATATATCGAACATACGCGAATTCGATTATTTTGAAACCGGAGTTTTATTTTACAGAATTATATTCTTCATATCCGATTTATTTTTGGGTGTAAAGTAATCACCTACTGATTTTTTTTTTTTTAGGTGCGAATGTGAAATATGAAATATGTAATATTTAACAAATTTTTCAATTCGATTTTCTTGGAAACGAAACTATGTTAATAAATTTTATTCTTTATTTTCGATTTAATTTTGCATGGAAAAATAACCTTCTACGGACTGTTCAATAGCAAATATCCTAACTTACGTGTATTCACATGTTTTTCTTCGCCTTGATCTTCTCGAAAAACGAAGCGTAGAAATATTTTGTTCCATATTTTCGACTTATTTTTCCACAATAGAATCACCTCCTCGCTATACCACAATTACCGAGGCACTGTGTATAACGAATATTTTAGTTTGAATAATTTTACATATAATATAACGAATGTTTCTGTATTCTATGCAAATTGTACTATTCTTTATAGAACAATTCTTGCACCGTCCTAACCTAAGCTACGACTATAAACTTTAACAAATTATTTCGATCTAACTAACCAGTTGTTAAACGAAATTTACAAAATGCGCATAATATTAAATTTAATGTTCAGATTTTCTGCGATTTTCTAGAATAATCGTGAATTGCTTTCTTAATTCAAAAGTTGACACGGGTTATAGATAGGTTATGATTCGATACGTTTCTACATCGGGACACGGTTTTATACAAAACGGTGTTGTCAAGTGACAATATCAATATCATGATTTGACTATTACGCCTCGTTCAGTAAATATAATTGACGACGTTGCACAGATGTTACGTGTTGATCTGTTTCTGAATAGGATACGATTTTATTACGAAACGATGTCTCTAAGTGCTCGAATGTATCAATACCGTGATTTGACTGTTATGTCGAATGGGACAGTATTTCTCAATGTTCGATGTACCGTTGAAGCATCTTTTCATCTTTCAAAGCGTAGAAAGCTTCAAGTATTTTTCACTTCAGTGTTTCATTTTTCTTACGTGGTTGGTATATCAGCTTTGTTCGTCGACCCGAGTTTCGAGCATTTTCGATAGGTCGCGGTTTTAGTTAATATCGAATTTTACTCTATTATCAAATATTATACATACTTATACGTATATGAATATTATACGTATTATACGTATATAGAGATGTTATATTTTTGTTAATTTATTTCTTCATTTTGGATCGAGTTTCCTTTGCTTCTATTTGCTTTTAAAGAAGCAACGATCGTCTTAAGATGAATCGCGTGGTTAGAGTTGAATGGTAAATCTTTAAAAATGTGTAGAACACGCTGGAAATGAAAGATAATTAATAAAAATATGAACGTAAGTTTATATATTTAGAGCGTTTAGAGCGTTATTATTCGCTCACCATTATTTCCAAGCGAAACCAATTTTTCACGAACTAAAAGATAAATATTATTATTTTCAATACGAAGCAAAGATTTGAGTAATGTTCATAAACGTTTTATGGCTCTTGTGCTATCTGTTGTTCTCCGAAATATATAAGCGGTATACAAGATGTTTTAATAAATGAAAGGGATAACAGAAATTTTACTATATTTCACCACAAGATTCTCTTTTCTCTATAAAAGTGTAATATTTTTTACAAAAATACAATTTTAATATACCATACAGGTATGTTTGTCTTATAACAGGTATAGAATGTCGAGCGAAACTCGAATTCTTTTCTTTCTTGTTTTACGTAAGTTTATTATACCTTCTGCCTCAAAATACAAAACGCTTTATTTTTCCTTAGAAGAAAATAACAGCGTACATATTAAAAATATCTTATGGAATACATGTCTGTGTGTATATATATATGTACAACATACAACATATATAAGGTGTTCGAAGTCGAAATCGAGTCGAGTACTTTTCTTTCCTACTTGTTGCAAAGTTTCGTTTCTTTGAGCAGCGAGGAATTTTTTTCCTTGAAAAGAAATAACAACGTAGCATAGCTGCTTATTGTATCTTATGCAGGCTATTTCAACAAAATTGCAAACTTTTTTCTTATTTTATCTTATCTGTTTCGCGAAGATAGATAAACATGAATTTTTTCAAAGTAGAACGTACTCTGCATTTTTCTTAAAATCTTCAAAGAAAAAGATTGATTTATTTTTGTCGATTAGAGTATGGGTGCACGAAGCGCATCACGATGACTGTATGCGAATGTATCTGACGAAAGCCATCCAAAGTTGTCAACACGCGTCACTAAACTTCTTAGAATAATTAAAATAAAGTAAATTTCATGGACTAACAAATTTTAAATATTGTGATTGGCATTAGATAGTATTGTCAACAAATAAAAAGCGGGCAAATGTCACATGATATTTTGTAAAAAATAATTGGTATAGGATATTTCAATTGGGCAAATTGGGAAAATTGGGAAAATTGGGCAAATTGGGCAAATTGGGCAAATTTCCAGGGCAAAATATAGAAAATTTGTGTAGTAATGAACATGTTAAAAGTAAAGGGGAGGGGGAGACGTTGATCCTGTAAAAAATCGCTAAAAAATCTCAATATCAGCGCAGCGTATAGAGTGTCTGAGAAGGAAAGCCGCATTTGGATCGAACATTTTTTCGCTTTCGTTCACGACCGAGAAGTAGCTCCTCCTTGAAAACGAAATCCTTGAGTCGAAATTCTGGAAAGCATGCGCCACAGAGGTTAGAGACTGAGAAAACCGGGCGGGGAGGCGGGGGAGAAAGAAATAGAGAAGGATGGTGAAACGCGACATTACCGATGTTACAACGTTTAAACGTTTGCCTTCGAGCCGAGGCCTCGTCCCCTTTTCGAAACTTCCGAAAAGATGCTTTTATGTGACGGATCGTCGGGCGAAAGACGCGTTTTCTTTGATGGCTGGAAAGAAAATATCGCCGGCAGCGCCAACTACGAACCGAAAGACGTCCGTCCACGATTTATCATCGATACCGTGATACTGAATGAGTTACGCCTCGATTACGCGCCCCACCCCTCTTCCACACGAGGATCGAATGTTTTCTCTTTCGTTTCAATACATACAGTTAGGCTATGTTCTTTTCTCTCGCATTTCCGCTAGTTTCGTTCATAAATCGTTAAATTATGAGGATAACGAAAGAATATTGTTTTAGTCTACGCAGCTACTAGCTTTTTTTAAATCCTCGAATTGTAAGAATAGCGAAAGAGTATTATTAACAATGTTAGATTATATGATTGCTAATATGAAATAATATAAAATATGGAATCGAATCCAAGGCAAGTAAAGAAAAAAGAAAAAGAAAAAGAAAAAAAAGAAAAAAAGAAAAAAGGAATAAGTTAAAGTGGAGAAATGGAGATTTCTTTACTTTAAAAGAACACGTTAGTGAGAACGTGGAGCGATTAAAGAATCTCTGTTCGAGTCAAAAACAGCAGATGTCTCGCGTGTGTATTAAAAGCTCTGCCAACACCAACAAGCGGTAAGAAATAGTCCGGTTTTAACTCTTTTTATATATATATATATAAAAAAATATAGATCTTTTTAGAGCACAGTTCAAAACATGGATTGATAATATATGATTCTATAATACACGACAGGTCGTTTTATTGTTATTTAATCGCATGGCGATATAATACGTGCGTTGTAACTGTACTTGGTACTTGTAACAATGTATATGTTAATTGCTTGAAATTTTCGATCATATTAGAAAGAATAAAATTTAGTATAAATAATACAATGGTATTTACTTACCTATAATAGTAAATTAGCATTGTTTAATCTTATAACAATAAACTACCATGTGCTGCAGAATAATAATTAGAACACATTATCTGCAAAATAAATATATTTTCAATCAACGCGTGATACGTACGTATGTATGTATGTATGTACCGTCGAATAACGAATTATATCGCGTTACAGTTTAAGTAATTAATCTGGCAACTTACATCATCAACATTTGGCTTCGCTTTATTGTTACGTCCTGCGTACGAAATAGCATATTTTTACGATTATGTGTCGAATATTCGAAGTCGATCGGATAGCGATAACCGGGCAAAATTGACCGAAAGATGGATGCATTCGTACGCGTGGACACGCGTTGCCGTTCCAACGTCGCTAATTGCAAACGACGTTATCAACCTAGAGTTCGTTTGCATGCTCGATAACTTTTCAGCGCGATGAGTAATTTATTTGTTGCGTTGGTAAATCTGACGATGCGTTTTAATTAACGGCTGTCTATTTCAATTTTTCTAAATATGCATATCGCGATCATAATTTTTCTTGCTGAATTTTCTATTCTACTTTCTATTTCAATGTTTCCTCGTAAAATTATCCGAAATTATCGTACCCGTTACGAATTTATAATATATTCGTTTCGAAATGTAATTTTAATTCCGCAGAAAACCAACATCTTTCAAACTAACGAAATTTATTACCAAGCAAACACCACTCTGTCATACTGTCGTAGTAAAATGATAATGGCCAATAAACTAATAATAATAATAATAATACAAGTAATTCATTAATATCGAGTTATTATTCGCAATTAATTATTATCGAACGTTAAACTTTATCCCATAGAAAATTATACCTGCTGTATATTTGAATGTATGAATTTCACTCTTTATAGCATATGGATGTATCATCGCCTCCATATCTCCGGGACTAAACCGAGGTAACGGCCGTAGTGACGATTGCGGTTCGTTTTCTGCAATCAGATACCACGGTTCTTCGAACTTGAAAGTCTGCAAGTAGGCTTCCGAAAGCTTCCGAAAGCTCGCAGCCAGATGGTAAATGCGTTATCGTTAAACGCGTGAAACGCGTTCCCTGACCGGCCAGAAATGATCGTTCGAATAGCTTGATTAACCCCTTGCCTTACGTATAACACACCTGTACAAGCTTCACTTACCGCCGAGCAAACGTTCCACCCTCCTTCCCACTCCTCTACATCATCTTCCGTTTTAACGTCGAGATAGAAGAAGATAGTTTACCCGATAGTACGCGACGGTGTTCCAGGCAAGTCGATACAGATGAGACAACGTCTTTAACTCATTCGCTAGATGCTACATATATACTGAAATATAGTTACTTCCACTTTGTATTTATTTTTATTAGAAAGGCTACTTCGTTGTATTTAAAGTACGTTGCCAAAATAAAATAAATAAAAGGATATATTCGTTATATTTATATATTTCGTTGGATTAAATTTTTAATTAACTTGTAGCGACAGAAATTTCGAAAATTCGGCATAAAATAGAACTTATGACTTAAGATTTGAATAAAAATTCTTGGAGGGAAAAAAGATCCGTTGGGTGGAGAGGCCGGTTCTATATTCGTTAAAATAAACCTATAATGACATTCTGAGGCATAAAGGATTCACGATAAGATGGAAGTCGAGGTAGTGACCCGAAATCTATGTATGACCTGGCGTGTATAGGTTAGATGCAGCGAAACGATTCGATCGATTTCCAGGGTACGTTAACTCCCATTATCCTGTTAATATTTCAGCGAGAAGAACCGCAAATCGAACCTGTTCTTTTCCTTACGTTGTTCTTTACTTCTTTCGTCGAGTTTTTCGTCATTTCTCGTCGTAATCGGAACAGTTTAACGGTAAAGAGGCTAAAAAGAAAGGATTTTAACGCTACCTAACCGTACTATGCGAACTAATAACGTATTGATTAAAAATAATAGTTATCGTTATTACGTTGTGTAACACATTATATATTATGTAGCATTTTCGCGAACATACGAACCTTAGTTTCGGTTCGCATTATGTTTGCAAGCTTATGGCACGTGGTAGGTAAATAGGAAAATGACATACGATTGTGCAAATTTGTAGCGGATAACTGCGTACAAAGCGTTCGGTTTATCTAGAAACGTTGCAATATATCTCCGTCGACGATTTTAAAAACATTTGTTTCGTCACACGCTATTATGAGTGAAAATTCGACAAAATATTTACAATAGAAAACGTATGCGGAAGATCGATTTTGATCGATTCGATCGATTCGATCGATTCGATCGATTCATACGTGGAGAAGTAATATGACAAAGTAAAAGGACACATATGAGAAATAATATGGAACAGTAGCTGTTTACGAGTAGAATGCATTGGTGGTTTATGCAAATTCAGATTTTTACCATTATAACAACAAAACGATTATAATAAAAAGATCAAAATGATACGATATTATAATAAAGGAGATAGAATGCAAATAAATATTCCCATTAGTTTGTACAATGCGTTAATTTGTATATACATTAACATAATTTTGCATATTATTTACATTTTTCCATCATTTACATCTTGCCTATTGAAATTTTTTGCAAATAGTAAGATATTTGCTCGTACGAGCAAAAAATATAAAGTTACAATAATAGAGGGTTATCTGCGCTTTCGATGCTTTTAAAAATACGTGGTATCAAGCGTACGTGTTTTATTAGCGGAGTGTAGAGTCGTGAACCAGAAGCTTCCTCGTTCGATAACAGGAGATACATGGTAGTAAGCCGAAGCGAACAAAATGGGAAGATCAAATGTCCAGAAAAATTTGATTCGTTCCTTTATGTATATATGACTACAAATATAAGTTTAATCGCGATAGAAGAAAATTTCCTTGTTTTTTAAGATAAATCTTACGGTAAACACGGAGTAATCAAACACCGACTATTGTATTATAATTCAATTTTCCTATTTAGAGACGAGAAATAAACTAAAGTGCAAAAATATATGTAAATGAAACTGCAAATTTCCGTTGTTAGGAATACACAAGAACTGATATCTTCCAAACTAACAAACTTATATCACCAGCAAACGCTATTATATCGTACTTCAACTTTCCTCTTTTACAATTTAATATAAGACAGAGTACAAAAATATAAACGAAACTTTGAATTCTCGTTGTTACAGAGCTAGATCTCGCGAGAGCGTAACCTCGTCCCAGGGTGGCGGGCTCCGTCAGCAGGAGGCGGCGAGCGTCGCGGAGCATCAGTTAGTGTGGAAGAGGCAAGATAGATAGATAGATAGATAGATAGATAGATAGATAGATCGATAGATCGATAGATAGATAGATAGATAGATTGAGAGAAAGAGAGAGAGAGAGAGAGAGACAAAGAAAGAAAGAAAGAAAGAAAGAAAGAAAGAAAGAAAGAAAGAAAGAAAGAAAGAAAGAAAGAAAGAAAGAAAGAGAGTGAGCGAGCGAGAGAGGGAGAGTAAACGTGACGAAGAAGACGAAGACGACGTCGTCGGGGTGTTGGTGTCCGAGGGTGGCGGCGGTGGTGACGCGCAGGAGGTGGTGGCGGCGGAGGAGGGTGGAGGCGACCGTGGAAGAAGCTACGACTCCTGCGACGTGAGTCGCGAGCCGTGCTGGTTGGGTGGTGGTGGTGGTGGTGGTGGCCACGAAGAGGGTAGAGTAACGGTTTCCTAGCCGCCGAGGGAAAGGTAGAGGCTTGGTGGTGGCGTTTGTGAAGGCAACCTGTGGCAAGATGGGCTGCGCCATGTCCGCTGAAGAGCGGGCCGCACTGGCCCGTAGCAAGCAGATCGAGAAGAATCTCAAGGAGGATGGTATCCAGGCTGCTAAGGATATCAAGCTGCTACTGCTCGGTGAGTTTATTCGCGTACGTACGGCATTTATATTTTTAGGCAGGAATCATATAGATAGAGGAGATCGAGGTAAGACGATGTGTAGCAATGGTCACGAGTGGTCATACATATCGTACGAGGCGTATTCGGCACGGTTCCCGAATCGTAATTGGCTATTACAGAAAAGCAGAAATTTCTTTCCAAAACCTTTACTTAAACTACTACTTAAAAAGTGATAAAAGTTTTTGTTATCATTGTAGATAACATTTGTCGTAACGGGACACCTATATCTCTATCCTCGTTTCGTATTCGTTATTTATTTATTTACCATATCTAGTCCTCCCCTTTCAGGTTTGGACGGACTTTCCGATTTGCACTAGGTATCGCCGCTTCATAGAGCCGCTTCTATAGCGTCGCCTAAAGTGGCAGCCGGCGTCGACGTAACTCGAGAAACTTTACACGTTTTCAGACACAATTTCGTGGAGCAGGAACCGTAAACACGTTCGTTTGTGAAACACGAATGAAAAGTGTCAGAATCAGAGTCACACCGGTTGCAATTTCCAAACGTACGCACCCGTCGGCTACCGCCTAAGGGTTAACCGGGCTCCTGGCTGCGCGTTTAAGCGTCATCGTTCTCTATGAAGCGCGGCTGGAAAAATCGGTTAGTCCTGTTAGTCACAGCTGCAACTGTCTCAATAAGGGTAAAGGAAAAAGAAGGAAGGAGGAAGGAAATAAATTTCTGGTTTTCTTTGACAGCCAACTGAAACTTACTAACTGAAACTTAGTTTCTGGACACGCCCCGTATCCATACATCGCAAGCAGGTTCGAACATTTTGATACTTTATAAAGTACAGTGGAATACCGATTGGCCGAATAACGACAGAAAGACCCGACGATCCGATATTTCGGACAATCGAATGAAAATCGAATGAAAATCGAATGAAAATCGAATGAAAATCGAAAAATTTGTGCTTCCGCCATATCTAAAGTAATCGGAATTGTTATAGGGCTCCGTAAATTATAAATAAAGAAAAGTTAAATTTATGTGTAAGTGGGATGTCGAGACTCGATGTTTAAATTAAATTATACCGAGCCTAAATTAATCACGGTATAAATAACGAATATAGATCCACTAAAGAGACAGGTGTTCATTACGTAATGTATGTCACCGACTGGCCATTTGTAGCTGTTTAACGAACACCGTTCAAATTAGCCAATATAGCCACATATAAAGAACATAATAAATTTAGTCCTTTTCACGAACTGCGTTTTTCTTAACCGAGCAACCTTGTGATCAAAAGATGTGAACGTAACAGACAGTTGCTACTCTGACGAAAAGTTATATTTGGCACGTGGTTAGATTTGTTGTAGCATTCGTGCATTAAACGCGTTTAAATAATTATCCCGATTAATAAAATTGGCCGAATTCGTCTCCGGATTAGTCGTTCTGGGCCCGGATTGAACTACATCTTTGTCAAATGTAATTAATGGCGTATCTTTAATGGGGGCAACCTGTCTATTCGACGCACATTAAATAGAAAAGCTTCGAATCGAATTTCCCAAAGCTTCTCTAATCAGAACATTTTTTACGATCTTTGTATAATAGCTTAATAGTTTTCAATTATAATATAATATCCAATTATATCTTCTTCTCCTCAATTTATCGCTTATCCTTAATAAATCGCTGTGATAACGATCTAATACGTACGGCGTTTATATTTAGGAAACACTGAACAATATAATTAATCGATTACTTAATCAGGCGCGTCATTTTTTCAACCGCGAGTGTTGCGAGAAATTTCGATTCGAAGGAATTTCAGCAGAGAGCCCTACAATTCGAGCATCTCCGTTAATTGGTTGGCTGTTCTCGTAAATTCAGTTTCTGCCCGGCTTTGTCGTTTGTTTTTAACGAATGGTCTGGATAACGTGACTGGAAATTAACGAACCAGATGATAATTATTATCGCGGACGTGCTCTTGCAAAATGCCTGATTCCGATACAATCGCGTTACTTTCGCGCCAACGAGGAATTCATTTCCTGGAAAATAGGGCTTTCCAATCTAATTTCTACTTGTTTATTTCTTTACTTTTCTCTGTGAAAAGTGACAAATGATCTGTGAAAATTGTAGAAATCGTCAACGTTAATTTATACTCTACGATTGTTTCATACTCTACGGCGTTATTCATTTACGAAAGATTCATAATTCCTTGAAACGTAAGATTCTTGTCTCTTTACAAGAGTCCCTTTCCTTTCAAGAGTTATTCAAATTAATTTGCCTATTCTATAATTATTTTTTTCCCATGATATCGCGCTATCATCGATTAGTCGAGATATTAATTCCCTAAGAAGTGGAATTTCGTTATTTTGATAGAATTTTGATAAAAAAAATGGAAGCGCCAAGTTGTAGAGACGAAGATAGTGAGAGGATATAACGATTATTAAAGAGACAGAAATTTACAAGTATAACGGGCTGCCAATTATTTCCATGGTGAGAAAGAAATGAATTTGGGAGGGGAAAAAGAGCGCCGGCTTTCTGGTCGTTTCACCCGTCTTATTAATCGACAGACAGAAATTAAACTCGCGTTCAAATTAGCCAATGATATATGTACACGGAGCGGAGTGACCGGGAGTGTGGAGAGAGACCGGGAGTAGAGAGAGCGACCGTGTGCGTTTCCTGCAGCATAAATGGGATGAAAATACTCGTGGAAGACGCAAGCAAAAGGAATGACGTCATTGGTAACACCAATAAACAGGACCCAGATTTCCCTCGGATAATCTCGTGTTTGAATACCAAGCAGAAAATCAGGAATTCTTTGTTTCTGCCTCGATCGATCGAATTGTGAGAATTTTCGTAAATCGATCCTCAGCCGATGCTTCAACCTCTGCGAGATAGTGTTAGCTCGTTTGGTTACTTCCACTTTGGTTACTATAAAATGCTTTTATTACATTTACATTTTACATTCGCCACATAAATATAGCTATTACAACTAAAAGGAATATTTCTATTAGAAATCGATACGTACACAACGCGAAGTAAAAGATTGGCCATTTAATTTGGTTCAATTAAATAGGTTCTGTTTAGCGTTCGAATGAAATTTATATCGAAATTGAGATACATATAATAAAGAACTCTATATAGGAAATATGGATTATCACGAATTTCGAAGATAACAGAGTAACGACGAAGATAACATTTACTATAGAAAGTAGCTTGATGGGGCAGGTATAACAAATCCGTTACATCTCCAAGCTCTTTATCGCTCAAACGTCGTATTAAAAAGAAGAATAGAATGAGAATGATGATTAAAATCGTGATCGCGAAGGCTCGATCGGATCTAGAAATAAGTCAATTGCTGAATTAACTACCTAGCTTTTAGCGACGTAAATTTAGAACTGTATAGACCGATTCTCTGTATTTTTAGCGTATTGTATTCCACAATCTTTCTTCGTACATTTGAACAAGACTTGAATCCGAGAAGTTGTTCGTTCGATCATCTACTTCGATTCTTATCGCGAGAAATGATCGCCACTAAAAATCTTCCAACTTTCCTCTTCTATAACTGTGAAATTCTTTTTCATTTTAACAGATGCTGGTAATTAAATCTTTAAAGATACAAATTTGTCTAAAACTTCATAGTCTAATTGTAGCTTTTATATATACGTGTGCGTGCGTGCGTGCGTGCGTGCGTGCGTGCGTGTGCATACATTCAGAAAGGTATAAATCATGTATTTAGAAAAATGTTGAACATCGCGAAAGTGAAATACGAAACTTGGTAAAAAAAGAGGGGCCTTATCGGGGAATAAGGATACGCGCGAATAATTTTCGTAGTATTACGAATCGTAAATCGGAAAATAAGTTTTTAGTTTGTTAAATACGTGTCTCTATCAATCATCGTCAGGAATACGAACGACAGTACGTACGATCGCTGTTTCCAATGACTCTAGCACACGAACGATAACTTATTGGCGTTCGTATTGCACTGTGCGTCGATCACGGTGTTGCCTAGAATCCTAAAATTCGTATCGTTCGTGATAACATACGTAACAAACAAATAGAGTGAAAGCAAAACGAGGATATCGGTAATATTAACCGGAATAGCGATAAAAGCGATAGGGTATATATAATAAGGGCGCCGTTCACGACAACTGCGTTTTCTGAATTTATCAAGTATCACTCACGATGTGTGCGTGTGATATGTATCTGAATAATTTCACGTAAATTTTCTTTTATAAATTATTTCTTATTCGTTCGTATTATTGTTTTCTCGTGCAACTTTCATCTCTTATTTCTTAGTTTTCTCGTTGCTTTATCAAGTCACCCTCGTAAAAGATGCTAAGCGTTCGAAGGCTTAACTCGTGTGAGAATAAAACCATTTGGGTAAACGATCGTTTAATTAGTTTGAGTAGCGCATACGCGTTATGACAAGCGCGACACAGTGATAGTTTCGAGTATAACCGGGCTCGAGTGAATCAACTTGACGAGTTCGTGGCATCAATTAGATGACGCAATTGGTTTTATCGTCAAAAGTACGATTTTTAGGGATTCCTTCTTCGTATAATAGTTAGAAATTTCGATCGAAAACCAGAAATTCCTCTCTCTAATTTAGTACATATTTATATAATCTAGTAGATCAAACAATTCTCTAGTTGGATTCCACTTATCCCCTTTTTCTTTCTTTCTTTCTTTCTTTTCTTTTTCTTTCTTTCTTTCTTTTCTTTTTTTCTTTATTTTTTTCCTTTTTTTTTTCTTTTTTTTTTTTTTTTTTTTTTTTTTTTTTTTTTTTTTTTTTTTTTTTTTTTTTTTTTTTTTTTTTTTTTTTTTTTTTTTTTTTTTTTTTTTTTTTTTTTTTTTTTTTTTTTTTTTTTTTTTTTTTTTTTTTTTTTTGAAATCGTATTTATAGAAACATGAATTCGCATAAATACCTGTATCCTAATTGCGAGAACAGAACAAGAATTCGAAACTTGATAATTCACCACGATAGTTAAGCTTCGACATTCTGAAGATGTCGTCAGAGTTGTTTACGATGTTGAGACATGTCGTTTCGCTGTGTGCCAGATTCGAACAAAGTAGAATCCGACCGGTTCCGGACGATCGACAAAAGTAGTACGTAGTAGACCGAACGAACGAGTTCGGGATGAAAGAGCTTTTTAAAACAGGGGGAGAGACTCGCCACCCATAAGCAGGAAAACAAGTTCCGCTGCCACAGTGTGCCACAGTGTGCCACGTCATTTCCGGGCCCCAGTTTCCGCCCGTGGCCACTTCTTTCCCTGTACATAAATATTATGACGCTTGCGGGGAAAATCAGATAAACCTGAAAATTTAGCAGGAAATTACGGGATAGGATAGCTTTAAAAGCTATCTCGTCTCTAAAGCATCTCATTTTGAGATATCAGGCTATTAGACCGTAAACATCTTATACATGTATAGGGTGTCATCGAGCTTTTCGTACAAATCCTGTTCTATGATCTTTTTATCTTTTCAACAGTTTAAGTTCGTTTACTTCGTTTCTATTTCATTTTCGTCTCTACAGTTTTACAATGTTACACAGGCATAGATAAATTGACTGGAAATAAACGTTCCCTCTGTGTTTCCTGTGTCGCCTGTTACGTTGCGTCGGTAGAAATTTCGGTTTCGTTGTTTCTTATCATTTCCAATCGAACGAAACTGAACCTTCGATCGACAAACATATACCATTTATAACGGGTAAAGATTAAACGAACGAAATGGAACGAAACGACCTATGAATCACCTGCTATCCAGTGACGTTAGCCAATTATATTTTTCTTCCGGTTGCGTTTCTTACCGATTCTACATTACTGATTATACGTTTCGTTTTTGAATCTTCAGGTGCCGGAGAGTCTGGGAAAAGTACCATCGTTAAACAAATGAAGTAAGTAGCTAGCAAATTTTTTAATATGTCTATGCAAACTCGTATCTTTACGAACGAAATTAAAAAGAACTGCAATTCGTTTACGCGTGAAACTCGATAATTATTGGTTCGTTCGCGTCCCTCCGTCGTACTCTAATTACAAAATCGCATGTAAATCGAGCTTCGTTAATTCTTTGTACACACGCACACATACAAAATACGCGTGTAAAATTATTATATCGAATTTTCTGCAGAGTAAAAAGAGTTTCATTAACGCTATAACAAATCGGCTGCTGTTCACCTCGAAAAATCCGTCATTTCAGCGTTGAAAGACGGATCAAAAAGCGGCTGGTAGAACGTGTTTGAAATCTTGTTTTGCAGTCAATGGACCCATTCACGGTGTCCCATGAACAAAGGCATGCGTGTTCGACTGCGGAGAACACGCGATTTCTCGATTACTAATTTACCGATGACTCGCCAATGCAAAAATGCCTAAAACCGTTCAACTAGAAACTGTAGATATCGAAAAGTACAATGATTTCGAAATAATACGAAACCTTAGAATCGACCACTTATTATGAAATTTCAATGTAGGAATGAAGTTAGCTTCAACTTTCAACTATCCTCACTAAGTAGAGTTCGCTAAGACGAACAACGTTTCGATATAATAATTTCATTATAGAAGTCCAAAAATAAACAATACGTAGAGATACACGAGTTCGTATTAAATGCTGATGCAATTTTTACAACTTGATAACAATTTTTCTCAAAGATAATCTATATTATCGTAGAAAGCCGAATAAAATGAATTGCCTGTCACCATGAATATATGGACAGGCATATCACCATATGCCTTAAGGAGAATTGGCCTTAACGAGATGTCCGTCCTTTATTTTCGCAGAATTATCCATGAAAGCGGATTTACACCCGAAGACTTCAAGCAGTACAGGCCCGTAGTATACAGCAACACGATACAATCACTAGTCGCTATTCTCAGAGCGATGCCGAATTTGGATATCAACTTTTCGACCAATGAACGGGAGGTAAGTCGAGATGATGCTTACGGTGATTAGGTTCTCTTTAACACTTCTGTATTCTCTGGATCGTTTTCGATCCAATAGTACTCTCGGACAATTTCTTAAGCGTCAGGTAACAATAAAGCAATGGTTACTGACAACCGGTCGTTGTCAAGATCTTTTTCTTTTCAACATTAAGACCAGCCTCTTTTCGTTGAAATGAAAGCGAGATGGAAAGATACCGGGAGCGCGGCAGGGCCGGGCAACAGGGCCGAAACAGGGCCGAAGCAGCACAAAACTCGGACACAAACGCGAGGACACTTGGCAGACTCGTGTTTCCAGCAAATACTCTTACGAAAGGAGACATGAAAAATTAAGTCAAGGCGATTGATTTGTTAGACGAGTGACGTGATTGGGAAGAGGAAATCGGTTTCAGCTAGATGATTTGCAGTCTACATATATAGACAAAAATTTATGAATTTATTAGACGACTATAATGATTTACGTTAGATTAGTAAAAGTTTTTCTTTTCTTTTTCTTTTTTGTTTTTGTTTTGTTTTGTTTTGTTTTGTTTTCTAATGCGACAAAAATTAAACGAAATGAAAGATTGCGCGATTAGATAAACAAAAAAAACCGAATCAAGGATCGATGGATAAGTTGTTCGTAATTTCTTCTGAAATAGAAGTAGATAAGAAAAAGACAAAAATCTGCAAAGTTATGAAATAAACGGAGTTCCGTTAGAAAAAGCGAAAGGCGGAAGTAGGCGGCGGAAGCGGTAGAAATTAAAGGGTAAAGGTTAGCGGTCTGCCGGGAAGTCAAAAATTATCGATAGCCCGAGCACTTAAACGATCGATGCGCATCTCGAGCCAGGTTCTGAAGCACCCTCTTCGGCATCATATTTACCGATCGCGCAGCATCGCGGCTGCGTCGTTTACCTTAGAGCCAATAAACGAGCCCCTGCCTCGAAAACAACGAGCACGATGGGCTGCCTCGAGTGCCGATTGATCCGGCTCCTCGAACCCAGTGTTTCTCAATCTGATCTCTCTCCGGCAGGCTTACCTTTTTCCGTTTATTAATAATATTTTTCTTATTAGGCGATATGAGCCGATTGTTCAGCTGATTTCACGAGCTTTTGTAGTATTTCTGGTAGCTTGGAACGGCTTTGGTCAGATTCATTCCTTAGTTGTCACGATGCGCTTCAAGTATCATTGCGAACCAGTGTCTTCCTCCAGTGGTTCTAACTGATCAAAATGCTTTTCTCTTGTTACATATCAAAATCTTGTTGTGCTTAAACATGCCGATGGTCTCCTCGTACCCGTTAAATATTCCTAAAGTTTGATCTCGCGTGGCAATACAGATTCTACATTCACATCTCATTTCATTTCTTTTTACACGTCAAACGATCGTTTCTTTCAAATTTATTCTATTACAATCTCTTCCATCCTCTCCGCTTTTCTACCCATTAAATTACATTCTACCCAAACTCGTATCAACGGCGACATTTTCTCTTTTCATAGTATGATCGTTATATCGAAAATACGTATATAACGTATATAACAGATATTTCTTATCAGATGTGAAATACATAGGCAACGTTATAATTAAATAATACGCTTCGGGTATAAAGAAAGGGAAGGAAACACAATAGAGAAACGTATGTTTCGCGGTTCTAAAATCGTTGAGGGGAAGAGCATAATAAATACTGGCACACATATAACAAGATTTATGTACGTCGTATACACCTCCACTTGCTCGTCTCGCTATATCTTAAGTGTTTAAGTAGTGCTCACTTGTTGAAGCATTTGGCAAGGGCACATTCAAAAACAGCGTAGAGTGCACATCCACTTCAGCGTTTTAACCTAATTTGGACGGTACTTCCGCTTTTTAATTAAGTCGTACAAGATCGGCAGATTTTTATTCTGTATTTTCTTTCCCTTTTTCCTGTTCAACAATGAGTAAATCGAAATAAATTCAACTGATTTTAATCCCTTTAACGATTCCTTTGACAATTTCTTCGATAGATCGAAATTAATCCACACGATATTTGTACCGTTAACAAGCAAACATCGGTCGAACAAAAGAAAGAAATAATACAAAATATTGTCTTAATATCGGAAAAATATAGCGTTATCGATGTTTATTTTACATTAACCGGTATAATATGTATTCTGTAAATTGAGTTAACTTGAAAATTGCTTATCAGCCGGACGCGAAAATGGTGTTCGACGTGATCCAAAGAATGGAGGACACGGAACCATTCAGCGAGGAGCTTTTGGCTGCGATGAATAGACTTTGGGCCGACAGCGGGGTACAGGAATGCTTTGGCAGGAGCAACGAGTACCAACTCAACGATTCGGCGAAATAGTAAGTAAATTTGTCACGTCGACTATTTACCAATCTATAACTTTTCTAGATAAAATCCTAGCTCGAAGGTAATTCGTCGGTAACATCAGGAATGTTTCGTTAAACTTTCAAAGAAATCGATCGATCATCCTCCCTTCAAAGACCTCAATACCGTTTCTACTAAAAAGAAAAAAAAAAAAAAAAAGAAAAAAAAAAAAAAAGAAATATTTCGTCGAGAAGAAAAATTTTCGTGCTACGATGAAAATGTAAATGTTGCGTAAATTGGTGCATTAAAGGCGGGCTAATCGCTGGACAGATACCGTATCGAAATTATCTCTACTGGATTTTTTAAACGGGCTGGGGGAGGGGGGATTTAAAGGGTTCTTGATAGCATAAAGTCAAGCTTTTTAAGCTTCGAGCTTCACCTTCTAAGATTCAGTTCGATTATTAGATAGAAGAAGAAAGATGAAATTATAAAAATATAGATAATAATAGGAAAAACATAGAATAAGAGGAAAAGAAGACGAAATGTTAATTCTGAAAAAATTCACAAGCGTTGACACGTTTCTGATACGAATCTTATATTATTATATTTCTATAGTTTCTTAACTCGAGCATCGACACGGTTTTATTATAGGGAGAATATTTACAAATAAACATAACCCAGGAAGAACCTGCCAAAGTCCTTGGTACCTCTAACGCCTAATTTGGAGTAGATCCAAATCTAATAGAAACTGAACCTTTCACGGCTCCATTCATATTCAACGGCGGGACCTGCCAGCCACCAAGAAATTAATTACTGTTTGGCCGGAGATCAGTAATTTAACGTCATTTGTAATTCTATCGTTTCAGTATACATTACACTCGTACTATTTATTCAGAAAACGGTAACTTCTAATTCGAGGAAAACCAATATTTAATCGTAAAGAATATTAAAATCGAGAAATTGGAAAATCCAATAAATGAGACATTGATTTCCAATCAATTTATACTATTACAAATTTAATGTTTTAGTTCGTAAAATCGAAATTCAAAAAGATTTAAATTTGTTCTTTTAAATACTCTCTCTCTCTCTCTCTCTCTCTGCGTTCTAGAAAAATGTGTCAAAATAGAACATCTTGCTTTATTTTGCTATTCTCTTACACGAATATTCGCACAATTACTGATTTTCACAGAAAATAATACCGATATTAAACATAAAACCCAAATATGTTATATTATGCAAATTTATTTTCAAACATAAATAAATTTACCAAACTTGTGCGCATAATAATATTAATTCTAAAAGTTGATGTGACACGTCACTGAAAAAAATATCATATCCAGTTGAATATTGAACTGCCAGCACATAGAATACGCAAGCACAATGGCAATGATTCCGTGATGAAGACAATAGATGGCGATTAGGTTACATCTAATCCATCTAGAAAGCATGACACATCCTCGGAGATAGTAATCTCGATGGTAGTGACACTATCCCTCGTAAAATACGTGTCTCTATCCGTTTAAAATATTGTCTTTTTATCAACAAATTGGTAAAAACTTATGATTTTCATCACCATGATAACTAATTCAGTTTATGTTAGTTAGTTATTAGGTAGTTATTAAAGTCGCCGCGTAAGTAACGATAGAAATTATTCATTAGATTCATTCGCAATTGAACGAGGTAGGTACTATGACGTCATATGGCAAATTGTTTAATGACCAGTCTCTGTTAGCAACCTGTTGTGTCCTGATTATAGTGTGCGTAGCAACAAGCATCGAACAGAAGGGTCACGATTTATTGGCATTACTCTTTTGCCGATATTTTCGTATGTTTTCTAATGCATATGGTAGCTATAAAAGTACTATTTTCTTGCGTTAGTTATCAACATTCATTAGGAATATTAAATTACGTTACGTAAAAGTGGAAAGATAAAAGTTGTTTTAAATAAAATAAATAAAATGACAAATAAAAGAGACTATAACATTTTCTAAGGTTAGAGGAAAATTATTATCCGATAATTCGATGTGTTAATCTCAGTTTGAAATTCGAATTTACATTTTGCGAGATACGAAATAGGATTCGGACATAACTACAACTACGTATCGGGTGGGACTAAATTTACTAAATTTACAGTATAACTTAGAACGAAATAATTGCTTGGAAAAAGCAGCAAAGCGTGTGAAATAACATTTTTTAACATCTTCCCTTTTCTTTTTTTATTATAAAAAAGAAAAAGCTTAAAATCGCGCCTTTTTTTTTTATAAATAAGATTCTGTGAACAGTACATACATCGTGAGACCCTCGATATTGAAAATATAAAAATCTTCTAAATTCGCACCATTAATACATTAACGAAACTACGTGGCCCTAAATATACAGAGAAAAAGATTTATATAAACAAATCTGTATAGTTTACAATATCCCAAATTATATCCTCCCAGGAAAGTAAATTCTTCCAAAATCCAAATCATCAATACCCTGGTACGCGTAATCTTTCTTTCGAATCTCCAGAAATGTCCCTATATGTAACATTAATTTCAACCCAGACGATTGTACTCGACTCTACAAATAACCAAAAAAGGAAGAGAGAGAGAGAGAGAGAGATAAAACTCCAAATTGCTCCAAAAGTCCGAACGTTCTGAAACGTAAGTAGATCTAACCTAAAAGCTTAATTCGAGTTTTACCGATCGTAAACCAACGGTGGACACAGCACTCGAGACGAACCTAATTTCGCCAGGCAATGTAGGCAATAAAAAATAGAAAAAAAAGAAAAAAGAAAAAAATAGTGCAACTGGAGGGATCCGAGCATTCTCTTTCGTCTTTTTTCCCCCTTTTTCTTTCTCTCTTATTTAGGTTCAGCGGCGTATTGATCGTCAATGACGTCACGCCACGCCCGTGTCACGTGGCCTAAAATGGCCGCCGACACCATCCCCACCACTCTTTCTTCTCTGCCTTACTATGTTCACTCGTTTTCACCCCCCAACCCCAATTGTTTCTCTTTTCATTCTATTACCGCTGCTTCTCTTTCTGTGCCCTGTACGCTCTGAGAGAGAGAGAGAGAGAGAGAGAGAGAGAGAGAAAGAGAGAGTAAAAGAGAGAAGCAAGGAAATATGTGTGTACAGCGATACGCAAGAATGTTGAAGCACAACGGGGTGGAACGTACAACAATAGGGACAAAACATCACTCACAACATCACAATTGGACACTTAATAATTAGCAAGCAAGACGAGGAAAAAATGGGGTTAGGATAAAGCGAGAAAATCGGGTGCAAGGACAAGAACAGTTTCTGTGCGATTTCGTGAAACTGCTAACCTTTTTTATTTTGTTCTTTTTAATCTACCAGTACCCTGTTTGGGAAAAAATTTTTTTTACAGTTTTATTATATTTTAGAATTTTTCTTAACAACAATGATTATCAAGCGCAAAGTCTTGTCGTACGACTGCTTTCAACAATAAAAACTAAATTAGAAAACGAATGTTATAAAGTAATCGTTATACTTTTTATTGTTTGTATCGTATGTTTTGAAGTGATTGTTCTACATCTCTTGACACATTTGACTTTTGTATACATATATTGGTCGATATAAAGATTTCAATATAAGTATGAGAGCGCTAAATGTATTCGATCACCCCACATATTTTAACTACTATACCTTATGCCTTATGGTTGGTAAAACGCTAGTAAACGAAACGCGGGTGATCTACGATGTTTTCGAAAAGCAACTGGTGATAAAGTCACGTTACAGCTCACGTATACAGGATGCCTGCAAGTGTAAATATGAGATTTCTTAGAAATGCAAGCTGTTTCTTTCTCGGTTATTGGTTATCAGCGTTTCGAGTTATTGACGACGAAAGATGATCCACGCGTGTAAATCTAACCTCAACTAGCGTGTTGCATACACATTGTACATACTTACTTAACTTACTTACGATGGTTGCGATTGCGGATCTATTGTGATTATTGTTACCATATATCGAATATTTTTATAGATAACAATGGTCTCTAACGCTGTATAATTGCTTTTTATTCTTTATATTATTCAATCATTATTATATACCACAGATATATAGGGGTATATTTGCCAACTTAATTATTACTCAACATTCGAATTCGAATATATTAAATATTTTGCGATGAAACATTTAGCATTTCAAATATTAGATATCAATATCCATTTATGATATAATTATCAATATACTTTCAATATTCTTAACCTACTGACACTAAATATTCGCATTTTATAGTGATTAATCAACACGGTAATATAAATGAAGAACAAAATGACAAGGAATCATCGAATCAACGCATGGTAACGTTTTGCTATTTTATATTAATAGCGTGCCATTTTTTCTGGACACCCGATATCGATCAGCCTGGCCGATATCCGTACGTGCGAGCCACGAAAACCAATATAAAGCGACCATGCAGCGCGATAAGATGAAAGTGCTTGTGCCTGGCTACAGGTGCATCCAACTTTGGCAATGAATGCTAAATCACAAGAAGAAGTGGGAAAATCGATCGAACACGATCTCGGTTACGACCTGAATTTAGAACGAGGGGAATGTCATTTACTCTCTAGAAGTCTCTGGAAACACTTTACACCACGTGTGAAAGTGTCACTTAAAGTAGATTATATAAATATCTTAAATCTTTTTGGAATGAAAAGTTAACCTAAAATATCAGAAAAAATTTCAAGAAAAAATTATAAAATACTTTTTCAAAATAATTTCGAACACATTTTCCTATTTCCTTTTATTTCTCTTTAAATATGCGTATATAATTAAGAAAATGAAGGATTAATCTCTAGATCGTTTAATCAGCGATATTTCGAAGAATTCTCTAAAAAATATAACTAACGGTCCTGCGTTTTGCCTTGAAATTCCAGTTTCCTGGATGATCTAGACCGATTAGGGGCCAGGGATTATCAGCCTACGGAGCAAGATATTTTAAGGACCCGTGTTAAAACAACGGGAATAGTCGAAGTCCACTTTTCTTTCAAGAATCTTAATTTCAAGTAAGTACCCGGGTCAGATGTTTATTCGTAAAATGCGCAAATACCATTCTGATAATGCACGTTAAACGTAATAAATGTTAAACATAAGATTTACATACGTAAGAAATATTACTAACCATATCCGTATTAATCATATCAGCGTTATCCGTATTATTGATCATCTGCAAAACTTCACGAACTTATCGTCTATTTTTAAAGGGCACATATCTTTGGACCTGACAGGTTATTCTCCTTTTCAACTATGTCATATTAAAGTGTTCTCTTATCGCCACCAGATGGCATTGAAATCATACAACGAAGGAAAATGAACTTTTAAACAAACAAACTTGTAAAGAACAGTTAATTTAACAGAAGGATGTACTTGATACAATTATTATGTAATACGAAAATGAATGTAATACAGAGAAACGAGGACAAGAAAGTAAAAGAGTGACTCGTTTTGATCTAATCGTTACGATCAAAGGTGGATACAGGTGTAACTTTATCAACGCCACCGATATGAAAAAAAATGTTGTTATCCTTTCGGAGATTTTAGGGTGTACAGACAGACAACAGACAGCAGATTGTTCTCCGTTCCGCAATCGAATGATCGTTCCTATCTTGTATGCTCGTAATAACGTATCCAATTTTGTTTGTTCTTTTTAATGTAATGTAATACACGATATGGACAAATTTTAGATACGAAATATCTACGTATCTGCTAGTAATTTAATCCTTTTAATCGTAAATTAATTATAAATAGTGTTACGCTGTAGCAATATAATTTTTAGATAAAAATATTTGGAGATTCTGGCATGGCAACAACATTAAAAATCAAGGGGCATATTGCCACGGGGGAATATCGTTAACATTGATCTCAGTGGTTAAAAAAAGAAATTGAGTAAAGAGGCAGGAGAGGGGTAGGCTAAAGGGAGAGAGCAATGACTTATGAATGATTGAGCATGAATCATTGGGATGACAATTTAAGAAACTGAGCACATGCATTCCTTCTTTCAATTAATGTCACTTTAAGAAATGTTTCTCTGTAGATATATTTCACGCTTATTTATATCTATTTACATAGGTGTATAATTTACATTCGCATTTACCTCTCTTAATAGTATACTAACATTATTTATATATAATTATGTATTTTACATTTACACAAATATTATATAATTAAAACTGACAATTTATTTTCTGCTTCACAATTAGAAAACTGAAAATTTGTATTATCGTGTTGTTTTTCCATTGTCTCTAAACACAATTTTCTCTGTGTGTGTGTGTGTGTTGATCATTCTCTTTTTAATAAAATTTAAAACAATTACATTTAGATAAATGTAATATTGTTTTTCAATGTTATCTTCTATAGAAATGTAATAGGAGGATAGAAATATCGATAAAATCAGATCGACGTATCTCAATTTGTTAATTAATTATCCAATGAATTTCTGAACCCTTGTTCATCGTTATATCGTTGCTTCTTTACAGATTGTTCGACGTGGGCGGCCAAAGAAGCGAACGTAAGAAATGGATCCATTGCTTCGAGGATGTTACCGCGATCATATTTTGCGTTGCGATGTCCGAGTACGATCAAGTCCTGCACGAAGACGAAACGACGGTAAGTATTCGCACTTTTTCTTTTTTCACTTGAAAATTTCACTTTTTTTTTCTTTCTTTTTTTTTTCTTTCTTTTTTTTTTTTTTTTTTAGATCATATTAAACGATGTTTTTCATTTAAATAGAGTTTCGTTTTATTAGTTTCGATGCTTTAAATAATTAGACAAAAAACTGAAAGATTTCGACTTTTTTTTAACTAGTTTATTTGTATCAAAGTCATAGGAGGTCATAGCGTATACACAAAAGGACAGGTGATATTTCACGGTGCGATGATGAAATTCGTAACAATAGAGTAATTCAAGAAGCCAAGGAAAACTAAACTGCACCGATCTCCGCTTACCATATCAAGGGTTTTGGAACTTTATGAGCGAGCAAGGGAATCCTAAAACGTATACAAGTTTCCAGAGTCTTCGGATTTTCAAAAAAAGTCTCCTCTTTACGTCGCGATAGGCGTATATTACGATATACGATAGAAATATACACAGTATATGTATCACGAACCGTCCTCAACGTATCTAAGTGCTTTTTATTATCTCTTCGCCTGTTCTACCATAAAGAGAAGATTCGAAAATTATATATATGGAGATGCATATGGAGAATCCTACGTGGGAAGAAAACGCGATAAACTGTGCAATTGTTGGAAATTAACGAGCTGTCGCGGAACGACCCCATCGATTAACCCCTCATTCCTCCATACGCTGGAATGATTTGCCGTTCACATTATTTTACAAATTTCTTTCTATACCTCTATTTTTCACGCGATACTACTTCGTACACTTAAAATCATGTTAGATCGTAGTTACGTATCTTTGGACATTAATTATTATCAACGTTCGCATGTTAATTATCTGTTATAGAATCGAATGCAAGAAAGCTTGAAACTGTTCGACTCAATTTGCAATAACAAATGGTTTACCGACACCTCGATTATCCTCTTCTTGAACAAAAAGGATCTCTTCGAGGAGAAAATTCGCAAGTCTCCGCTCACCATTTGCTTCCCCGAATATGCCGGTAAGAAAATATTTTTCACATTTATATCCATAGAATTTTGCGAACGAGAAATTAAAGATCGATCTAATTCCATGTCAAATGCACCGTATTATCGTATATCGGTATTAAACCTTTTTTTTTTTCTTTTTTTATTTTATTTTATTTTTTTTTTTTTTTATTATTATTTATAGCGAAAATTACCGTAAAAAGATTCTAGGGAATAATTTGTAGAGCACCCAGTATGTATTGCAGTTCAGTAAAAAGAGATTAACGGTTTGGAATAGAATTTCGAAAATTATAGCGTAATCTATTAGCGAAGATCATATGTTACATGCGGTGTAAAAATAAATGCGGGAAGTTCTCATTGTTATAAAAAGTCGGTAGTCTGTTGCTGCCCTTGGAATTCCTTCACGCCCCACAAGAGAGCTACATCCTCTTGTTTGAGGTACACTGATATAAATACGTATCGTTGATCGTATGTCATCCATCTTCTGAATTTTCGCTACGAGCGTGAACATTATTTTTAGGTAATAGAAGCTGAAATTGTAGAATAAATTAAATAATTTCAATGTTGATTCTCTTTTTCGCTTTTCCTTCTTCGTCTTTTTTTCATTTTTACGTAATCGCGAATGTTGAAATATGTAAGAAATAAGATTCGAAGACAAGAAATTAAAATTTTAAACACTATCCATTGAAATATTATCAGTTTCTTTTCTTACTTATAAAAACAAAACATTCACTAGACAGAAAAGATTCTTGCAAATCTCATATTCAAAGCAAATCAATTCGAATCGAAAATAATCGTTTACCGCCACCAATTTGTCTCACCGAAGAAACAAAAGATTCATATCGCAGCACATTCCTTAACCTCTACCGTCTGAACCTCGTTCATAAGGGTTGAACTTTTAATTTGTTAAATAAATTCCCGAAACACCCGCTAAGAAAGCTAAAATGTAATCTCTTTGCCGCTTTGATTTTACTCCGGTGCCCAAATTTGTTTATGTTTCGATCGAACGAAGGGCGTATAGGGCGTTATATCGAGTTAGTTATGCAATTTTTCGCATAAAATTAATAAATCACGCATGCCAAGAACGATTGCTCCTTATTTCCTGAAACTTAAAAAGCTGTTTGTAACGATAGGGGAATAGGATCGAGCGAAGGTTACATCGGCGTACATCGGTAGGTTAAACGAATAATAAGGAAACCGTGTCTGTCTGACCGCAGGGGCGCAAGAGTACGGTGAAGCAGCCGCGTACATCCAGGCGCAATTCGAGGCGAGAAACAAGTCAACCACTAAGGAGATCTACTGCCACATGACTTGCGCTACCGATACCGACAACATTCAATTCGTGTTCGACGCAGTCACAGACGTCATTATCGCCAATAATCTCCGTGGCTGCGGTCTCTATTAGGATAAATATTCCCGTCGTGGAGCCGATCGACCGACACACACTCACACTCACACGCATAAACACGACAGAGACACGTATCGCGAGAACGGGGGAGCGCGTGAGAACGAGAGACTGCGAGATTGTCAGGTTGCCGAGAGAAAGATCGCGTGACAGAGGGGGAGAGAACGGCTGAAAGAACGGGAACGAGAAAAAGAGATACACCTGTGTACCACCGCTACTACTACCGACCACCTGCCGATACCTTCTCGACATTTTTTTTTTTATCAGACACCTCTTTGTGCCAGCTCTTTCAACCTTTCTCCTTATCATACCGAGCGATTCGAACGCAGTTCCGCAACGCGGTTTACGCAACCCTATGCATTATGCGCTGCTAAATTGCTGCTACGTAAGTAGGTTCGCTTGTACAATTCCTGGTTCCTCTTGCGTAATAATTTAGTAATTACTATCATTAGCGAACCGATAGGGTCACGAGTTATACGGTTCTCCTCCTCCTCCTATCATTTTTCGTTCAACGAACGAATGATCAAATAACGTACGATTCGCAAGATCTTATTTATTTCGTCAACAAATTTCTTACCATTATGCAAGGATAATCTGTAACTTTTGAATTGCAAAGTTTCATTAATAGTATTAGTTCAGTGGGATAGTTCATGGTGATCGAATCAAGACCACGTGAAATTTTCAACAGTTCTCATTGTGTTTTATACGCGACTGAGAAGCGTTGGCAAACTCTTTTACGTCGTTCTAATTCAACGAACAGGGATTGTAGAAGTTAGGAACTTCTCCCTGAGAAATATTCGTCGGATCACCGGCTGATATTATACAAATAATATCAGTTGTGGAGTGTCGTTGGTGTTTAAATCGCTTCTTCTAATCGTCTTTTGAGACAAGCAAGCTGACAATTGTGTAGGAACTTTTAATATCAGCAGCATCAAGAATGTTTCTCTACTAGAGAAATTCATCTTATGATTTGAATTTTATATCCATCTATTCCATATATATATATATATATTTTATATCCATATTATATATATTATATATTATATATATATATATATATATATATATATAATATAGAAAGTTTGGAATAAACTAATTCGGCTAATTAATCCCCCGAGCTAAATGCATCTGGATCGAAGTCGCAATTATTTACTATTCTGCTTTTAAATCCTTTTGAATCCAATCTTAAAATGAATTTTCCCAATAAAGAAACATTCTTTTCTATATCATAATCAGATTTGATTGCTGTATCAATCGCAGACGACTTGATAATTGCCTTTACTTTCTATTGGTCATTTTCTATTTTAAACCGATTGTGACTGACCTCGGTCTATTAACGTTGGACAATCTATCAAACCAATACTGAGAGTACTCACTCGGTAGTGATCAATCTTTTTGTTAACTGTCGGAACTGGTGAATTTGTCATATATAAAAATCTATCATTGTGTCGATATTTGAAACTAAAAAATTACATACAAATGATTGAATTTCATGTTTTAAATTTTGTTAAGATTCAAATATTACTTGTTTACTTAAAAGAAAAATTATATGGGTCAAAGTTGGGTCCTTCGTAATGAAAAATATGGAATTAAGGAAAGATGTTGAAAGAGGGCGCGCAATGATCGATCCAGATTTTTCATACATTTCGCGGTAAATCGCACAAAGACCGACCAATCACCAAGCACACTCGAATCTCGAGATCCTTCATCTGATTTTATTGTAAATTAAGGAAAGAATATAGTCATCCGTTCAGGTAGAAAATTTAGCTGAACAACATTTTTTTAACATAGCAAATAATCCTAGTTAATAGTTTAACTTTAAAATTTCTTTCACAAGGGAAATAATTTCTTTCAAAATTTCTCATTCGACAAACACTTGAATTTTCTACCTGGGAAGAAACGATTTACAAGCTAATAATACGATTTTCCTTTTTCACCAGTAGTATAATGATATTCAACTATTTTAACTTTAGTCGAATAATCATGTTACGTTTATCGCCGATCGCACAAGTCGCGCACAAGTCGCGCACAAGAAACCGACGAAAAATGTATATTTTTCACTCGTACAAAATATTTTATATTTCCCGTGCAAATCTACAATTCCTACATCTGTCGGACGCGTATAATATCATACTATTCGGTTTTCGATCAGTTCCTTTCGGTTAGAAAACTGAATAAAAGAATGCGCTAAAATTGTGTAAAAAGCATACAAAACGCCGTTGATCGAAACAAGTGAGATTTAAGCGAAAGCATAAAAACTCGATAGATAAGGTCAGAATAGTGCAAGATTGTCAAAGCATGCAGAAAAAAGGACGTGAACATCTTGATGCGTAGATATTTAATTAAATTTCGATTTCCGATTCGTCGAACATTTTTTGGCAACGATTCGAGCAAGATTCGTAACCGCTATGGACAAATGGCGCACCGTACACGAGAAAGAATTCTTCACTGTTTTTCCCTTAAATTGGAATCAACAGTTTCGTTTCGTTCCGTTCCGTTCCGTTCCGTTCCGTTCCGTTCCGTTCCGTTTCGTTTCGTTCCGTTCCATTGTCACGCGCATTTACGCGACTGTACGCACACGATCGCACAATTATACGCAACGACACGCAACGATACGCAATCACGCACACACGTACACACGTTACACGAATATAAGGGTATTCAGAAATAGGTGGCCGAACTGTGGTATAGCGTAGAATACGATATCAAAGTTTGGCCGCTTATTCCTGAAACATTCTGCATAGGACATACGTTGAAGTGTTTACATTTGCGAAAAGCGAAAGAGGTTCCACTCAACGAAGCTAGGATCCTTGAATTTCCGAATTTCCTTCGTACGATGATTTAGTTACCTTCTTACGCAATTACGTTTCACGTTTCTCGATTAGGTCAGGCGCGTTTAAGGAGCTTTCAATTATTCGACGAAATCCTCACTTCGTATTAAGCGTTATAGCGTTTTTTCGATCGACAGAAGCCGCGTCTTTACGTTTCTTATTTTTTTTTTTTTTTTTTTTCCTCCATCGAAGCAGTCCTTAGTGACTTTAAAACGAATATCAGTGCAGACCGAAACATTCCACGTACAGTCAAACGCAGTTTCCCGTTTTCTATATTTCCTTGGTTCGTATTTAATCATCGCACAATGTACCAATTTTCTTTTCTTTTTTTTTTTTTTTTTTTTTTTTTTTTTTTTTTTTTTTTTTTTTTTTTTTTTTTTTTTTTTTTTTTATTCTTTCCATTCGAACGACTTTTTATTTTTGTTTTTTTGGAAAAGATTTCACTCTCTTTTCCAGAATTGCAATTGCGATTGAAATGAGGAGTTGTGGCAGAATTTTCGGGAATTTTTGTAGGAATCCTTTTACCAAAGATATTTGTTTAAAACTTTTATTTATTTCGTTTTAAAAATATCATATTCCAAATTTATAATTAATGTTTGTTGGGAATACGAGATTTTTTAAAATTTATTTAAAATACTTGCAATTGCAATTCGTCGCTGTTCAATTGTAATATAAATTAAAATATCGAGAAGTGTTTGACCAAAAAGAACCAAAGAATCGAGTAGAACAATAATTACAAATGTAAAGAAAAAAGAAAGGGAAGAAGGAAGAAAGAAAGAAATATTCTCAAAATTAATCTGAATTATGTATATACGAAGGACAGATTTTTCTTTTTTTCTTGAAGAAGGCCAAGAAGAATTTCGCTACTTTCTCTTTCGACGACTAGTATCAAAAGAAAGAACACCTTTCTTCTACGTTTCGATTTTGATTTTTCCTAATCTTTCTTTTTTTTCTCTTTTTGTTTTTATACGTCGATTTCTGCGAATTATTTTTATATCGTTAGTTGGATCTAGAAGATAAAAACAAGATTTAAAAAAGAAAAAAAAATAGTATTACTGTCACCGCCGTTGCCATATTACTGTAAAAGTTAATATATAAATTTTAGGGCTATCGATTATAATTAATTAAGTATTCCTATATGTAGTAGCCATAATTATGTATAAATAATAAGTACGCATATAGAACTTCTAGTCAAATAGAGAACGTACTAGCTCGTACAAAAGAAAAAAAATGTTTAACGATCGGGGAAGTGATTGCTTTGATTTATTTCTTTCGCAGCGAGGATTTTTTATTACTCTTAACTATTATTATTATTATTATTATTACTATTATTATTATTAATTTTCAGTTCGTTTCAATACCTGTAATCGATAATAATTTGACAGGAAGATGTAGCTTTTATATTTATACTTACACTATCGGTTAGAATATTTGAGGCGCCAAATTTAAACTACTGATTAACGATTTGATTGATTTAAAAGAGAAAAGAAAAGTTTTAGTTTCAACCGACAAAGAAGAAGCAACCAGTGAAATGAAAATAAAGAATAACAATAGATTGTAAATCGAAATAATTGTAATACGTAACGGGCGTGCAATTTCGAATTTAGAAATTGTAATTCAGTTATTATTATAACCGCCTAGGATAAATGCAATGAATTAAACTGTGTATAGCAGTGATCGCCTTGATATTCTTCATTCTTGTTGGTTTTTCCCCGATCAGGCTCGCCGGTAGCAGTCGAAGCTGCTAGTGAAATTTCCCTATATTTCTTGACGGTTGCTTCTGAATTTGAAAAATTGGGAAGAGCCACACATTCGTGAATACTTTTGCGCTAAAATTTTTGTATTTATCGTTTTCATTTAAATTACTTATTTTTTTCTTTTTTTTTTCCTTTTTTTTTTTTTCACTTATTTCGTTCGTTTATTTCAGTTTTCTTTTTATTCGCTTACCAGCGTGAAATTCAGGGATTTTTAAGAGAAAACGCCTTCTATTTCTCGCCTTCGGACGCTTTTTTTATGCCATTAGCTATAAATTGTTATTTTACAACAGACCCAACGTTATCGTTTCGTAATTAAGCACACACTCTCATCCGGCTAATTATTGAACTATGGCAAGTCGCGATTTTTCAATCTACAACTTTTTTACCAGCTCAGTCAGTTAACTTAACAGCTACCGATATATCTTCAACAAAAGGAATTTCAAATTTTGAATTTGCATTTGGAAGATGACAAAGGAACAAGAAATTACTGGATCGTGGATCGAGAAATCGTTATCGTTGCTCCCAATTATCGAGAAGCAGCAGTTCACGGTTTGTAAGTTCCGATGAGAATTAGAGACCGGAAAAAAAAAAGAAAAAAAAAAAGAAGAAAAAAGAAAGAATAGAATAGAATAAAAACCTACAAAAAAAATACGAAAGGAGTTTCAGTAAACGGGATAACAACGCACGAACCATAAATTTCGAGACGAATACTAACGAAGTAAAAAAAAAAAAACGATAAAATCATCGCGAGATAAGAAGAAAACGTTCTTCATAGACGAGCTAACCAAGAAAAGCTTAACAAACGAGAATAATATTTTCCACGAGGGCAAAAATAAAACTCTTATTACGAAGAATATCGTGTACGAAACGAATGATGTGTGGGCGAAAGAGGGAGGAAGGAACAAATATGGGTCACGAGATGATTAGAAAACGAAGAGGGTAAAAATTTTAGTAGGAGAAGGAAGAATAAAAACGGTATCGCGGTATATGTAGAAATAAACGTATTTGGATCGATAAAATATTACTATCGATCTTTCGAAATGTGAAGGATACACGCAATATGAAAATAAAGAAAGAAGAAGAAGAAAGGGAATAATTGACGATTTTGGTGCGCGACGAAATTGACTGTAATTCAGTATTTGAACGTGTCGTCAGGATTCCTGGGTGGGGGTAGATGGCCACGTGGTGGGGATAGATGGATGAACGAGACAAGTACGGGAGTAACCAACACTAGTGTTATTATTGTAATTGTAACGATTAATGGTAACGTTCATAATCTTATCGAGTAAACGCTAAATGATAATAAGATGACGTGGGTGGAAGAAAAACATAAAAATAAATACAAAAAAATAAATAATGAAACATTGTGGGAGGAGTACTATCGTTCATATGATCGTGAAATGATTAGAAGATAATGCGCGCAGCAGAAAAAAGATCGTTTCGTAAAATCATCCGTAGACTCGACGAATCGACGCCGTTTCTTTCTTATTACTTTTACCTTTTCATTCTTTTATTGTGTAAAAGAGAACAAGAGAGAAAGAGTGTGAGGGAGAGTGAGTGAGGCACATTTCAGGCAAGGGGGACTTTTTGGGGGGGAAGAGGAGGGAAAAGTTGCGAGAGGAGGATGCTCTCTCATTATACATATATAAATATATATAATTATTATGTAATAATTGTCCATACATCTTGAAATGTCGAAATAAACGAACAAAGAAAGATAAGCGGTTTTTATTGTCACATCACACGCGTGTTTTACACACGTGTATGCAAGAATGAATAAACGGTTGAGTCAAAAGTGGCAATCATTCTTGTCGTTATAAGTAAGCGCTTATATACCTGGTATTTTGATTTCTTCATATAGTATTTCTCTTTTATTGTTGCTGTATAATCTGTGCAGATTTTTTATAATATTCTTACGATAATTTATGATTATTAAAACCAAGTGTAAGTTAATGTCCTGTTTAGCGGTATTTTTGCCAGACGTTGGAAAGAATCAGGGATCAAACATTAAGATCGGTATTTCTCAAAGCAGTATTTGTGAAAAGAGTCATGGACAAATGTGTAATTTTTGTTTAAATGGGAAATAGCGATGCTAAACCTCAAAAAAATCTTTTCAATTATCGATAACCATTATCGATGACGAGGACTGTTTTGCTTACTTGGTTACTAAGAACACTTTGATACTCTTAGCCGCGCTCGGCTTACCGCCATTATGAGACTAGGCTAAGTTTCGTGGCGTGTGTTGCCGTTTCACTGAGTTTAACACTTTAACAGTTTAAACAAAGTTTTACGCTATTACGATATGTGTCATGATTATTTTTCGTTTAGTTTAGTTTAAACTCTTTCCTTGGCGTATCATCAGGGCACCGACGATACACTCCGAACAACTTATTCGATTGATAATGTCGCATGCGACACGAAAATGGTATAGGGAGACAGGCCGGTAAAACAGCAAGACGTCGGTAGGCTAATGTCACAAACGTTACATCTATCCTGTATCTCGTCGGTGATATAAGAAAACAAAAAGTGTTCACCACCAGTAATTCTACTTGTTTCACGGTACAAATGCTGCATCATGTGGTCAACTGCTGACGGAAACGAAACGATCATTATTAATGTAATAAGAATTACAGTGATCTACTATCTCGTCTGTTTTCTTGGTAAACTTCTTCGATAATGAACTTCACTTCAATCAAATGAATGTTTATTGGCATTAGTTAATAATAATTTGTGTTACTGGATAACAAGTAAATCGTAGATCGTCGTGTAAAATCCGAGCAGATAAATGGGGGCTACTCCGCGATCCAAATAATTGGAATCGTTTTGAATCGTTGAATCGTTGAATCGTTGAATCGTTGAATCGTTGAACCGTTGAATCATTGAATCGTTGAATTTTGTTAGAACCGCCGAGTTCGTTTTTTCGAATTGTTTCAAGTTGTTACGCCGCGAACAGAGTGCTTCGGCACCTCACGAGCAGCAACCGCGCCAAATGCCCCAAAATCTTGGAAAGGTCATGCAACAGGATATTTTTCTTATAAAAATATAGGAACATTTAACGAAATACGTACAATTTTCCTATCCTATGCTAGTTATTTTATTCAATAAAATGATATTATTTGAATTTTTTATTCTTCTGAGGCTAACTGTGCAAGAAAACATATCAACAAACCTCTCTTATACAAATATTCATACATCCTTTAATGTCTACGAATATTGAAGAAAAAAATATTTCATTTTCATATAGTATTTTCACAATTTCCTAAGTTGGTAATATCTACGTAGAGCTAAGTGATAAATATTAAAAAGATAGGTTATACCTCACGTGCTCTTTTCAAAAAGGTTGCAAGCAACATTTGCCATTTCTTGTTTTTTCATTTAATTATTCTTTGTATAAATAACATATAATATAATGATATATAATAATAAATGATAATAACATATATAATAGTATGTAATAATAGAAAATGTAAAGATTGTATACACGAAATAAAATATCACGTTCCGTTTCATAAAGAATATCAAAACTTGTTTATAACAATCGTGGCATAAAATATATTAAAATGGGACGAAAAGCTAAGTTTAATGACACAACTCTGTCGAGTGGTCATGGAAGAAAAGCAAAGAAGCAAGGAGATCCAACATTTCCAAAGGGAGTACTAGGTATGCGGAAAAATTTATTTATACATATACATGTACCTTAAATATGAGTATATATATTGCATATTGCATGAGTATATAGAGTAATAATAATATAACTTTCATCTAATAAAAGAAGAAAAAGAGTTAAGTCATAGACAGAAGCAACGAGCAAGGAAAAGATTATTAAAGAAACAAAAGTTAAATGAAAAAGTGAGGAAATTACAGAAAAAGAATGGCGAGAAAGCGGAGGACGATGCAACTGAAGACGTAAGATTTCTTTTTTTTTCTCTAATGATTAAGTCTAATGATTAACCTTCTCCAATGATTAACCTATATATGTTTATATATATTTGTGTGTGTGTGTGTGTGTGTGTGAGTACACAACAACATTAGTAAAAATATGCCGTTTTATGTATTAGAATATAAAAAATATCTCAAAACTATTAAAAATAAAGAAAAAGAAGAAATCTCTTAAAGAAGGACCAAGAAATGACAGTTCTAGTCGTAAAGATGATCAAATGCAGTTTGACAATGATATTAATATATCTGATAATGAAGGAGTAATACAAGACGAGCAACAAAAGATTAAAAAAAGGAAATTACTTGACAATGACACAGAGGATGAAACAGACAAAGGATCCAGTGACAATGAAGAATATGGTCAAAATGGAGAAATGGATTATGAGGAAGTAGATCGAAGCGAGGAAGATGGTGATAGCTTTAATAACGATGATGTTGATCTACTTCCTATTGAAAAAGCAAATAAGAAGTTGAAAAAGAAGCAAGAAGAAGAACAGTGAGCATGACTTATTATTCTATTAAACATTTCATTTAAAAATCTAATTAACCTTCTCTTTATTAGAAAGCTAGCAGAGGAGGAAATGCATGATATGACCTTACAACAATGTGTCTTTACTTTCCCCACTAAAGAAGAGCTTGCAGATGTTACTAATCTGAAAGATGTACAACAACGTATAAAAGACGTTATTATGATATTATCAGATTTTAAAAGGTTGCGCGATATAAATAGGTATATGTCTTAGGGTTAAAGGATTTCATTTCATCGAAGAATTTTTCATGAATTGTACTCTTTTATCTTTTTTGAAGATCGCGTACTGAATATATGGATCTTCTTAGAAGTGATTTATGTACATACTATAGTTATAATAATTTCTTGATGGAAAAACTGATACAAATATTTCCACTGGATGAGTTATTAGAATTTTTGGAAGCAAGTGAAGTCCAGAGGCCTATGACGATACGAACGAATATATTGAAAACACGTCGTCGCGACTTAGCTGAAGTATTTATTGAATGAAATATGTAATAGATATCTTCAGTATCCTTTAATTTATCGTGATATTAATGTTTCAGGCTTTGATCAACAGAGGGGTCAATTTAGATCCTATCGGCAAATGGACAAAAGTTGGATTAGTGATCTATTCGTCGCAAGTTCCTATGGGTGCGACACCAGAGTATTTAGCAGGGCATTACATTCTTCAGGGTGCATCTAGCTTCTTGCCTGTTATGGCTTTGGATCCTAAGGAAAACGAAAGGGTTCTTGATATGTGTGCCGCGCCCGGAGGAAAATCATCACACATAGCAGCACTTATGAAAAACACAGGTGTACTCTTCTCAAACGATGTAAACGAAGAAAGGATAAAAGCAGTTGTCGGCAATTTTCACAGACTTGGCATCACGAATTCGATCGTTTGTACTTACGATGGGCGAAAGTTACCAACAGTAAGTATTAATAATATGTATGAACACGTTGAATATATGACATGGTCAAATTAATTAAAATGTATAACTTTCAGGTGATTAAAGGTTTCGATAGAGTATTATTAGATGCACCATGCACTGGTACTGGTGTTGTTTCAAAAGATCCAAGTGTTAAAACAAACAAAGATGAAGTAGATATACAGCGGTGCTGTACATTACAAAAGGAATTACTTTTGGCGGCTATAGATTGTGCTAATGCACGTTCGGAATCCGGTGGGATTATCGTTTATTCTACATGTTCGATTCTTCCGGAAGAAAATGAATGGGTTATTGATTTTGCTCTTAAGAAACGTGATGTTAAATTAATACCGACTGGACTGGAATTTGGCGCCGAAGGTTTTACCAGTTATAGACAATACAGATTTCATCCTTCGCTGAAATTAACTAAACGATTTTATCCCCATGTGCATAATATGGACGGATTTTTTGTAGCGAAATTAAAAAAGTTCTCCAATATTGTTCACAAAAACAAAGATGCAGAGGAAGAAACTTTTGATTAATGGTCATTTTTTAAATAAATTAATATTTTTATAATAGTTGTAATATTTGGAAATATGCTGTCCAATATATTAAAAATATATAATTTGTCTGTACAGATTTTATATTTTACATTAACTTTATATATAAATTACTTCCATAGTTACAGTGTTATATTTCAGATTATATGTTGCTTGTATATTAATTAAAAGAGTAAACAGCCATTTTAATCGTCATATAAAATATAGTCGTTAAATTTTTATACTTAGTAAATTTATGAGGCCTTTCCATTAATGGAAAAATATACTTTTTAATTCCTTTTCACATAGCCTCTTCACATCATCTGAAACAAAAAATTATTACTTATATTTATATAATTTTATGTATACACATACAACACATGTACAAAGTATATACCTTCTATCTCCATTATACTTGCACTTTTTTGTTGAATAACTACAAAAAATTCCCTCAGGTTCGATAACTTTCCAACAACCCAATAATCGCTCATAGTTTTTATAATTATTTCTCCAGCTTCTTTTAATCTGAAATTATAAAAAAAGAAAAAAAAGTGTATTCTATTTGTAAAATAGTAATTTTACATCAAAACGTTATTGTGTTATGTACTAACTTATTGGTGTCATTATATATATCAGTGATAACTCTCAACACTTCGGGCGTTGTAAGCACATTAGAACATCGCCTGTTATCCGGATGTATTGTACTTTTATATGCTAAATTAAGTTTATTAAAATACAAGTATTTGCATGATTCCGACGAAACTATTACATGTTTAGCACATTGTTCCGCAACCGAACTAACAAGTGTAGTTAATTGTGGGCCAAGAAAACTATCCAGGCTTTTAAAGAAATCTATTAACAAACTTGTTTTGCCTGTAAAATAAGCACTCCACATTTAAACTTTTTTTGCATGATTATTTAAAAAGAAGAGAAGAGAAAGGGGAAGGTACTTACTGTCAACAAACAAACATATTGTAGCGCTTAGTGCTCTGTAAACAACTAAATATAACGACACCGGTTTTGTAGAATAATTGATATATACTTTAGGAGATTTACCAATCAAGCTTGGTTCATTAATACTAGATGGGCCAGTGACAAATCTATAAGATATATATATATATATATATATATATAACTTATTATCTTGTTATATATAGAACATTAAATTATTTTGCGTGTACTAACTTTCCATAGTGGGCGGTAGTAAATGGTGAAGGTGAATTTCTGGGCATTGAACCCTCGTGTAATTCTTTTTCAAGATGGGCCGGTAAAAGCGTACTCACTAGATAATTATAAACTACTTGCATATCCTCTGGCTCCAAACCACTCCTAAGTGATAACGGGCATTAATTATTTAATTGTTATGCACATATTATATTACAATAGTATGACATCGTTTACATTACTAACCACACAACTTGATCGTTGTAAAGAAATGCAGTATATTTCACTTGAGAAAACATGGCTTCTACAAGATTCATAAAACACTGAACCCGTAAAAATGTTATTTTGTCAAGGGGTAAGAATTGCAAGCCTTGGAAAACATCCAAAATATCACTATTATTCAACTTTAAAGACATTAGATACTGTGAAAAATACATGATATTGAAAATTATATTGAAAAATACAGAAACTGTACATTTTAAGAATTCTCCTTACCCTTGAATAAAAATGTTCAAGTTTGTGTTTTAATAACGTTATCGATCCACAATCAGGTTCATTAATAATGGTGTCAAATGATCCCATAAATAGTCTAAACATAACATACGCTTGCTTCAATATAGATTGACAAACACTGCTAGAAACTTCATCGTATTGATATTCTGTATATTTGTTACCATCTTTCTCTTTCCAAATGTAAGGTACACCGACAATCTATGAAACAATTGAAATCTATGAACAAATATTCATGAATTTTACATGACATAAAATATTATATGTTAGATTCTTTTATACATTCTCTGATAGCAATAAAACCTTACCATCACCATCCAAAAATTTGATTCTGGTTGATAATAAATTTGACGAGTTTTATGTGTATGACAATAATCGCACGGTTGACCAGGATTAAATGATCTAAAAATTTGAAATGCAAGTACATAATCTTAATATCGCACATAAAGGTAGAAACTTTAGAATCTAGAAAAATATGTTTATACATACTGCGCAAATTTAATAATTGCTTCGCTGAGTCCTATATTTTTAATTTGAACATCTAAATCTCTTTCTGGATAATAATAGAGAATCTTTTTTTCTTCCTGCATGCAAAAAATACACAAGAACACACTTGCATTGTACGTATGTAGTGTGCAAGAATTTTGTAATTTTTGTATGTAAATATTTTATTGATAAATTTAATTTACTTGCCTCTCCCTCTTTTTTTGCATATGTGCCATTGAATATATAAAAATGTTCTAATGTAACCTCCGTTTTCGATGACATTTTGACAAATAATTTAAACGAAAGATATTTAGCCCTATTTTCATATAAAATGCAAAAACGTTACCACAATAACTTATCGATTTAAACGCTTATTTGCGTTCTTTTTTGCTGAAACATTTTAGCCAACAAATAAAGAACAACTTTGAACAATCAGTATGTAGTTGATAAATTATTTTGAAAACTCAATACATAGACGCTGAGGTGGCAGCACGCTTTATTATCACCAGTATCATATGATACATGATGTGTTTCTCAACATTAAATATTACATACGTATAGATTTTATAATAAAATTAAATATATATTACATGTTATTTATATTTATTATCGTTTATATTTCTCTGTTATGTTAATTTAAATAGGTAAACCTTTATGACTTTTGACATACAAAAGATCGATAATATCACAGGCAAGGCTTCTTGTATCATATCTGGTTCACGGGTAATTGTTATTTATGTGTGTTGTCGGAAGCATGTTATAAATTAACAGCCTAATTGTTATAAATGAATAGCATAAACGTTGTAAATAGACTGCGGATTTTTATGCATTTATTGGAAATTTGATAGCGCAAAATTACATAGAATATACATAATATGAAAAAATACGTATGTAAATAAAAATAAAGTTTGAAATACAGAGCTTTGTATAATACTCGATAGGTAAAATAGTTTTCTATCGAGATTCTACTTTTTTAAGCATATTCTCAATTATAGTTACAAATGAATAGCCTAATGAATGTTAAAAATCGATAATTTAAACGTCATAAATTAACAACCTGTATATATGTTTTATTAAATGTTTTGCTAAAATACAACGAATATTAAAATATATATCAACATGAGTAGATTAGTTGTTTGTTGTTAGTTGATTTTTCAAATTTAGTCATAAGATTAACAAAACTATCGTAAACTTGAATTGTAAGAATTAGGGGCATGAAAATCTTTTCGTGTTTATAAAAATCTTCTTCCGTAACTACAGAAACGTGTAATTAAATAAGTTCGACTAATAAGCGTTACATCTTGGCGACATTTCCACGAATGCGAAAAGCCCACGAAACTTCTATCGATAACCATGTAAAATCGAAACTCGTGTTATTCGATTATAACGAATTTCACGTATTACGTGTACAAAACTGAACATAACAAATTTGTCGTGATGTGGGTAATGATTAAATTTAGATAACGCACAGTAATGAGCAACATGTGATAATAAAAAATAAGGGCAAAGAGTCTGGAAAAGAAATTGGTCTTTAGGTGTACAGAAGATCGTGACGATACACCAATGGCCTATCAAACTTTCCGGCAGGAGTACATGCAAATACCTGTGGTGACACGAGCTTACACAACAGCTTGTGTCATCACGTCTCTTGCTGTGGTTTGTAAAATGTTTTTCTCATAAGATAGTTCTATATCTGCAAAATGCCATTTTCAAAATATAATTATCAAATTACTTTTATTTTCCCACTTTAGCAACTAGATTTGGTATCACCATTTCGATTGTATTTTAATCCCACGTTGATCATTGAACAATATCAGGTAAACAAGTATCTATTAATTATTACTCCTTAGCCTCGCATCAGCTTTGTGCATTTCACGATTATTATCTTTTGTAATATAAATATCCTTTCAGCTATGGAGATTGATAACTACGTTTTTATTCTTTGGGAATATGGGTTTCAATTTTCTTTTCAATATGATCTTTACTTATCGATACTGTCGAATGTTAGAGGAAGGATCGTTTCGCAGAAGAACGGCTGATTTTGTAATGATGTTCATTTTTGGGGGCATATGTATGATTGTATCCTTTTTAACACTTCATTTATTTCACTTTCTTAAATTACAGATAAAGTAAATATAACTCCAATATATTGTATTATGTGTAATTATCCTAAGCTTACTATAGACATTTGCATTTTTTGTTAATTTGTTATTCCTGGGCCATGCATTGACAGTTATGTTGGTTTATGTTTGGTCTCGGAGAAATCCATTTGTTAGATTAAACTTTTTTGGACTTTTAAATTTCCAAGTAAGTTTTTAATTTCTTATTTTATAGAGGGAAAAAGAGTGAATTGTTTTTAAGTGTATTTTTTTTTTTTTTTTTATCAATAGGCACCATATTTGCCTTGGGTGCTTCTTGGGTTTTCTGTACTACTTGGTAATACAATTTGGGTCGATCTAGTCGGAATGGCTGTGGGACATATGTATTACTTTGCAGAAGATGTATTTCCGCGTTTACGAGGAGGTTTCCGTGTTCTTAAAACTCCACAAATACTGTAAGTTACATGGATGAAAGGGTTAACGTTCCAAATTATATGTCGTAGATGCGATATTATCGTTTGTTGTTTGTTCACAGTAAGACTTTGTTCGACGCACATCCAGAAGATCCAGATTATACTCCACCGCCTGAAGATCGTCCTGGTGGATTTAATTGGGGTCAAGAAGCCAATATGCAATGATTCTAAATTCAAGGTCCTGCTTCCAAACCATCTCTTACCAATTGGCATATCAAGTAAACTTTTACACTGCTACATATACAACATTGTTCCTTGATTTTCCCAGTCACTAACAAAAGTACTAAACATTTGCAGCCTTGACATTATGTGACATTTAATGGAAAAATTATAACAAAGATAAGACTTCCAATTTTCTACAGGGGTTACAATTTTTCTACAAAAAAATTTCTGTATGTATCTCAGAATATATTATGCAAGTAATATACATAAATGAAAACAGTATTTCTCAGATAATCGACTATTGTGATATATTTATAGTGCTTACGATTTTCCGAGAATACAAAGAAGTTTCACATTGATAACATACATGTTAAAAACGAAATATTTTGGGGTATATCTGTGTTCATTAATTAACATAGATTGTATCAGATATAATTTGCGAAATTTCTATATTGTATAAAGTTTAAGATATCTACATGAAAACAATGCTAACTGTCCTACCCTAAATTTTCTTTGAAACTTCATTTTAGTAAGTATTTAATCTATCATAAAATTCGTTTAAATACTGTTTTCGTAATAATTATATTATGCACAGAATGAATTTTTACTACAATCGTGTGCCTGATACAATATACAATTTTAACTGAAAATAGAAAATTACAACTTTTAGAGTTTCGCTGTGTAACATTTTGTTAAACAAGAAACGACTCGTATACTAGAGTATAAAATACTATTTTTAATGTTTGCAGAAACACAAAATTGAAACCCCTGATTCCAAAAGATTTTATTGTAAAAATCTTACATAATCGAATGATGTAAATACTTTTATTTATTCTCCTGTTATAAATAATCCTCCAGTCTTTTTTAATTATGTAATAATACATTTGATACCATGTCTGAAGATATATAATATTGTAAATAACAGAGTACATCACAGTTTCTTTTTTCATGGGCATTTGATAAAAAAATAATATAAAATATAGTGTTGTTTAATTTCAAAATAAAGCGTAAAATGGCATTCCTTTTTTGTGATGTTTATAATTTGCGAGTAAGAATGAGAAAAGGATAGTGGTAAATTAACGAAGACAGTTGGTAGTTCATAGATAAATGTAGTTGTTTTCATTTTTCTGTTTTCTCCTAGTAAACTAATGACCTTTACCGTCAATTGATTGCTCGATTTAGAATTTAGAATATCATATTATTACATGTTATACTGTGATGTATTCATATTACTTATCAAATGATTGCATTCTAGTATATAATATAAACAATACATTTGTTGAACTTAGTATGACAATGTATACATCGGCAAAAAGCCAAAGTATTACAAAGAAATTTCCACTTGAACGATTATGTATTACTTACTAAGTAGAGGGTAGTTAAAACTGTGAGAGACTTGCGCGTGTAACTCGCGTCCTTTTGGAAAATAAGCGATGTTCTGTTGCTAGCGCAATTAAAAATATATCTTATACTCTAAGTATAGAAGTTGTAAGTGTGGAAGTTGTAGTTATATCGTCCAAAAGAACGCGGTTAATATACCGAAGACTTTAACAATTTTAACTGCAAGAATCCAGGCCATGAAAGCCTCGGGGATTTAACTAGATAGTATCCCTCTTGTAAATATTAAGTAAAACTGTTATTTATATGACCATTGCAATGAAATAAAATGGTTCGATTTAGTTTGAAATTATTATTGTATAAATTCATGTTATTAATCTATACATAGTAGTATAAGAGATCGAATGCATTTAATTCTCAATTAAACTTTAAATACGTTTATTCTTACATGGCCATTCGTGAAATTTACTATAATTTTTTGGTTATTTAATCCAACGAGATACATAGCTTTTATTCATAACACATTACAGTGTTGCATTATTATGTTATTGTGCCATATGACATGTACTGTTACCGTCCGAAAAGGTAACAACTTTTCTAACTTCTTGTTTGCATATATTTGAACAAATTTGTATAAGTTACATGCAAATTTTTGCTAGTGAAAAAATGAATTTAATCATCGATGTTCTTTTTGAAGAATAACGTTTTTTTTATAGTGGTTATAGAAAAAATTAATTAAGGTGGAAAATGATTTACAAAACCATTTATTTAGATTTAAATAATAAATGATTATCATAACGAGATATTATGATGTATAACTAGGTACATATACGCAATGACATGGACTATAATACAATGATCAAGACTCTATTATACATACTTTATTATATTGCCACCGTTGCTAAAAGCACTGTAATGTCATCTGGTTTACCACCTAAAAAATAGAAGAAACATGTTTTGGATATACACATTAATGTTTATATGTTTATATTAGTTTTGTTTATCCTAAAATATCCTATTTTATTATCCTATTTAAACAAATTAGTAATAAAATCCCTTTTGAACCATCAATGTGTTTACTTTGAGAGATAGCTGCTTGTTTGTTAGAAAATGAAAAAAGGGAAGAGTAAAGAACAAAAGAAAAAAAAAAAAAAAAAAAAAAAAAAAAAAAAAAAAAAAAAAAAAAAAAAAAAAAAAAAAAAAAAAAAAAAAAAAAAAAAAAAAAAAAAAAAAAAAAAAAAAAAAAAAAAAAAAAAAAAAAAAAAANGATGTAAGAATGAAGAAGTAGTTAAAAAAGTACAGAAGGGAAATTGCTTTGTTACAAAGTTCTTACCAAAGTAAACAACACTCTGTACATGCATAAGATATATAAGAAAAATTGTGAAATGTATGGTACGAATAAATTGAATATATTTTTTATTAAGAACTATGTGTTTCTATAACTAGAAAATATTAAGGCTACGCATTCGAAGTCGGCTCTGAAATAATTATATATGGTAGTTTAAACGTCCACATGGTTTACATACCTATAGTGTCAATTCCGTTCTCTCTAGCACTTTGTGCAAATGGAGACATAAACGCGCCGTCGAAAGCTAAACTACGAGCCATCCAGGCTATCGAGTTGGCAACTCCTTGTATCTTAGTAGGATCTCTTTCTCCTTGGACTTTACGCATTTCCGTGATAAGTAATTGATCAGGCACATTATCAAATACCCCATCTGTTGCTAAAAGAATTACATCACCATCTTCAACTCCAAAACTCGAAGTATCCGCAGATTCTGGACTATAATTAAAATATACAGTGTTGTAAATAGGGAAGTATGCTAACGAGACGTTATATTAAATACATAATGTAAGTTGACAATGTACTTGCGAAGCATAATACCTGTCGCTAAGCACCAGACCAGAATGTCCTGGAGGTGGAAGAGACAACTGAAACGGGGTATTAAAGTAGTGTTGTTGTTCGGAAGAACGATGAACTACTTCTCCTTTTCTTACAACTACGAAGCCGCTATCACCGATATTAGCTGCACAAATGCTGCTTGTTTCTTTATTGAGAACTATAACGCATGCAGTACTGCTACCTGAAAAAGCCACACAACACATTACATTAATTACATTAATGTAACCTTGTTTCTCACTTCTACCTGGAAACATAGATTCTTCAGAAAATATGAAAACAAAAAAAGAACAAAAAAAAAAAAAAAATGTGTAAACCACAAGTTGCTTCTAATACCTAATATGGGTTGTTTACTTTCTAGTAATTCATAGTAACTACGTGCTAATAAACCAGCTGGTTCAGAAGGTGTGAACCTGCCCATAGAGACCAGTCTTTCACAAGTTCTCATGAGGAAACTAGAAAACTCTCCTGGATCGATTCCATAATGCCTCCATCCGCCTACACCATCCGCTACGCCTAAAAAGGTCGAAGAATTGTAAAATTCTACTAGACGAGAAAATGTCTAATGGTAATAGTCAAGATTAAGATTCTTATGTTTTACCGAAATGTTTTTCTTTTTGACAGAGAATTGATATCGATGGATATAATTGGAACGGCAAGAAAAAGTATGTTAAAGGTAAAACATCTAGGAGTTTTGCAAACTATCAGTCATGTGCGAATACAGGACAACGCGTTGCAACGATAGGACTGTTTTTCCATGGGTCTGGCAGACTAACATTACCTATTACTTCGACAGTCTTGAATTTGGCACTAAACCAAGCGTCATCACCGAACTGTCCCTTACGTATACGTCCCCGTGTAAAATCTTTCGGGAAGCCACACACAGCCGAAATGAAAGATGCTTCGCGGCGTTTATTCACGTTAGTATCAGCGCACGCTGTATAATTTGATATGCCATTCCATATCGTTCGAGACAGCAGCCTCCCGGTCCAATAAATGGACTGCATTGTACGGTGAGGCTCAAACTTTTGTGACGCACATCTTTATTAACTAAACGACGAATCTGCATGAATCGTGCAGTCAATTCACAAGCGTATCGGAGGCATGTTTTGTTGTTTTTGTTGGAGGTGCATGTAACATTGATCAAATTTATCAACTATTCGCTTTATCGCACTTGACATCGACCACTCTGTTCTCGAATTCCGATTCACGCGAGAAGAAACGAGGATCGGCGTGACCGCGATTCCAATTGAAATTATCTCCTGGTACGATGTAATCCAAGAAAGTACCTACTGGTGCTACAGTGCTTCTAGCTAATCGACTTGAACACCGTTAACATTGCACCTACATACATAACAACATATGCATGTACATAATATATGCTTTGCATCTGACTTCAGACTGAGGTACACGGGAGGTCTGATAAGAGCAGGCTACTAATGTCGTCAAATGTGCTTTGCAAATCGACTGCTAAGTCAAAGAGCACTGCAATCTAATAGGTATTTTCATTGAGTAATTTTTAGTATTACATTTAACGCCATCCTTGGGTGAAAACGGTAACTATGCACGGGGTCGTTGCATACGAATATCGTGAAGTGAGAAAGCTCAGTTTCGAAACGATTCGATGTTCATCAAAATTAAATATTAAAATTCGAATCACCTCGAATAGAATTCGATAGCTTGAAACTTCTGAAAGTCATGGAAGTCTTGTCGATGTGTATCGAAACTTGTACAAAGTGATTCGGATTGTTTGTCACATGCACATACATATGCTTATCAATCCACAACTAGATGAAGCTTAACAATTCGATTGAAAAGCTTTACTTGGCTTGGTAAACAAATTGAGAAACATTTGCCGATCACTAAAAACCTTACCTAAAATCTTCATCGTATCACCGCGAGAATTGCCTGTGTTCCTGCGTATGTATGCGACAGTTTTTCCATCAATTGTTGAAGGATGAACTTTTCGTAGCGAGATTGTCGTTAAAATAGAAATTAAAGAGCAAATTAAAAGATCATTCGTCAAAGGGATTGGCAATTTTGTAAGATTTATGAAGAGATAAAAACGTAAGTCTCTTTGGATTTTTAGTAGTAAACGAAAACATATGTATTCACATACGTAAGAGAAAAACAAGAAGGTAGTTTTTGTTTCTGCTACAATATTGGTATCACGTTCAACCGTTGCATTAAAAATGTCACTACTGTTACAATTATTATTTTTATTCGCAGGAAATCGGTTTTGTCGATATGATACGAATTAATATGAAATTGAAAGTTTGGATCGTGATCGATAAAAATGAAATCGTAAAGAAGAGCCTGAAGTTGGTTACGAAAGTCGGAGAACGCCACCTACGATTCTCGAACGGTGGCGGGTATCGAAAGTTCCACATGTGGTGTCGGCATGTTCGCGAATGACGAGTTGAAAGTTCGATTTGAAAGAACGTTGTTTGAAGAAAAAGACCAGGTTTTTGCTCGAATTGCGTGGAAATTTCAAGATCCGTAACAGCTTGCAACGAATCAGTTACGATCGGTGAGTGTGTATTCGTCCTTTCTATTTTGCTTTTCTTTTTTTCTTTTTCGCATAAGCAATGTTTCGAAGAAGAAATTGAGAAGGTGATTCACGGGGAAATCGATGGAATAGAAAAGTAAACTTCTAGGATCTTTTATACGCATTCTGTATACGTTTTTATAACAAGACGAGATAATATTGGCGAAAGAAAGGACGCGTCCGTGAATTCGATCGAAAATAAAGATATAATCAGTCCGGCCGTATAGTATATATACGCACGTAGTTATGGAACACAGCTAGTAATTCGAACAATAAAATGATCCAAAGCTATCAATCAAAGACATTACGCCAAAAGGCATTACACATCAATTATGTGACACCTTTCGTTTTCAACGATATTATACATAGCAATTTGACGATATGGTCGAAGAAGAGATATCAGATTACAGCAAAGGACACATAAAGCAACTATTAGAGTTTACTAACCTCAGGCCTAACCCAATGAAATAACCGATAATATACGATATAGATTAAAAAGATACATACCGCTAATCTGCTAACCTAAATATTTAATAACTGATATTTATCCTCGTAATAATTTATCGTATAGATATACGATATATATATATATATATATACGATATACGATGTATATATACGATATATATATATATATATATATATATATATATATATATATATATATATATATTTGGGATTGATCGTAAGAAACAGGAATTGATTGATCGTAAGAAGATTAGAGGGAAAGAAGGGAGAAAAGATGGGATAGACTCGACTGATTTTTCCATTTTTCGGATATCGTACAATCAGCTGTAAAACAATCAACTATAAATTGATTGTAAATAAGTTGGGAATAAATATCCGGTATAAGCCAGAGTTATTAGTTTTGGAGAAAAGCATTTATAATGCTATTCAAAGTGTATTGTAAGCCGAGAACGTATTAGGTTTCGGATATACTGTTAGCTAGTAGGATTTCAGTTAAAAGAGCGTTTCAGTGAAAGAGAACAATGTAGAATATAGATATTGGCGTTATCCTGCTTTGACTAAAATTCGTCCTACGCTTTTTTGAACCGACCCACCGGATGAATAGTCCAAGATATTTTACTTGGAAAGGGGGACATACGAATAACAGCGATGCGTTTCTTCGAGTAAATCGTTTTACTAATGTTTATTAATAAACATTTCATATAGATTATTTTAATTCATATAATTTAATACCTGTTTGCCGTTGTTTTTGTTGTTCTTGATGTTGCGATCAATAGTTTATCGTTATTTACACTATTCAGTATAAAATGCGAGTTCAAGATTAAATCACACCACTATGTTTTATAGACACTATCTGTCATCGATTAATAATTATCAATGCTTGTACTCAGGAAAATGCGAAGGGGGCAGTAGGGCAGTATTTTCGTTATCACTAGTGTTGTTGGTATTTAATTCTTTAGGGGAACCATTATTTATGTTACAATCTAGACTAAAATTATCGTCTAGTGGGCATTTGTTAATATTAGGCAAGTGATTAACATCGATTCCACGAACGTCGGGGAGCTTTTGTTGGTGGGATTGAGCATTTTCAGTCTCCTCGTTATCGAGACCGTTATCAGTGTGGGGTGGGGATGGATAATAGCCGCGCTGCTGTATTGGCAGTTGTTCCACCGGCAGTTGGTGGTGTTGTTGTTGTTGTTGATCTTGATGTTGTTGCGACGACGGCTGCGGCGGCGGCTGCTGCTGCTGCTGCTGCTGCTGCTGCTGCTGCTGCTGGAGCTGCGACTGCTGCGCGTGATGGTGGCAATGATGCTGTTGCTGCGGCTGTTGACGATGCTTTCGTTGAGAATGATGCAGCTGTAGCAACTGCACCGTGCTACCAGTCATTGCAGGTGGCGGCGGTGACGGCGGCGGCGGCGGCGGCTGCTGTGGTGGCCGGTGTTGCACTCCGTCCACACTAGTCCGTCGGGCTAGTTGTTGAGCTTGAATAAATGCATCACTAGAAAATAACAAGATTACACGAGCCCATTGGATCTATTCCACGACCACTAATGCTGCATACACACGCTGCGGACACGCGGACGATTTTACCCCGCCGATAAGCTTCTAATCCTTCTTCCCTCTTCCCACGCTCAAACTTACCTTTCATTTCATTTGCCCTTTTAACACACGAATCCGCGCGTATACAACTGAGCCGTGTATGCACGCGTTACCGATTTTCTCAGCCAAGCTCAATGCCAAAACGTCGTCTTCCATTTTCGTCGAAGCAGAGATTGAAAGAGAGAACTATTCGTACAATTGAAACGCAGAAATAGAAATATCGATATTCTCTACATTATTAAATATATTGAAGTGTACGTAATGGTGCATTAGATTTAATATTATATTAAATCAATATCATAGAAATAAATATAATTGTGCGATGAATGTAAATGACATCATACTTATTTGGATATATCTAACGATATAGAGAATATTGATTTGTTTATATCTACACTGCAACTGCACCAACACTTTTGTCCCTCATTGTATATCGGTTCTGAGTGAAACAGTTACGGGGTTCGAATTGTATCCGTATGTGGATATAAGAGTTCCTGTCTGTATCGGTTTCGGTTTCTTAATGTTCGGTTCTTTAATATTATATCGGTTCCATAAAAAATCGGTTTTTATCAATTCCCCCGTTCTGTCAAATTGCCAATTTTTAATGAAAATGTTAACATGTATTAGACATTCCAATTAAGTTATTCAATATTTTATCTTTGAAACTTATCTTTAAAGCTTTATTTTTATAAATTAGTTAAAAAAATTTGATCGAAAAATGACATTGGAACTGTTCTCATGCGCTGCGCGAGAGGATAACGCGTGCGTACACGCATCCATGTGTTGCGTAAAATGTAAGCTTTCTCTAGCTATTGCGCACGTGCGAAGCCTTGCAGTTGCGGCTACCAACAGTTGCACGTGAAAATCATGTACATACATATACATATATAGAATACAGAGGTAATTGAAGTATCGTTTGGTAGCTTTGTCGTACGATTAAAGCGTAAAGGTGATTAATGATCGATCGACGAGGAAGGAAATCTTCAGATAAGGATAAGTGCGGCGTCGTTCTAGCGCGTCTTGAACCGCAGATAACCGCCTGTCGAGTAAACGTAGACGTTGCTTTTTAAAGAGATCCATTGCGAAAAAGAAGGCTCGTCGAGTATCGCTCGTGACTCGCAAGTTTCCACTATCGCCACTTTGCCACGGATATACGCAAGGAATGCTTGCAACAACTTAACTCGGGTTTCTGGCCATTCGCGAGTATAAATAGAAATAACAGACGTCTCGTACGTAATTTGCAGCACATTCACAGCGCATTGCACACAAGCAACTAAAAGGATAAATTAGCATGCGAAGGTTGGTGTGTTGAATTTTGTCGAATCTGATCGTATCTTATTTTCCCCCTGTCATGTGGAAACTTTGGAGGCAACGGTACAATTTTTCATCAGCTTTTCGGGATACCTGTATGTTTTATATACTTTTATACCGTGGTTGGCCCTTTCGATTGTGCTCATTCAGTGACCTTGAACAAGTACGAACAAGTACATAATAGCTGGCTAAAAACGGACTTGCAACTCTCGTTATACGTATGTAGAGATGTAAAAGCCCGGAAGTATGCCGAGTCTATTTATATTCCGTTTCGATCGTCGGACGTTGAGATTTCTTTGGTCGAACTTTGGGATTTCCATTCGATCCGTAAAACCGTAAATTCGTAAACCCATCGAGCAATTTCGGCGAGTAGCTTTCACTCTCGGGCATGCACCAATCCTTATCTGAATACGCGTTCGTCATGGCGATGGGAATTATATATACGTACTACCGTTCACAAGTAACCGGACACTTTGATCGATTCGAAGCAACGCTTATAATCTTTCTATCTGACTTACAATCTGACTTAATTGCAAAATTAAAAGATCTAAAGGCAAGAAATTGGTGAAACAGCACGAATAATTTTACAAGGGCTAAAACTTACAAACGTCGCCGCTTAATAACGAATATTGATTTTCAAAAATCGATTAAACCCAGTTATAATATGTCGTTATACGTAGATTATATACGAATAGTAAGTATACGATGATTACAAAGAATAAAATCGTCGCAGTTTAATTCGTCCATGATATTGCGATTGAAATACATCTGCCGAAAAATAAGCCAGTGTCCGGATACTTTGAGCGTGCGATCACAGTCTGTCTACATATGCACACTATCGTGCATAAGTATTTGAACGGTTGCGAATTATTGTAAATACAAAAATATGAAATATAAAATACGGATATATAATGCTCGAAGTGAAGCTCTGTTTCCTTTAGCTATTTACGTAAACATTTCATTTGTTTTTCATCTCATATCAGGCAACCATATGCACGGTTAGTAGATATTAATAACAGCGATGGTTGGTGTTAATTAGCATAGTGGTTAAAAAAGTTAAGCGACCTTAAACGTGTCCGTGGGACGTTGAGATCTTGGAACTCTAAGAATTTCTATAGATTTGATCGCGTGATCCCCTATTTATCAAACATACCGGGTATATCGCTTGTTTCAGTGTCGATTTATCGGAACCCATTTATAGGAACAAGTAGAGACTTAATTAATATACGGGAAAATATCAATCTTTCGAGATTATCGCGCGAAGCGTTCAAACACTTATGCACCCGTAGCGTATGCACGTGTATACGCTGGAACTTGGACTCCCAACGCTAACCGCCGGAACGCGTTCGGGGGAACTCTCGTAGGATTGCCAGGGGGATTTGCACAGATCTCTTTACCGAACGTCAAGCTACCAAGCCCGTGTTCGTATTGAAAAAATCTGCGATACCTTTCGCTATCGGGCGTTTCACCCCTAGTATTCGAGCCTCTGTCAGGATCGGCAGTTGCATAAATACCCTCCTCCTTGTACATTTGATGGGAGTGTTGAGAGTGCTGATGGGTGCCGTAAGGACTTCGAGACGACGGTTGACAATATCTACCGTAGGTATCGTCACGGCCGCGGCTACATCTTCTGCTTCTACGTAGGAAATCGGATCAGTTCCTTGACAAGTGTATCGCTTTTTTTTTTCTTTTTTTGTTTTCTTTTTCTTTTTTCACTTTTCGTTCACGCACGTGTTCTTGTTCTATTTCTCTCTCTTTTCGTTTTCGTTTCTATATGGTTCCTCCTTGTCCGATCGTCTCGCGAATGTGCGTTTGCCTAATACCAAAGGGTCCCTCGGACGATCACAGAAAACGATCGATAAACATATGTATATTGCCAATATCTCAAGGTAATATCTCGATATTATTGTACGTGTAAAGAGACCATCGGAAAGGCTACTTCCTTATGCATTTCAACACTTTCTTGTTCTTGTTATTATTTTTCTTCTTATGTTGATCCGTATCGAACTACGCGTGGCCTTTATCCGTATCTTCGGTCAGTCTACTTTCGGTCTTGATGGAGTAAAGTGCATATCGTTTCTCATTTCCGAAAGCAAAAAGATGCGGAAGAGATTGGAAAACAGATTCGTAGCGTTTATGCCAAGGTTGCTATTAATGAACCATTCGAAAGTGGATTAAAAGTATGGAAGAAGTAAATTTATATTTATCTGAAAGATAAATAGGTAAAAAAAAAAAAGATAAATAAATAAATAAAAAAAAAAAAAAAAAAAAAAAAAAAAAAAAAAAAAAAAAAAAAAAAAAAAAAAAAAAAAAAAAAAAAAAAAAAAAAAAAAAAAAAAAAAAAAAGAAAAGGACATACAAGTTGCTAGAAAGATTGGCAAAAGGTCATTGATTAGATAGAGATCGACGGTACATCCGTTCTTTTCCAAAAAAAAACGCGAACCCGTTACGATCGATCTAGTGCGACGATTTACACGTACAATAACGTCAAAAAGCCTGAAATATCGACGATATCCGTTCCATATATCGACGGTCTGAGGGCCCATCAGCTCTAACCGAGCCGAATCGAGAAATGCGTGTTCAAGTTGCTTCGAAATATCCCATAAATAACTGAAGTAACACGAGAGGGACACGGTATAAACAGACTCTGCATGTAAAATTCATGAAAGCTGCACGTGGTCGGCGATGCAAGTCAACGTCGCCGAGATTTTACCAATTATCGGTGTGATCGCGCGTTTGCCTGTAACGTATAACTACGCTAATGCTACTATATCCAGACGATTGTTACGTTTGTCTGATAGCTGTAATATGCTGTAATATGCTGTAATATGCTGTAATATGCGCAAAGTTAGGAAGCAAAAATACGTATTGGCGAGAGAAGAAAAAAGTAAGCAACGACGCATTGATAAAGATATTGGTAAGTGAGTAAGTGAGTGAGCGAGTGAGTGAGTGAGTGAGTGAGCGAGTGAGTGAGTGAGTAAGTAAGTAAGTAAGTAAGTAAGTAGATGCGACGGTGAGGTGCTAGCGTGTGTGATGTGTTATACCGATCAAGTTACGTTAACGACGAGTAGATGAGATGAAAGTAGCATCGTGTAGCTATACTTATCTTGCCACGTGTGTGTGTGTGTGTGTGTGTGTGTGTGTGTGTGTGTGTCTGTGTCTGTGTTGCTTACATCAGACCGATAGCTACAACTACAGATAGCCGATTTATCCGTTTTTTCTTTTTTCTCTCTTTTTTTTTTTCTTAGTACATAGTACTCGCGAGTAAATACAACATATACACGTACTTAGCTCGTCCAAGCTTTGCAGCTATGTACGTTGAAATTTCCTCAAATAGGAGAGATTTTATTCGATATAGTTGTAAATGGTTTGGCGACCAAGTTAAAAACAACTCGGTCGCGATCGCGGTCAAAGCTTCGTGAAAGAAGTGTGTACCGATCGGATCGAATGACACGTAATGCTAGTAGAAGCGACGAAAACGTCGAGATGAGAACGTAAAGCATGGCGAAGCGCGTATTTCGCATTAGTTCTTACCCTTGAGAGGACTCGCTACAAACGGACGAATCTTTTCTGTAGGGACGATCAGCCTCGCTTTCGGACATGCGCATATCCTCGGAGCCGCTCGGACTTCTGTTTCTAGTCGTGTGACGCTCCAGCTGCTTGATCAGGTCCTCTAAAGTGCGTATGCGAATTATACCGCAAGTCGGCATGTGCTCCTCGTACTCCTCGTCCGCCTGGTTGTCGATATGCTTTATGATGTCTTTGCGATACGAATCCGCGGGATAGCAATCTTGCAGAGGTTCCGTTAGCATTTCCGTAAGTGGTTCCGTCAGAGCTTCGTCGTCCATCGGATTTCCGCCAGTCGATGTCGTTCCCGATGTTTCTCGTTGATTCGCCGCCATTCTCAGTGCCTCGATAATGTGCTCGTGATAACCGTTCAGTTGATCCAACGTACGCTCCACGTTAGCTACCGCTCCTCCTCCCACACCTGCTCGATTTTCGTACTTTTCGTTAATTTTTACCCTTTGTACGTATCTTACGTTTATTTGCATCGTACGTAAACGATCGATGCAACCGGCTCTATCAGTTCTATCGCGCGTTCGATACAACAGCTGAATCGTAGGCATTTCTAGAAATTCTTTGGAAACGCTGTATTAGGTACTGTAATTTCATCGGTTCGAGCTCGTTGCATCTGCCCTTTACGTTTCGGCTATTAGTTTACTCGGTTGCACGACTACCGATCATCGCAATACTACCGTAACTACCGTGTTTCTTTAAAATTCCCTTCCCACGAAACTGTGGAAGATTGTTCTGCTGCAGATCGATGAAAGAGACAACTTCGTCCGCTCCCGTATCTCCCTCCTCCTCGCTTATACCGGGCTTCTTCACCTGAGATTTATGCTCCCTGAAAATGTCGACGTGAAAGAACATTTGATCTCGCTGTATCTACTCGATGAATCCGATTCGAGCTGATCGGAGAAGACGAAACGTTCATAGGTCCGCTGTATTTCAATATACGTATGTTTACGCTTATTACCGCGTTACCGTCTTTCGTTATCGGAATTGGGCATGAGAAATCGGAATTTCGTTATCGAATCCGAAATTTATCGAATCGCACACCTTTGAACGTCGAGTCTTCGTTTCGACGTGACCATTTTTGCCTCGCAGAAACCACCCATTTGGTCGCACTCGCGAAAGGCTCTCTTTAAACCGGTGCAGTCTCGTAGTTAGGGTCACGTTCGTGTTTGTGCCTCACTTTTAATCGAGCTATCGATTAAAACGTGACACGAACGCGAACACGACATCGTGTCTTTTCCTTTGACTCTGGTTAAACGCGGAGAATTTTGACAAAATGTACACGCGTATCTTTTCCTTTTTCGTCCGAAATGAATCTGCTTGCCCTTTGTTGATAGTTTATTTTATAGGCTCATCGAATCCAGGCATGCTTGAAGCGAACGGTATATTGGAAAATTCTACGTTTGATCCTTTGCTCGCAAAACACGTGACAAAAGTATGTATTTCTCGTTCTTTTTTTCTCTTTCTTTTTTTTTCTTTTGTTCTTTTTTTTTCTTTTTTTTTTTTTTTTGTATTTCCAAACGATTACACAGCCGCGGTCGGGGCGTTCTACGTTAAACTATGCGAATGCTAAAAAGTAACGACCGAAGCATGCTCGGTGTATCAAATAGGTATATGTTATGTGATCTGTAATTGCAAAGAGTTAGTCGTTCTAACGAACTAATAATGAAATTCGATGGTTGTGCGGCGCATTCGAAAGGAAAAAAAGCATGCAGTGCAAAGATGAGAAGACATGGCGTGTAATATTCTGTGCATGCACTTTACTCTTTTCTACTCGAATCGCAGACGATGAATTAGGCTTGCTGAAATCAGAAGCGTGTCACACACGTGAGAATTAATATGCAATCGCGTTAGAACTAGATTTCCCACCGTTTCCAACGAAATATTATACCGTACAGTACCAGCTACCGTGAAAAATGTAACGGAACGGAACGGAACGGAACGGAACGTTTGCGAAAAGTCAAGTGGTCTTTGTATACGAGTTCCTACGTTGGACAGACGAGCGAACGAATTACGAGCTTAATCTACTTAGAATCGTTGATAGAAAGAAATCGAAAGATGCCCACCTTGAACGTTGTAGAAAATCTGGGCCAAATGCATCGTGCCGTTATGCGATATCAAAATATCTTTTCTCAACCGAAAATCTAAAGGTAAACGGAAAGAACAAAATACATCCGACAAACGAAAAGACAGTCCCTTCATCGTCTCTTTGTGTTTGCTTTTTCAATAATTGTACAAAATGTATCGCTACTACTGCATTCCTAATCAGTGCTGTTAAACAATGTCACGTTCACAAATCCATCTTACGTATCGTGTACTATCACAGTGTATCTCTGCACGCATGTACAGTGTACAGTGGCTCGCGAAACCATTCGTACACTTTTTTCCGGATATATTACGCGTGTTATACGAAACGTTAAAGAATTCTCATTGCCACTATTATGGCTACTATCCAGATCCAACTGCTACCCAACCATCGTAATTATATAATCGGACAAATTTTGAACGGCTCTGAAAACGTTGGTTGCACAGATATCTTTGTTAGATTCTGAGAAACAGCTTGCAACACCTCGTTTCAACCACCGTCTATATTTCCTAGAGATTAGAAAAGTATTTAAATAGGCAATCATCCGCGATACCAATAAGTGGTACTAAAAAAAAAAAAAAAAAAAAAAATTAACAACTAATAGGTCTCGGTGTCGAGCGGGACCGTTTTTAACATTTCAATTGATTTAATAACAAGCGATTGCTTACACTGTATACCAACGTTTTACTAAGCACGAGTTTACTACGATACACGGTATATCTTGCGACATTTACATACATACATACGTACGTATATCGTGGCTGTAATTCTTAGCTGTTCCCCCCCCCCCCCTCTCTCTCTCTCTCTCTCTCTCTCTACTAGTTGGAAAACCAAGGAAATTGTAATTCAGAGTTTACGAAGTCTAATTAAGTTAACGTGCCGAGTTAGGACTTGAAAGAATCGAATATTCGTTGTTTTCTTAGTAGAATTTTCATCGCGTTATCACAAATTTGTATCTTTTTATACCAATCAGACGCGTGTGGATCGGTTAATTATTAGGCAGTTGACGGAAACATGGCAGCTGCGTCTCGTTACAGCGTCAATAAAATTTCGATATGTTTTATACAACGCGCACGGTATAAATTTAACAGCTTTCTATGGTACGTTTACGAATACTTTTTTCGAGCCACTGTCTCTATCTCTGTGTACACAGGTATGTACGTGTATGGGTGTGCGTATGATGTAGATGTGTGTATGTAGATGTGTTTGCCTCTGCACGCGAAAGATATTCAGCTGAACGAGCTCGACGCAAGTTGACGCTCGTGAGCGATATCTTTATCCGTGCGGATGTAGCAACGTTTGCGACTCATTCCGCGAGCCGAGCATCTCTGCTCGCTTCGATAAGGTAAAACGAGCCAGGCCAGCGAAACGGAAGTTTCCAAGATCGCAGACTTTGTGGTCGCATTTGTATTTGAGCCGGGGCCCTTTGAATTCTTTCTAGAAGCTGGCCTGTCACGTTTTCGACGACTAGCGTGTTCGAGTCTTGAGATCATCGATCAACTATATGGTGACATAACGGCGAGACACATGAGACTTACTTGACTCTTGGCCCGTCTGCGGTGGCGACGCTATTCGGGGGTCGAAACACCACGCGCTGGGTCTCGCCGCGGCTAGAAATATACTAATATAGGCATGCCGCGGGTATTTCACCACGAATTTAACCCCTTGCGGTCGGATTCGTCACGATTTTGCCAACAAACGAGCAATCGAAAAACTATTCTTTTCCTATCGTCGATCTCTAGAAGCAGACAGGGAGGGAAAGAGTCAGGGTGGGAGGGAGGGAGGTAGAGAGAGGTAGAGAGAGGTGGAGATAGAGAGAGAGCGAGAGAGAGAGAGAGAGAGAGAGAAAGAGAGAGAGAGAGAGAGAGAGAGAGAGAGAGAGAGAGAGAGAGAGAGAGAGAGAGAGAGAGAGAGAGAGAGAGAGAGAGAGAGAGAGAGAGAGAGAGAGAGAGAGAGAGAGAGAGAGAGAGAGAGAGAGAGAGAGAGAGAGAGAGAGAGAGAGAGAGAGAGAGAGAGAGAGAGAGAGAGAGAGAGAGAGAGAGAGAGACGTAAAACAGAAAAAAGATAGAATTCTCAACCAAAGTTGCGAGATGGAACAAACACCCGGCTTATGCACGACCACAAAGGGTTAAAGGTGTGCTAGATATCGCGTAGTCGACGGTGTCGGCGTTCTCGATTTCTCATCGTCGACGAGTCGTCTTCGTTTTCGTTCGCGTCGCGTTTTCCTTTCCTTTGATCTTCCTCGAGCGATGTTGCGCGACACGCACGACCGCGCGATAGAGAAACAAGTTATAAGAAATCAAACGAGAAAGATGAATTTTTCCAAGATCGTCGACTCCGAACCACGACATCGAAGGATGAGACACGTTCGGTTGGAAATTCGTTGCACAGCGCATAGAACAAAGTGACCAAATATGGGAATAGTATACGTATACGCTACAGGATACACTCGCTGAATACGCTCCGTGTGTTCACTTCGTCAAGAACTTTCGTTGCGATATCCCGGCCGAGAAATACTTTGAAATATTTGGCGCGAATGACGTTTGGAGGATAAAACGGTACTCCGTATTTGGCTACCTTGCTGTAACGTGCCGCGAATATATCTCAACTTGTTTCTGTGGTGAAGCGAAAATTTCCGAGCAAATTTTGCCGAAAACCTGTTCGATCTCTTTCAGCGTACGATGTTTAAGCAACACCTTGCCGCATCGAGGAAACAAGATGAACTCGGAACGCCGCGCCGAGTGGAACGACAGAGAAGATGGCTCGTCGCGAGTGCTACGACATATGGAACGCGGTCGCGTATGAAACAGCGTCTCTCGAGAACTCGGAGCAAAATTCTTTTGCGTCTATGAAAAGCAGCGCGAACCGAATCCCCGTCGAATGATTTTGTAAATGTCGAATGAATGCCGTGTGACGTGAATTCGTGTGACGCAAACATTAATGGAAAACCAATGTATAAGTAGAAGCGAGATGTGTCTTTGGCGATCGTTGATGGATCCTTTTTAACACTAGTTGCAGGGGTCTTCCCTAGATTATCTCTTAAAAGCGTACTCGAACACGTACTCTGATCATTTCCAAAGTTTCACTCGTGTTAGCTTAGGATCATTGGGATCAGCCTGTTTCTCGTTTCGCCGCTTTTCTCTTTGTCATTATTATTATTACTATTATTATTATTGTTATTATAATTATTATTATTATTATTATTATTACTACTACTACTGCTACTATCATTACTATTATTATTATTGTTGTTGTTGTTGTTGTTGTTGTTGTTGTTATTGTTGTTGTCGTTGTTGTCGTTGTTACTATTATCATCATCATTATTGCTATTATAGTTTGCGAGCAGACTGACGAAGAACGATAGGGCAAACTGAGAAACAGGTATATAAATTTGACCGAAGGGCGATGGTAGAGCTGTCGTCTATATGTATTATATAAATTGCGACGTTCGAAAGATCAGCCGGTGATCGGGTCGAAAGTGAATGCGCGATCGAATCTAGAATCGATCGTGTTCGGAGAAACGTAACGAAGAAACGCGTGAAACGCTCGAGCGTCAATCTCTAGCCCGACTGTGTTAGCTAGGTAGGCAACGAAACGATCGTCATACCTGGAATTAGGCATACTGCTGAAGTTGAGGATCTTGTCGTGGACGTTGTCCAGGACGGCGTGTCCCGGATGATGGTTTCCGGCGTTTCCGGAAACCATGTAACTCCTCTGCGGCGGTTTCTTCACGTACGGTTGCTCGTACTTCTGGACGGTGCTCTTCCTTCTGCGGGAAATTGGCCGATTACGAGAATGCGAGGCTCGCGATCGTGGTAACCACAAAGAACGATTAGGAAGCGCATGCAAACTACGGGAGGGTGACTTTGAACGAATTTCTTCGTTCCTTCGTTCCTTTCGTCGTGATAGTTGCACGAGGATCATCGATCGTTGCGCGTTCAGTGACGTTTTGAAATGCGTTGACCGAACGAAAAGGAATTGTTGCAGTCGACTCCCTTTCAAGGTATAATTGGCCAAGTGCGTGCTCGCGATATTCTACCATAATTATGTACACACGTTCCCGGTTTAAACGTATATAGACGCTAATATATTAAAACGTACATAAATGTTGTGCGCCACGTTAAAGCCTAACGTAGCGTCTAAACGTAACAGGCCGAGGGCAGATATACGTTTAATCCGTAAAATCTTCTTTCGCAATGAAATGGTTGACGCTAGCGAAGCGGGCGCGTCTACGGGCTTGTACACAGGGAGCCGTGATCGCATGCATTAGAACGAAAACAGATAACCAGTCGAATGGTACACCGGCGGCTGGCCTTGCGGCCACTCGTGCGAGTTCGTCCTCCGCTGGCAGTGGACCCGTCAACCAAATACTCAAAATCAAACGATAACGTAGTAGACGACAGACAGACGGGCAAAGTGTCTCGAGACAAAGTATCGAGCTAAGCATTGTAACACACGCGTGCGTTCCACGGGGCTGAACATACTTTGCTCGGCATTGTCGGCAAAACAAGGAAGTAGCACTATGGTCGATCGCCATCACCCCGCTGTAACGCGGCAACCTTTAACCGATACCGATACGTTCGGATCTCGTTCGGTATCACGTCTCGTCTCGTCCTTCCTTCTATCGATCGAAACGAACGTTCCTCGTTGCACGAGCCGTTAAGGACAATCAGTTAACGGTTACGAAACACAGAAGCCTTTAGTTGCTTGCGGACGAGTAACGATACACGTCGAGTAGCCAATTTTGCGAAAGCGATTCGGAACCAACGTAAATGGTTCGCGGCAAATGCGAATTTTCCGGCAATCGCTTAAGCTGCTTATCGTTAGCATAATCGTAGCAACGATCAGGTACGGTACGCGTGCTATAGACGCGCGATCGATGGCGCATTTCCTGCTCGGCAAATGGAATAGGATGGTTCCTCGTGAAAACGCGTGGCGCGCGTTTCCATATCTGTTCTGTTCTGTTCTGTTCGGTTCGGTTCGGTTCGGTTCGGTTCGGTTCGGTTCGGTTCGGTTCGGTTCGGTTCGGTTCGGTTCGGTTCGGTTCGGTGTTGTCTCTGTTCGTTGCAACGAGTATCAATCTTTGCACGATCGCACAAGCGTGGCGTGTATCTGGTATACGGAGCGATACGGAGCGATACGGAGCGACTCATTGCGGCGCAGATTATGCAGAGCGCTTGATCGGCACGATGAAAGAAGATACATCGAGACAAAAAGAAAAGAGAGAAAGAGTGAGAAAGAGTGAGAGAGAGAGAGAGAGAGAGAGAGAGAGAGAGAGAGAGAGAGAGAGAGAGAGAAAAGGAAAAAAGTAGAAAGTGTACGTAAAGAAGAGTAAGCGGAAATAGTAAAAGAGAAAGACGGTAATATAATACGGACTCTAAAAGATATACATGTAAATATATATGTACGACGTGTGGATCGTTAAAAAAAAGAAAAAAAATTAAAATGACATACATATATATGTGCATATATATACATACATACATATATATACGTACATATATATATATATATATATACGCATACAAAAGAATTTCTACGTGTATGTTTCTGCACACTAACCTGAGACAGAGGGAGTAGTTTTTATGTACTACGACTGACCTGTAGCAGAGAGCCATCAGAGCAAATACTATGAAAACACCCCCTACCACCGACATGAGCACACCAACTAAAAATACAGTGTTAGAGCCGTGGTAGTTCTCTGTGACGATCAGACGTGTTAGTTAGTTACATCGTTAGATTTGCATGGTCGTTGGTCGTCACGTGTCAAACATCGTCGATATCCGACACGATATCAAGATCGAGTACCATTGTTCGCGCAGCGCGCGGTATACAGATGATATATTTTGGTATCCGAGCGTCCCACAGCATGCAGACAGACAGAGATGGCAGTGACAGACAGAAACAGACAAGAAACAGAGAAGCCAGAATCAGCACATATACATATACATGGACGTAGTTTGTTGTACGCACACCATTCGCGTGGTACACGCACCATCGACGCACCATCGACGCGGCATCGACGCGGCATCGAAGCGGCATCGAAGCGGCATCGAAGCGGCATCGAAGCGGCATCGAAGCGGCATCGAAGCGGCATCGAAGCGGCATCGACGCGGCATCGACGCGGCATCGACGCGGCATCGACGCGGCATCGACGCGGCATCGACGCGGCATCGACGCGGCATCGACGCGGCATCTCGCGATACGAGTACAATAGATGCGAACCAGTTCTTTTCCTCTTTCTCTAGTTCTAGAGTCCCTAGCGCCTCTTTTCTCGCTTCGATCCACTTTCCGTTTAGTATCTCTCTATCTATCTTAGTTTAGAGATGCCCGCGATCCTTTCTTTCGTGTCTTTTACGAGTCGGACGGCTCGTCGTTAACTGTAATACTTTTCCGATTCACATTCACATTGACATCGACGAAGACACGATATCACGTGGAGTTGTCGCGATCAAATAGTCGTCTGGCTGGTACATACGCCAGTTGGAAATTTTGTCGTTAACGGTTACTTTCCGATCTCGGACTGTCCGAGGGGACGACGACGTTCGTTTCTTCGCTAATCAGCCTTATTCATGCTTTTATAGGGCATACAAGCAGCTGGCACATTGGCGTTGTAATGGATCGTGTATCGGTTGTCGCATCCCAAGGGACGAATCATACAACATGCTCTCTCTATACAGTAATTTCTTAGAATAGAGGTACACATTATCTTCCGTCTGTCATTTTTTCAATCACGATCACAGACAATTCAACGTTATCCTATACACAAGATGGGCTGATCTATCGAGTTTAATCGAGTTTAGACCATGAACGTACATGCGTCTCTGATGCTGACATCGTATACCACCTCGCTCCGACTTCCAACCGCTCTTACAATTACAACTCGTTAGAAAAAGTGACAACAACGTTTTCTTTCCAAGATTATCCGTTATCCGCTTCATATCCCCTCGCATATTCGTATTCGTATTCGCCACTTGTTAATTTTAACGCCACAGCCCCCGTCCTTCCAGAAGCGCCAATGGTCTTTACGATAATGAAAGCTGGAATCTTTAACTTTCTTTGACTTTGACGTCCGTTTCCCATCTCTATTACTCGTGTTCTATCGTTTCTCTTTTCTCTTCAACCTCGTTTCTTCTCTACAATATAAAGTATAAAATATAAAATTTCCATGACACATTACTCTCCGCGCTAAAGCGACTATTTTTAACCGGATATTTAACAAATCCAGTTAAATTCGATTAGACCGTAGACTCTAGACGCTGGAACAAGCGCATCCACTAGTGCACGGTTTACGCAACAATTTTTGCTTTCGTGCCTTGGTATGCGACACCAAGTAGAAACGTAGATCCCTCGCTCGTGCAGCATAGTCACGATCGTAGTGATCATTCATACGCGCTATGCGAGCACGAGCACATTCAGAGCACACCATCGAAAAAAACATCGGTATATGTATATATATATATACATATATAGATAAATATATGTATATGAGTAAACATCGAGTAAATAGGCTAAGATGAATCAATATTACGAGAGCAATTTGACGGCCGCGTGCGATGCCTCATCATCCAGCTAGCCACGGAATTACTTGACAATGACAGGCGTTGGTCGAACCCACTCAACAACTTTATTTTGCTACTGTACCTGTAGCAAACGGCCATTAGCGCAAAACAAATGAAGACTCCTTTGACCACACCCACCAGGATTAATACCATCATTCCGGTGCTAAGAGTGTTGTTAGTTGTTTCTGAAACGACCATCACATTTTGTAATCTGCGCGTATCAGAAAGATGCATCGCGTGTTTCGCATCTCGCACGATCTTTTCAAACATTCGAAACTCGTTTATCTCGTGGTAAAAGCAAGTTGCGAGGATCGGCTGGCCCGGAAAAGATTAACTTGTATGCAAGTAAGAGAATAGCGCTACGAAAGGAAGAGAATTTGTTCCAAGAACAATTTTCTTCTTTTCCCCTTATTTTCGTCCCTCTCCCCTTAAATGGTAACCTGCGCGCGTACGATATCGGTCTGCGTGAACTCGAAACAACAACGATTACGTATACTCGTGTTAGCAGCCAAGTGAATTCGAATTTCCAGCCTAACGATTCGATTGGAACGTCACAGATTGCGTTCGATTCGAGGATCATCGGAAGATTCGGAGTTTCGCGCGAACAGCTGGTAATCCGTTTCACCGTAAAACAGTGAGATGGCTCGTTGCATCGTTGGTAAGGGAAGCGGGCGGTATTGCCCGATAAGGATCGCCGTGATCACGTGCGTAATTGGCATCTGCGATCGTTCTTTTCTCTCGAGAGGGTTATGGATATGCACGGTTCGTGAATCGAAAGTGGAAAAGTGTAATCGAGTAAACTTATCGGCCCGTACTCCAATAGTACGTATACATACGTATAGACGCATTGAATTTTATGTGCACAGCTGATGGTATGGCCCCAAATAATCAGGCGGCTAACCGGTGGTATTCCGCCGGGATACGGGACGAGTCTTCGTCTTATCGCGAATTAAACGCATCTACACGATCGACAAACGTCTGCCTCTTTAAGATTACCGGTCACGGTAGAACGTTTCGCTTATCACGCCTGTTGAATTCCCCCGAGGTACCACATCCGTCTTTCTTATCGACCTCTGTCTTACCCAACAGCCTCGTATTTTCCTTCTTCTTCTTCTTCTTCTTCTTCTTCTTTTTCTCCGCGTATTAAACAGACGAACATTTAATACATCGTATTTAATACATATAAGATAGGAAGGAGGAAACTGATCGAACACGCGACTCCACGCGGAGAAACATCCACCGTAACCGGTAACCGGTAACCGGTAACCGGCGCCGCGTATCCAGAGGCTTACTCTACTATTTATTATTTTTACTATTATTTTACTCTATTCGTTTCTTATTTACCGTTGTCTGCTTATCGTTAGATTACAGGCTAGAAACGATCGCGCGAGCTACGCGAAACCGAGGCTGGTCGAGCGATTCGAATCGAGCGATTCGAGCAAAGTGGATCGATGTCGCGCAGCTTCGGTTTCTCGCCTCGTTCGAGAATCGAAATTCGAAATTCCAGATCGACGGTTTTCTATCTTCTAGATTTTTACGAATCGCAACTTACCGTAGGGGGTCTCTTTCTTCCCTAATTTAGGATCTGAACTATTTTTACCAGCTGATTCGGTGCTAGACGTGGTTGGCGGGGAAGTTGGAATTTCCTGCTGTATGGAGCAATCCGGTCCGTTCCATCCGACGTAACAGAAGCATTTATTCAAGTTGGTGCATACCTACGGGTACAAGCGAATTTCATTTGGAATCGGCCGATTTTTAAGTCGAACTAGCGTTAAGCCGTTTAGCCGAGTGTCAAATGTTTTGCTTACGCCATTCCCCGAGCATTCGTTATTGTTGTGATTGCTAGGACACTTGTCGTTGCCCAAGTTCGGCGGCAGGTTTATGCACGTTTGGTTCACGCAAATCTAAAACAGAAAACAAGTATACATGGACGCTGTCGTATCGATGTACGATCGATCGTTTCACCGTGTTCAGCTACGAGCTAGAGTAACTCCATACGACGGCATTCGACTCTGCGTAATCCGATTTTCATAACAGGCGTAATTCCCGCGGAAACTATTAACGTAACATTTTCTCGGAAAAGGGAGAATTCGCGGCTTTTACGGATTAGAAAGTCGTCTCTCTTACCGATTGATTACCGCAGGATGTTCCATCCCGAACCAAACCCATGCCAGGCATCTCGGTTCCATCCACCTTGCCAGTCGTAGACCTTTATGCGAACAATCGACGCGAACGTTATTCATATATACAACAGGATTCTTACGATCCGATTACGATAAAAGGATAGTGGGAAATTTAACGGTTGCTTACTTGCACTCGTACTCTGCGCCCTTTATCGAGATTATGGTTATCGAATGGTCCGCTTCTGGCAACATTGGCTGTTTGCCACCTCGCTGACACTGCAGCGACCCGCAACGAACGTTCCTACGGTTACGTATCATTACGTATTACGATTACAGCATTACGATTTAACCAATTGCCGGACAGCAGAAATATATTTGGGCCCGAAACAATTTGTCAACGGTATGAAAGAGCGGTGTTCGCTCTATAATAACAGGATAATAGAGAAGAATAACAAAGTGCGTTTAACCGTCACCCGGCCATTCCCATCGAGCTTATAGGATGAAATTATTAATTTGAACCAGTGACAAATTTGTCCTTCTCATCCTGCTTTTCTCGCACTTTCTTTACTCGTCTCTGTAACCGGCCGTGTCACGCGTCGCAACCTTTATTTTATAAGGCTGAGGCTTATCGCGATGGATCAAAAATTGCAGACTTTTTTCATGCCGTTTGATAGTTTTTGACGAATGCGGTGCAACGAATAGAAATTTTAAGCGGAGGTGATGCACGTTTTAAAAATTACGCGTACACCTTTAATCAGTTTATCGACGTAACAACGAAAAGCTAGCGACGAAAAGCTAACTTGGACGAATTACGGATAGAAGCGAAGAAAGTAACGCGACAAGAAAGTTGCGTTCAAGATGCTTGGTTTTACCCGTAGCATTTGAATCGGTGAACTCCTAAACTCCTAAACTTGCATTTCGAAGTGAAAAGAAGAAGAAGAAGAAGGAAAAAAGAGGTTTACTTACTCTATATCGCATTTGATGTAGTGACCAGAGGAATCGGTGCCGCAATGTCCACTGAGCGAGCCCTTGGAATTGAATTGTATGAAACACTCGTAGTCCGCGGCAACTCCACCGCGTCCCCAGATTTGATCGCACTGAACATCCAACGCCGGGCAAATGCCGTTATAACAATGTCCAGCATCGTTCCCGCAAGGACTTCCGTTTTTCTTGTAAACATCCGCCGGACATTGGCCGTTCTCTCCGGTACAGACTTCCGGCAAGTCGCATTCGTTGGTCGATTCCCGGCACACGACGCCACGCGGCAGCAACTGCGTTGTCAAAATTATTCGAGATTAGACGGATCCTCGACGTGCAAACCGATTTCGCGGCAGACAGACAGTAAACGTATATACGTGTTCACTTGAGAGTAAAGCATATCCAATGTAAACATCGAATTGACTTTGCACTTGGCTTACTGGTATATTACGTAACTGACTATAACTCGAGCGGTTGAAGAAAACGTAGAAAGCATTTACACGAGTGACTAGCAACAGCAGTTTCAGCAGTTTCAGCAGTTTCAACAGCTTCAACAGTTTCAACAGTTTCAACAGTTTCAACAGTTTCAGCAGTTCCAGCAGTTTTTAGTTATCGAATCCTATTCGAGGTGATTCGAATGTTGGCAGTCTTGAAAAACGTGCCACCGTTTCGAGACTGATCGTGAGATTCGAATGGCTATCTATTTACTCGACTCGAGAGAAACCGATATACCAGACGTTCTGACCGCCTGCGTTTATCGACGCGTTTGTCGTACTTCTCGCCGCTATCAGTCACGTACATCTTTAGCCAAAGAGATATAGATTTTCGATATACGGTATTCGAGATTCGTGACGAGCGCGACGAGAAATATTTTACCTTGCAATCGCTGCAGCAAGGGCCGGACGCGCATTCCGCTTCCGAGGTAAGTCTGCAGGTGATCGGATCGCAGCAAGGATCGAGCTCGTGACACTCCTCGATCGATCCGCAATCGCATTGTTCCCCGTCGTCGATTATCCTGTTTCCGCAAGACGTCCTTACCACCACCTGTCGATGGAGGCCAGCCCGAGGACAGGAGAAACGCGTTTACGTTTTTTCTTCGAAACAACCCTATCGTGGAAATTAGTTTGCGGCGCAACGAACCGAGATGAGAAAGTTGCACGAGATTTCATTGAAACCGCAGTGAAAAAGTATGTTGTCGTTGCGAAGCTCTTAGGCGTCTCGTGATTTGCTTTTGCACGCTCGTAAAGCGAACGATTCTCCCTTTAGGGGACGGTTCGTTTCGTCGTAAACTCGGCCTCCGTTCAATTAGCCTCCACTAGAATCCTCTTACCTGGTCTTTCGTCTTACCTCGTTTGGTTTATTCAAAAGACAAAAGCCGTTGCCGCTTCTTAACGACTCTATGTAATCTGTTTTACTACACTCGGAAAACGTGTACGGCTGAACGTTTTCCAAACCCACGATCGATTGAGCCATGATGCATCCGTGCCATTCGCGGCAGATACACTCGCTCCCTGCGAACAATTCGAACATCAGCAAACTGCGCTACCGCGCATAAGTATTTGGACACTTGTAAATATATAAGATGCAGTCGGTGCGAAGCTCTTTGATCTAATCTCCGCCTCCGATCCTACTTTCGGGCAACAACTACGCGGCTAAATTTAACAGATATCGACGGATAGTTGACGTCAGTTGGCATAAACGAGAAAGCGATGATCGGTAGTGGACGAAAATCGCTGCTATCGATCGCCAAACAACCGAGTCAAGTGACTTGGGCCCTATCCGTAGAACGTTTGGAATATACGTTTCCAATTACGTTATAAAACTTTCGATAGATTTGATCGAATGTCAGAGCTGTCTGTCTATCAGAGACAAATGTGGAACTTGATCGACGCAGGTATATCGCACCTGTTTCAGTTGTTTCTGACAGAACAACAGAGAACCATTTTACTTCTACAGTAACGTTGAGAATATCAAATAAAATGTTTCGAAATGTGATGAATGTTTCGATTGGATTGCAACAAGCGTCCGATACTTATGCACGATAGGATGCCATGCGTTACTTTTGCCTTTTCCTTTTCTTCTATTATACGTTTACAAGTTGTTGATAGAAACTAACTTCCGTCGTCGTGGCTCATGCCGATATTGTGGCCGATCATGTGAGCCATAGTACCGGCTAAAAGATGAGGCTCGTAGGTGTTCAAATCGACGCTGATTCCTACGGATTTTTGTTTGCAAACGGTCGAAGGTATAGCCACCCCCGATTCTCCACCGTAGAACGTTTCGCCCCTGCGTGTTCAAGCATGGATTTACCATCTAAAAATTCTCAGAAACGATCCCACGCTGGGATCGCTGGCAAACGAATCGTCTCGATACGTACGTGAGTAATTGAGTGGTATCGTGAGGGACATGGAACATCCTTCGCATCGTGTAATCGTTTAAATTGAGCAAAGCGAGACTGATATCCATGCCCGCGCCGATGTCTGCCTGGTTCATGCCCTGCCACGTTTCGATGTATATGACGGAGACTCTGGTGTTTAACGTGCGGAAATACTGCGAAAAGAGAGGAAAGACATTGAGAAAAGAACGAACGGAATCATCGGTGGTTCGCTCATTACGAGGCCACGTTTTCACGCTTACGGCCGGCCGCAAGAGTTAACCGGACCAGTGGTGCAATTAGACATCGATCGAGTTTAATCGAAATCATGATACGAACGGTCGAGTAGCGATTTCACGTGCAAAGATAACTCGAATTGGGAAGACTTTTCCACTTTCTGCTCGTGTCGACTCGACTTTCCAGACACCGTAGTCAACTTTTATCCATTACACGTTCTGTTTTGTTTTGTACAGTATACAGATTATTTCGTATTTAAGGGAACGCGATCGATACCTACTTCCATTGTCTGTCCGCTTATTTTTGTGCGCGATTGAAACTTCGAAAGCGGGTTAGGCCTCGTAAGGATGTCGCATCTAAAGCCTCGAAAAGCGTAAATACGCTTTTTCGAAATGCCTTTCAACAAAGGTCCGATAGAACGGTTCGCACTCACCATGTCCGCTATATTAGCGACTTGGATGGCATCATGAACGACCTCGGCTCTGGTGCTACCGTTCCTCTTCTCGAACTGAAGCAAGGAAAACGAACGTTTCCCCGTTACGTAAAGTAAAGCAAAGGAGAAGGTGGTGCCTGGCGATCGATTTTACGTTTTCATTTACGACAATTGGGATCGTTAAAGCCGATCGTATCGTTTCGTTTTACGGAAACGCGGCGCGCGACCCGCGATATGACAATTATCGTTGAGTTACGCGCGGGTTCATGCACGTCGAAAGGTTCCAGCGAATTTACTATTACCAGGCTGCCTGGAAACCTGGTTGAAACGACGTCGCGCGTTTCCCTCCAACGATTATGATCGTGATTGCCGCTCCCTTGACTCTGTTCGGTTTTGGGAAACGCATCGCCAAACGCCAGAGATATCTATCGGATCGGATCGGATCGGATCAAGGATCGGAAAAAGGGACGAGTAGTCGAAGAAAATCGTCATACCATAGCCTTATCGATAATGATGGCAGTTTCGATGTATTTGGTTGCTTCACGGACGTCTCTCTTGTATCGATCGGAAGTGGTCTCCGATAGCCCCAGAACATGCTTCTGCCGGCGGTTCTTTGTACGCCACTCAAGATTCCCCGAGTTAGCGCAGCCTTTGTTAGCCTTTGTTCGAGCTTCAAATATAACGTGAGGATGTTTCTGCTAAAAGAGAGGTCTGCATATAGTTAACATTCTCCGAGCAGCTCGCTGCCCGCCTTTTTTAACGCCTCCTCTTCTATTCGATTATGGCTTATATCGCGCGGGCATTTTCTTCTCGCATCTGCGCCACCACTATGACCTACTATCCGCGTTCAATCTTTTCTCGGTTAATCGTTATGCCAGCGTTTCAAAGAATCGCCGAACCATCGTGCGTCCCGAATCCGTCCATTCAGGCCCGTCTCTTTCCAAATTGGTTTTACCTATTCGTTTCGCGATCGTAATCGATTCGTATCGACAACGGTTGGCTGCGTGAATTCCCGGCTCCAGCGAGATCCGAGATCCCGTCATCCGTCAAACGGCGATGGCAAAAAAAGTGACAAGTTTCTGCTCCTTCGGCCACCTAAAATTCTAATAAGCCCTAAGTACGATACGATCGTTTCCCTTTGAAATGACGGCAACTCGAAAACGAAGACAACTCGAGGCACGGTATTACGACGCTCTAAATGTTCTATCAAGTACACGTGTTTCTAATTATACTACAACTCGCTTCTAAAACAAGCTCTGATGTATCGATTACGAAAAATTTGTCTATGTTTTCTACAACTTTCTCGTTACATTTGCCACAGATGATTGTACCATGATGATATCTTATTAGAATTTTTGATGCCCGAAGGGCTACAATTTCGACCATCCTCCTTTTCCGAGAAAACGACGACGACGACGACGACGACGACGACGACGACGACGACGACGAAGCCGGATGCTTACGCGGCATCCTGATCTTCTCGCGACGCGAACAATTTATTTTTCTTTTTCCCGCCACGCTGCTACTTCGAGATCTCTTCATGAATAATAATGCAGGAACAGCTCATGCATATAAGAAGAACGTCTCCACTTAACTCGTCTCTGCCAAGCACACGACGGTTGCCTGCCTAGCTATCTTCCAGCTCTCTCTCTCTTTCTCTCTCTCTCTCTTTCTCTCTCTCTCTCTTTCTCTCTCTCTCTCTCTCTCTCTCTCTCTCTCTCTCTCTGCCGCTTTGTTCCTTAATCTTCGATTACGATACGTCAACGTTGCTTTCGTCCAAATTTCCCATATTCATTCCCACATTTCATTCATAAATGTTGCACGCAATACTTCACGGGATAAATCTACACACGAAAATAAGTGAAAAAACGTCTTACGAACATAACTCAGTTTCCAAGTTACGGACGTTGCAAGAAAATATTTCAGATACACGCACGCTGCTGCATTCAACCTTCAGTTCCGTACTCGCGCGAAAGTTCTTCTTCTTGTCTCAAATCTAATTTCCATCGTTCCTCGTCGGTCGTACGCATAATTAAAGAACATTCTTAGCGCAGAAAGGGAACGAGATTGGTCCTTTGGAAACCTTCTTTGATCATCCGTATTTCGAAAACCAAAGTACGCAGGGCATACGTGCCCGTTTATAAACGTCAGGACACTTGCTGAATTTCTACAGAACGCGACAATCGAGCCAGATTGCTAGGTAAATAACCAACCCGTTGTATTTGTACAAGCAGAAACTGGTGAATTAATAAGTACATATGAATACATATGTTTGAAACTTCGTAATTAATTATCTGGCCTAGATCTTGTATAATTGGCGAGATATTTATTACTACGTTGAACCTATCTATAGTCTAAGCTTCGAAACAAGCTTTAATTACATTTCAATGATTTATCAGTTTTATCTGTAGTTGCGCTGATATCGCTAAATCGTTCCTCTGGTACGTTGGTATCGAAACTATCGAGAAATTAGCTGTGGTTCGGTGATTTCGACTCTCCTTGTTAGTCGTCATCAGGTAAACGTAGAAACAGCTGTGCAACAACGTAGAAACAACGAAAGGCGGCTGCGAGTTGGAGAAGTTAGCGCTGCAGCAGCCGATTGATTACTCGTTTACGAGTCGAGCAGGCTTGATAGCGGCTTAACTCGATCCTCTCGCTTCGTCTGCCGTGCTAACGAAACTGAATCGAGCGGCCTGGCGTCGCGTCGCGTCGCGTCGCCTCGCGTCACGTCGCGTCCTGTCGTCGTGTTTGCCATTCTCGAAACACTCGCTGCTCGGTTTCACAGGATCCAGCCAAACATTCGCGTTCAGCCAGGACCCTCTGTGTCCACACCGCTCCCTGTATCCTGCCCTGGGCTCCTCCAAGACCCTGAATAACCCGTCACGTTCCCCCAGGGAAACGACATTCTCCCGAACGCTAATCGAATTTTCTCTCCCTACAATGTACGTACCGGGCGCTCCGAAAGTAGTACTTGTTTTGAAATAACAACGGTACAAATGCGTTTCGAAAAGTTTTCTTTGCTTTTAACTCTAGCCTATATACTTGTGTAGTTATCTGTATACCATCTGTTAGGTTTTCCGTGTACCTTTGTTCACACAACCATCGTTTCGTGCCCTCCATAAAATTGAGATATCACCTGTTTCTGTCAAGTATTGTTCATCTAAAAATTCCTTCATTTATGTAAAGAAAAGAAAAAAAAAAAAAAAAAAGAAAAAAAAGAGAAAGAAAAAAGAAAGGAAGAAGAAGGAAGAAAGAAACAGAGAAAAAGAGAAGAAAGAAGATATACAGAGTTTCTCAAGGCGCATTCAATTACCGCATCGTCTTACGACGATTCGTTTGTAAACTGCTGTAATTGCAAGGTGAAACGTTCCTTTTCGACGAACGTTTTCAGCATTTAAAGAGCGTAAAAGCGCGTTTGGTCATTTTGGTCATCGGCGGAATTCTCAATTTGTATCGATATTATACCGTCCAACGTATCTAAACGAACAACGACGCGATTATTTAAAGATGAAATTCGGCGATCAACGTGATTTATGGGAACGCGCGAAGGAAGCTAGGTGGCCTTCTATAAACGACGCACTCTGCCATTTTATACAGCCCCTGTATAAAATGTAAACGGCCATTACTCTCTAGTAAAAGTATCCCCAAGTAGCGTATGTTGTTTTTCGAGACTCGATCGCTTCAATGGCGGAGACAAGCGTCGCGTTCATCGTACTACACGGATTTCGGGACGCACACGCGTTTCGGTAAACACACGCGTATACAGAGCCTTCGAATAATTAAACTGACCGATAAATCGCCGCCATAAAACGGATGGATGACGAATGTCTCGTTGCCTAAGTGAATAACACCGCTGACACCGTTACACGTGTGAAAAGCAGCGCTAGCTCCTGGATAATCCCTCACGGTACCGTGATAGTAGCAATGCTCTATCTCCTGCAAACATGTCAGTGAGATTCGTTCGATCGAACGATCCAATTTCAGCTGAAAGTTCGTGCCAATTCGGCGAACGGTTTCTAGTTACCTGTTTAAAACTTTGTTCCGCGCCGTTGGCTAAAAAGTCTTTTTGCATAAGATTCGGAGCTAAAAGTTGCCTGCAACACAAAATATCCTTGGTATAGTTGACGGATGCGTGCCCTATGAGATTCTGAGGCCGAAATCACAAGCAACGATGCACTTACGTATTTAATTCTAAATCTAGGCGAAATTTATGATTAAAGGCCTTGATCAAGAGGGACGTCCGATGAAAATGTCTGCCCGTCTGCAAAATCGAAGGAAACTCGGTCTCATCAAGCGTATATAATTTTCATCTTACAAACTTCCGTACACTTACTCTCATTCTGCCTTTATTGTTTTGATATCCACCCTCTCCGTATCCTCTTTGAGGATACTAAAACGTGAGAAAATGTTCAAGTTACCAACAACAAGCATTTAGGTCGATCCGACGGACGGAAGAAAATTAGGCGATAGGTTCCGGTCGTTAAGCCGAATTTACGCTTGTCACTTTTCACTTTGGACGATCATCGCGAACGACCCATCCGCGGTGAACGTGCAACACGAATTCATTTTACTAGTTTACAAAAGTTTGATCGGATTTAACGAAAGTTGATCCAACAGATTTTTCGAACAGAAGACAATTTCGCCGTCCTTAAAGAATACAATTTAATCGTCCGTTCGATGGAACATTGTCGTTAAAACTGCCATTTCTCGTTAAAGATCTTACCGATGCATTGGTCAAAAAGTAGTAAGACTTTATGTTGGTTTCGTGCGATGCGCGTGCGATGTGCGTGCGATGTGCGTGGGAAAAATGCTAACTGGTAGGTCCGAATACGATTTCGTATAGAACCGTACTTGTAGCGGCACACGCACGTTCTACAACGCGAGATATACGTATATGTACATATATGCTTGACGGTGCCGTTTCGCAACGAAACTCGATTCGTCAGAAGTAGAGATTGCTTCTACCTTGTTTTCGTACAAAACAATCGTTCGAAGAGACCAGCGAACGACGTTTTTCGATGAATCATCCGCGTACATGATCGTACAAAGCGAAAGGGTGTAAATTCGGCTCTAGCCTCTGGTGAATCTTTCCGAGAAATTAGGAAAACAGGAGAATCAGGCAATTAATTACCTTGGATATGCTGACTTCTCTCGTGGATATCCCCATTTTCTCGTGATGCCGTAACTGTACTGGATAGATGATCTGATAGTAATGGCCCCCGATATTTTGTACTAGCTCTTGGTTTTGTCGATACTCTTGTAGTAGTCGTTCGGCCTCACCTGAAATCAATTTTCCCGTTCAATCGAAAGTTCCGATTCATCCCTTCCATCTCTAATCTCTAATCTCTAATCTCTAATCTCTAATCTCTAATCTCTGATCTCTAATCTCTTCGTTTTTACGATAGCTGGTTGTCGCGTTACACGCCCCATCTTCGTTTCTTTACGCGCCCTTCTGCGAAATGTGTCGAACGATTTCGAAATCGTGACTCAAGCCAACGCAGAATAACGGACAGTTGTCTGCAAGCATCTCGGATAATTTGCATATTGTGCGTTCGCGGACGGTTCGCTGATAACGGTAGACAAAATGCAAATGCAGAGACAGTGCGCGTTTACAGTTTAGCATCGATCTGTATTTCGATTTCCATCGGAATGGAAAACAAGAGCCAGTGTCTGTGGACAAATTAGACGCGAACACACGACGTTATTTGTCGTTATTTGTCGTTATTTGTCGACAGTCAGTGTACAGCGTGGGACGGCAACATTATTACAATCGGACAGAGGACGAGTCTGCGTGAAAAAATAAGTCGAAAATATGCAACCACGTTTTTTCATTTCGGGCTTCGTTTACGATAAAATCGACTTTGAAGATTCGACGAGTGTACTCTTAAATTTGGCCAATTTCTGCGAGAACAAGAGTAAATAATCGATAGGTGGTTTTAATAACTGTAAAATAGGTAAACTGGGAAAATAAGTAGGAAACGTAGAATACAATCTTTTCGTCAGATGTCTGATTTTTGAGAAAAATAGATTTGGAAGCGCGCGTGCACCACGCCAGTTGCCAGTTAAACAGGTTTAAACTGTATTTTCTTGAAAACGAGAACTTAACGTCTAACATGAATTATAAACTATCTGTATAGAATGTTTGTCAGTCTGCACGAGGCATTAGGCGGCTTCTTACGGATACGGACGAGGATCGATCAAATTTCTGGTCGAAGACGAGGAAGAAGAGTATCGTTCGAGCGCTATGTATTCTTCTCCGGCGAAATCGAAAAGCAGCTGTGACTAACTCTTTCTTCGTCACGCTATAAACGCTATAAACTGTTGCTGCTGCGAGCTACGAATGAGTCGAGATAATCAGTGGAGGAGGGCCTCCTCGAAGCATGTAGTATCTAGTTTACCCTCTTATCGACTGTCCGGGCTTTGCCCGATTTAACCCGTCCCATTCAAAATGAAGTGTATGGATAATTACTTACTTGTCACGCTTCTGCACCCTTACGCTCCCACTGTCGCCCCCTTTTCAACACGTAGACATCACCGTGTGTGTAGTGAATTATTACGCGGCTGTCGCGATTAACGACAGTGCAACTAATTACCATGCCACTCGAATCGAGGTCTTTTCCTCCCGACGAAATGGTTAAATAATTTGCCGATCGTCTTCCCCTTCACGCTCGATTTCCTATCGAAATTATCCATCTCTTTGATCGAATTTCGCTGTCAGAATCTTGCACTCGTTATCGCGTCTCCTCTGCCACGAAACTTTCTAATCAGCGAAGCAAAATAAAAGAACGAGTTTAACGCGCGTCGACGCGTAACACCTGTTGACGAAATACGTTCGAGCACGTCCAAATATGTACATATTTGACCGAGATATTACCTGTCGAATTTAACCAGCGGCAGGTAACTCTAGCGATAACAGTTATGCTAATCACGCCCGGCTAACTCGTTAAGTCGAACGCGTAGCGTTCCTTGCGAATACAACCAGAGAGAGAGTTACATTCTGTGTGTGTGTGTGTGTGTGCGCGCGTGTGTGTGGTTTTCTCGCTCTTTTCTCTCATCAAATTCAATCAATGTTATTAAACGAGTATGAACGCTGAACAGATTATTTTCCGTTTCGAATACGCAAGTCGTACGTAGTTTCCTATGTTTGTAACGCTGCTCGTAATTTCCAGATTATTGGTATTTTATCGTTTATCGCGATAAATAGACTGTCCAGTCCATATTGCATGTTTTATGCGAAACCTTTTGAAATATTGTTAGCACTTAATAAGGCACAACTGTCACGATCATAAATTTGAAGTAAAATTTGAATCCAATCAGAAAATGTATATACATGTAAACTTCCTAAGAGTTCGAACGCGGATAAACAAAGGGACTTTCTCTGTTTAACGGACAGTGTGACCTTATTTACTGTTAACGGACAACCAATTTGGCAAATTGTCATTTCACAGACGGACGGCCAGGGAAGAAGAAGGATTTCGATCGTTAGAAATAGACAAGAGCATGAAAGAGAATTATTATTCAGAGTATTGAAGATTGACGAAGGAAGAGTGGTAGTTTAGGACGTGGAAAATCGATTCTCGATTTTCGGGTAGACCTTGTACCTTTCAGGTAGCTTTCTTATTTATTATTATTTATTGTTATTAATTATTATTAATCGTTGTCTACCTCTGTATTTTATTCAAGTACCGTTACAATAAACTCGATTTTCAGACTTCAGAATCGATCCCTGAATTATCCGAGAATTGAACTTTATATATATATTGAAATTGCACGACATCTACCCCTAAATTGAGAATTTTTACGCGTTTTTAGGAAATTTGAAATGTTTTAAAAGTACACATTTGTCAGTATATTTATCGGAAACATATGTACAACGAAACATCTTAGACGTATAACATCTTAACGTTAAATATGCTCTCACTGAATATCGAGATATATTAATACAATGGATAACCGACCGTTTGAATACTATTTTAACCTCTGCGAAATATTACCTGCTTGTATTAAATATCTCGAAACTTTTGTGCACGTGCCACTGCCACTGCCACTGCCACTGCCACTGCCACTCGTAAGCATTAGGATTTAGGACACCTGCTGCTTTCAGGGAAAACGTTTTGCATTTGTACAAGAACGCAGTTAAATAAAATACGATGCGCGGTAAATTATGATAAATCCAACCGAAATTTCATTTAGAAGAGATTTGGGGTGAATCAGATAAGAAAGTCGGCGTACTTTGCTCAAAATCTCAGTCTTATTTTACCTATTGTACATATCGTACCTATTGTACCTATTGTAAAACATGGAATTATGATAATAATAGTAATAATAATAATAATAATAATAGTAATAGTAAGAATATGGAGATCGAAATTGATGAAAATAGCGGCCGAAAGTACCTATTGGAAACGTAAAATCTCGTTGCCGATGGGGACGATAGCGCTGAGCTGGTCATTTTCCAGCTAGGAATAGCTTCGAGTTTCCCAGCGTAAAGTCCGATCAAGGGGGAGTTAAGGCAGACGGGGCTGATATTTTTTTCTCGGAACTAGTATTTACGAGCGCGAATCCTCCCCGCGGTTCTCGGACGAAATCGACAGAGAACTTTAAAAGTTGCCCGATCCGTCCGACCTATACGCATATAGACGCATATGCAACGGCGAACAAACCACGGACTTCCAATGGATATTCTCATCCTAGCAAGACGCGCTGTTCACGGCGTAGTTTTGTTTCGTTTTATTTCCGCTTTTTCGAGGGACGGTCGCCAGGAAGTTTAAAGGGGTTTACTCGTTGACGAACCAACCGGCCAGGCTCGTAAATTGAATTTCCAGAAACGGTTCGTTCAACCGAGATTACCGACCGATTAAGTTGGCCCCGTCCATCGGTTTGTCGAACGTCGCGTTGACAGGCCGTTTATCGCGTCGTTTCTGTGCAATCGCCGTGTATTTAATTCTATTCGGTCGCGTGCGGTGTATCGCGTCCTGTTTTCGCCTCCTGTTTTCGCCCGCGAAACTATCTCCACGCTCACAATTTGCAAACGTCACTGACCTATTTAGACGATCAGTTTTTTTTCTTCTTTTTTTTTTTTTTCATAATACCGTTTATTTGCTATATTCGTTAATTAGCCACGATGTATAATCCTCGAAAGCATCCTTGAAACTAATTTTGCATATTTTAGATTTCAAGCTTGCACGATGCTACGACGCCATGTTACGCCGGTTCTACGTCAACGATCTTGCATTTTGCAACCTAAAATCCGGTATATCATCGGATACATCGTATATTCAGATCGCTTTCAGAGTCTACTATCATCATCGAGATAGTCGCGTCTCGTTACGACGCTAACGGAACCTCGAAATGTTTCGCGTAACGCGCCCAATCTATTCGTAGAAATTTTCCACGATCGTGATCGTTTTCGTGATCGTTTTCGTGATCGTTTTCGTGATCGTTTTCGTGATCGCGATAACGCGGTATAACTGCAGATAACACGACGATACGATCCTATCCGAACCTGATATTTTCAGGTTTCCCCTGCGCGTCCTCTAGAAATCTAGAAGCTACCGTTCAAGGGAAAATTCCGGAGACTCCGCAGACGCTCGAAAAAGTCCGCGTACATGAGATCTCTGAGAGAAACAGGTAGAATATCGCGTGCGACTCTGCGTGTATTTATACGTGTACGCGTACGTCGATGCATCGATTTGCTCGATACAATAACTCGAATCGTCTACGATATATCGTTTACCGCAGGTTGGCTCCCTACACTCGGAAGCACTCGGAATCGCTATTAATCGAACCGACGCGGACCCGACAAGTCGTTGGATGCCGGGTGTGCCGCTGACCAAATTCTCGGCGGATTTGCTTGCCAACCAGCGCATTTACTTTCCAATCGGTCAGCCACGCGTCTAATCAAATACGAGTATGAATATTAATTCCCTTTTTTCGGGCAAGCGTGTACGACGCTTTAACCAACGGCCGCCTGTTTTGTAATTCAGATGTTCCGACGCTTTTCCCCCGACCGAACGCATCGAAACACCGAACGAAATTGTCCCGTGAAACGAAAGAAATCGCGTTGTCTGGTGCAGCGAGAGAAAACCGTGTTACTAGAAATACAAACGATGCTGTATTCTGTGCCGCGGAAATTCTCCGGTTCTCACTGGACGACGAGATGGCGCGACGCGGAGCAACGGCCGCCGTTTTAAGAGATTTTACATCGGTTACCCTCGTCTCGTCCATTTTATACTTGAACGCATCGTCCTCCCGTCTAAAATTTAACCCAATTTAAGTTTCGTGTTCCCAGCCAATCACCGCTGTTGACTCAACGATAAAGCATTCTGCGCGTCCGGAGTACTAGATGTAACCGCAGATCGAGTTTCCGAGGGATGTGCTGCAATGCGGTCTATCTCCGCCTTTTTCCTTCCTTCGCCTACATTTCATCGCGATTCGAAGGAAATCTGTGCGTTTCCCGCGTGTCCTTCGATTTTCATCCTTCTCTCTTTCTCACTTTCTCCCTTTCTCCCTTTCTCTCTTTCTCTCTTTCTCTCTTTCTCTCTTTCTCTCTCTCCCTCTCTCTCTCTCTCTCTTTCTCCCTTTCTCCCTTTCTCTCTTTCTCTCTTTCTCTCTCTCCCTCTCTCTCTCTCTCTCTCTCTCTTTCTCCCTTTCTCCTTCTCTCTCTTTCTCTCTTTCTCTCTTTCTCCCTTTCTCTCTTTCTCTCTTTCTCCCTTTCTCCCTTTCTCCCTTTCTCTCTTTCTCTCTTTCTCTCTCTCTCTCTCTTTGTCTCTCTCTCTCTCTCTCTCTCTCTTTCTCCCTTTCTCTCTTTCTCTCTTTCTCTCTTTCTCTCTTTCTCCCTTGCGTCCTTTTCGTCGCCAGTCTAAAGCCGTTCGCTCGCAAAGGGCCAAGCGGTAGGTTAACTCGAAAACACGAGCATTTACGCGATGAAAAACGCTTTGTCTCGCTACAACGTTAACGAGAACGCAGGGCGGATACGCTGTCGCGCTGCTCTTCTACGCGATAGCATTGATTCGAGTATTCTGTTCGGTGCACGATTAGTATCTCGGCTCTTATTTGGAGCGCGTTGAATTTTCTACGTCGCCGAGCCGTGTGCCGCGCTTCAAAGAGAACACTGACTTTGACTACAACCTACAACTTCCTATCCATTGTGTATTTACGCGATCGTCTCGTAACTTTGCGTTCCCGTGCTCTCTTTCTCCGTACCTGTGGCGCGACAAAGGCTCGGCCTCGTAATACCGTACACTTGACGCAAGATAGTCGTACGTCGGTAGGCTGTTGCGTAATTAGGCGATCGAAACGTTTTCAACTTACCAACGGAAGTCTCTTCGTTCCAAAAGGAATCATCTAAGGTGTAGTCGCCTTCTGAAACGAGAAAAATAACGAACCGGTTAGCGGCAATCGTATCGACAACGTATGCGCTATCATGTGCAAGTATTTCGATGCCTGTTACTTTTTTCTTTACTTTTTCCTATACTTGCGATCAAATCCAAAGTTTCGCTACATTGAAACTGAAACAATCAATTATTATCCTCCATGTATAAGGATCAAATTCCATATTTATCTGAAATAAATGACTGGATTGGAGACGCGTGTTCCGATCGTCCTAACAAGCAAACCGATACACACCGCTACCGATCTTCGCGAAACTTGGTGCAAGCGTCGATTACACCTACCTGCCAATTTAACCGTAATTCCTTCGACAGGTTTTTTACTTTTACGTTCAAGCAGAAATCAACCCTTTTGTCCGATCGTTTTCTACGTAGCTTCCGATCGATAATCTCTCATACATAATTTTTATACATAAAAAAATTCTTTTTACGTAATTTCCCCAAGACATCGACTTCTTTCAAAAAGATCTACGCACAGATTCATAGGTTCATAGGTGTCGCGGGACACGGCGTAACTTTTATATCGACCATTTTGTCGTTTATCATTCGTCGTTTTATACGATTTGTAAGCAGTCGCATAGATGGTCCGACTCGGATAAAAGGGTTGACTTCTCCCTTGAAGTAAAATTCTTAGGTAAGCGCAGTCGACGCTTAAAATCACTCAACTTGGATCGTAAAATTTCAAAATTATACGAAGCTATCGTCGTTCATCTTCGATCGTTGTCTTTTTATTTACCAACCGACTAATGTCGACCATTAACTCTCTATGATTGTCTAAGATAATTTCACAGGCAACCATACGATAAAACAGCTTTGTTCGAAACTATTCTATTCTATTCTATTCTGTTCTATTCTATTCTATTCTATTCTATTCTATTCTATTCTATTCTATTCTATTCTATTCTATTCTATTCTATTCTATTCTATTCTATTCTATTCTATTCTATTTTATTCTATTCTATTCTGTCTATCGGTTAAACGAACAAACGAAACATAATAATAATATCACGGCTAAGAAAGAAATTCGGCTTACACTTTGCTGACTTTTACAAAACTATCTTAGTTTACAAGTTTAAGTACTAGTCGCACTCTCCTCTCGTTCGTTCGTTTTCCAGTTGCATTTTCTCACTCATTCGCTAGTGTTACGCTCGTATCTATCCATCTGTCTCTATGCACGTAAATAGGTAAACATTTGCCATAACTTGGAAGCGTGCAAATACTTGTGGTGCAATTGTAATAGAAGGGCCAGAGCCAGGGAGTACGCGAACGCAATCGGCGCCGAGTCCCATTCGCCCGTTGGTCGAAAATTCTCAAGTTGGCGAGGAAAAATTCCTATGGGAAGCACTCGGTCCGCGACAACGAACCAACTTATAGCCCAAAGGAATTTTGGACCGGTTGTCTGACAATTTTTCGCCCCACGAGGGACGAAAGTTTCCCGAGATGAAAGTTTCGAAACTACATGCACGAAAAGATTGACAGATGGTCGTATCATCGAGTGACTGGTCTCTTATCGGAAAACGGTATAACGCTCGCGTTTTTTAACCAAGGTGTTTTCGAAAATATCGAACGGCTTTTTCAACAGCTGTTCGGGCGGCGCAGAGGACAGCGTTAGTCGCGAGGACGAGAATACGACGGGGAAAAGCTGCGTACTCGGATCCATGCGATATTTGGTCGTGTTGGATGCCTTGGAGAATGTCGCGAAAACATAGTGGTGGAAGCGTGTTTAATAAAGAATAACGTGATATACGTACAGTGGCTCAGGAAAGCATCCCAACGCTTTCTACGGGATCCTTTCCTAAATATATTATATGCAGCATTATATCGGGCCAATGGAAAAGTTCCTGATCCGGTAGATGTCGCTAAATTATTTATTCGTCTGCCAGTGGCATCGCTTGTGGCCGCGTGTGCAACAGCACGTTTAGCAAGATCGCGCACCACCCCTTCCTACGATAAAAAGGTTGTAATTCGTCCATTATTTTGCGACATACGAAGCGCAACGTGATCGTCTATCGAAGAAGATGGGGCAGAGTGTTGCTCGGAGTCCAGCTTGAAAATCAGCGCGTCAGATTTTTGCAAACTATTCTTTTATCGCACGGAGAATCGGTGCAAAGCAAACGGAGGTCCTAGCAAACCTACAGAATGTCCTTTACAGCAGTTGGTTCGACGCAAACGAATCTCTCCTTCGCCCATTTTCCCAATCTTCTTTCATAATTGGGAAAAAGTGGTGTGAAAACACAACGTGTCTGCCGTTGAAACAACGATCGATCGAATATCGCTCTTCTAATCCAATAACACGACCCAATAACACGAAACTCTTTGAAATTTCGTTAGTACCGCGACTGTCGTAATAGTATAATTTGAAAGCAATCCGTCAACGTGTATAAGATGGCTCGCCCGTTGTACGATACCATGGTACGACGCTGTGACTCTATCGCTTATCGGAAAGCTTGTTAATCTTTTCATCCAATCGGACGATTTAAACGATACTTGAATGCGGTATTATCGGACCGATTAATACGTATGTAGGTATTTCGCGTAGGTATGGTAGTGGCGTAAAAACGCTCATCGGCCGCCGCTATTCCACGCTGTTCCGCATACCACGTTCTTCTTTTACCTCTTTTACCTCTTTTACCTCTTTTACCTCTTTTACGTCTCTCAAGTAGCTATACACCGAGACTGTAAATCTTTCACATTGCATGCGTTCCAACAAACGACAAATCAATCGGCAAATTTTTATTCGAACGGAGGATCCGCTTGGTAGGAGGAAGAAGGGGTGGCAATATCCTTTCCTAAGAACATTTGTGGTGGGTCGGATCGAAATCCGAAAACAAGCGGTCTCCACCAAAATCTCGACGGAACTGCGAGACGATGCTGAACGCTGCATCGCAAACCATTCTGCAGCAGCATTTTCCAACTTGGCCCCCCTATTCTCATAAAACGTCACGTTCCGTTGCACCTAGCAATCAGTGACGGTCACGCTTCGTCGATTTTCCCTGTATAACCATTCGGCACGTTGCGCGTTTAGCACATTTGCCGGGTTGCTATGTCTGCGAAACGTCGCGGGCCTGCCGATAAACGAGCCACCGAGCCAGCTCGATCATAGATTCCTCCTTTGCTTCTACTTGCCCGCTCCACATCCCTATGATAATCGACGTTGTTTCTCGGTTCGTTTCATCTAGCGTTTCATCCGGCGTTTCATCTACCGTTTCATCTAGCGTAGCCAGAGTTTTCCACAGTTGAAGTCGGTTTGGCCAGCTGCTTTCCGCTTGATCCGTGACGATCGATCAAACGCGCCCCGTCACCGACCAGTAGCGGATTCACGAGCGTGCGATACGGGCGGCCGCGCCAACCCCGGAACCAACAGAATCTACAAATATTACGTCACATTCTGAAGAACTTGACAGGTACGCGTGTAATTAAGACGAGTTTAATTATTTAGCCCATAATTAATAAAATATAAGTTACAAGCTAATTCTAAATATCGCGAAAGAAGGTTCAAATATGTACTCGTGTATTTCTACGCGTTTCGCGTCTGTAAAAGAAGTCAATGGTAGAAACGAACGAAAGAACGAAAGAACGAACGAACGAACGAACGAACGAACGAACGAACAAACAAACATTAGGATATTTAAACGCGCGACTTTCTTATCGCCGTATCGTTAAAAATATTGAAAAAGACACAGTTTTTTCAAAACTTCTTTTCGAATACTTGATACGCCAGATGCGTTTAATCGTGCTGCATACACTCTGAGTTTCTAAAATGAAATTAATTTGAACCAGTTAGGAAGTTTCCGTTTCGTTTGTTTCTTTTTCTTGTCAATCTCCGTTGTGCCGGCACCCGGTTACACCACGCTCGCTACACCCGTCCCCGTGACCGGCCCTCGCAGGAAGGCACAAACAGAAAGGGAGAAAAGGGGCTCGAAGACTTGGAAAAGCGCACAAGGCGCGGAGAAATCGCGGCGAATACACGTGTCTGTATCCGATGGAAAAATATACGAGTCGGGTACGAAACTTTTCTCCCAAGTTTCATTAAAGCCCGCGAAACTTTTTCATCTCCGTGCCCATCCCGGGGTTTCATAAAATTCATAAAATGGACGGCGTGCAGATAAAAAGACTCGGTTGCCAGTGGCCTAGTTCCTCGTAGTATACGAAAAATAACCCCGAGGCGAAGAGGGTCTCGAATAGATGATAGTCAATGACGATGTTTCTATAGGGGCTCGGCCGTGGGGCGACTTTCACGTAGGCGAGCGACCAGAGGAATTCTGCCGGGGGTAATCGACGCGCTCGAAATTACTTCTGTTTCCCACCTTCGCCCTTCTTTAATAACTAATCGCCGAGTTATCGTACGTTCCCCTTCGTTGGACGGCCGCGTCTTCCTGACCAATGTTCTCGTCGGCCTGTCAACGTCATCTACGTTCTCATCTCGTGCATCTCATCCACGTTCCGTCCACCGTGTACTCGATCGTAGAAACAAAAAATAGAAGAAAAGAAGGAGCGATCGATCGATCGGTCGAACTCGAACTAGCTTTTGCTATTGAATCCACTTGAATCGGAAGTTGTACGCTACCTTGTCTCTCTAGGGCAAGTCCGGCGAATTAACTTTTAATTCCATCGAGTTGCCGCGACAATGGCAAAACGACGTGGACACGAGGAAATTGTCCGCCACCGGATGGGACCGAATTCTGGGTACAGTGGCCCGTAGAAACGCAGACGTAACATCACGTACATCGCAGAGAAAATTTCTATGTGCATGTTGAGTACACGTTATACGACCGAGTGTTAATCCCACGTGCAAAGACGAAGACAAAGGAAAACATTTTTTCATTTAAGGCTTGGTTTTCGAAAAACGTGGCACAGTTCGCGTTTTGGCAACGATAGAAACGCGATCGGAAACACAAGCCTCGTACCTCGAAACTCGCAGTTGGTATACGGGTTTATACGAATTTTCAAGTTCATTCGGCTGTCGCGGCCTAGCAACGTTATTATACGCACTGGTAACATTTCTATCCAGTTTGAACATATACCTACAGGTTGCAACATACTTGTTGCAAACTCGTATTTAGCGCAAAATTGATATTTATACGGTACGAGTAGTTAAAGCTGCCGTAAAACTCCCACTGAATAGTTGGACGTATTATATTAATTTATATTATATTAATATCGCTAATATCTGTTTAAATACCTTTGCGATCTCTGCAAAATGTATACGCTGTCGGTGAAAAGTATTCGAACTTTCACTTATTTTTAACTACAGATCAAATTGCGATGATTTGATCGTTGATAATCACCGTAGCTACGTATAATGGTACGTTGTAATCCGACTAAGTTTATTTTCAAAAAGCAACATACAAGACTAAAACCGCCGTTTGTATTTGCCACGTCTTACAATATAATAGAATAAGCAAGTATACGTATATTTTGTCACTTTACAAGCTCTTTGTCTACAGATTCTTTAATCGCTCGACTCGCAAGACGGATTAACAGCAACCAGTGATATCTAAACGGCAAACGTATATATCGTTCTATACAACGAACGCTAAGATAAATTATTGCTACGTTTTTTTACCAAGTAATGTAAAGGTGGCACGGGTCGCTCCTAATTATCAATTGTTAATTCCTATAGCCATAGTTAATTTCCTATAGCTTGGTCAAATTCACACGCCGTTACTATAAATCGACCGTGGTGTTGGGATACTACGCGTTTGCAGAATCGTTAAAAATTTTGAACGACCTAACCATTTACTCGAACACGTCTTACGAACGCAACCGCGAATATTTCGTGTTTCGATCCCCAAAGAAACTCTGCTTCTGTCGCTGATACCCACCCGATCATTGTTACACTCGTTTCGCCGACGATTTCGAACAGCAGTCGCGTTACCATTGTTCCATCTAAATCAGTTTCATCGACCAGGGGCCCTGCCTCTCTTAACAACGTCGGCAAGCTTGCCGGCTGTTGCAGCGAAACACGATTAGAACGTATTATATGGTGGAGTAAGAGGAGGGCCGCGGCGCAATGTTCGCATAGTGAAATTAAACGGTTCAGAAAGTTGTATAATCTGCCACGTAGAGCGAGGTTGATGGCAGCAAGGAGAAAGATTTACGAAAGTTTAGGTTCTTCCCGTGTGGTCGGACAAACTTGCCCTTTTCCATAACGTTCCCATAACGTTTTCATCGTTTCTCATATTTTTCACGACAGTGGATAATGAATCCTCCTTAGAAACTTGGAAACGTGTCGCTGCTTATGCGAAAACGCGAGTCTAACCGCACGTTCCAGGGCAGAAAATGACAGTGCGCGTCTGACGGACGATTCCCAAAAACACTGCGCGCGATCGGACGATTAACCCGAGGAAAAATTGGCCTCGCCGCGGAAAAAAGCTGGCGTCGCAACCGATGAACTCGGCTCGTTTCTTCTCGCCTCGGGCCTTTTAACGATTTCGCGCCCAGGCTGTCTCTCTCTCCCTCTCTACCCCCCTCCCCCCTCTCTCTCTTTTGCTCTCTTTTGCTCTCTTTTGCTCTCTGTTCGCGAAACCGACGTTTCGCAGCAAAGATTTCCCGAGCTGGTTCGTAGCTAAAATTCTGCACCGGATACGCGATACTCGCGTGGAATTCAACCATCGCGGGCGTCACGCCCATGCTGGAATTAACCGATTCGCGGTTTCGTATAATCCATCGTACGAGTCGACGCTAGTAGAAATAACAAAGTAACGGGAATCCGGATTTCATATGGCAGACGTGACAGTCTACGAGTTTGTGGAACTCGTAGGTCGGAGCAGTAACGTTCGCACGCGTTCCCGCTCCCTTTGAGGCGAAATTGCTGGAAAAGCACACGCCTCTCGGACGTACCTCGATCCTACCGATTTTCTTCCTCTTCCGTTTTTCGATAAATTCGGACAAAATACGCATAGACAGAGAGAGAGAGAGAGAGAGAGAGAGAGAGAGAGAGAGAGAGAGAGAGAGAGAGAGAGAGAGAGAGAGAGAGAGAGAGAGAGAGCAAAATTAGGAGGAAAATTGTTGGAGAGAAAATTATTTTATTTCCGTGCAGAACACACGATCGGTAAGGAGAATAGGAATATCGTGGCTCGCAGACCTACAGCCGGTGCAGCTCGTTCGCCTGACTGAAATCCACTTGATTTTCTCGCGTGGGACGTTCTAAAGAACAAAATGATCGCCTTTTGTTTCGTTGGACGAATTAGGAGAGCGAATTCAGATACATCGTTGAAACGTGAATGCCGACTAGCAGCGTACCACCCACAACGCGATGCGACGCGATGCGTCGTGACGTGACGCGACGCAGCAACAGTATGGAAAACGCGAACCATCGGATACCCGCTAGGCAGCGAGCTTCTTTTCGCATCGGCGCTAGCCGTTTTAACTCGATCAGCGAGTTTGCGCTTTGTTTTAATTACTTGGAGCGATATTCTTTCTGCATCAGGGGAAAGAAAAGCCTTGGAAATCAACATCGTCCGATATATACGTACGGTCAGCCGCGAAAATATTCGTACAGCCTTCAAAACGGAATAACTTTTTTTTTTAAATCGAACGACTGGAGACTTTTCGAGAAGCTAGAAGGATCGGTTGGCTAGTTCGACGTGTAAAAGTAATTCTGAGAACATTGAGATCGGTAGGAATGGTGAAATTTCAATTTCCTTAAAATTTCTTTTATCATCCAGAGAACCAGTCCTCCTTGTTTCTCGAGAAAGCTCGAGTGGTTCGGTCCAATTTGAAAAAAGTTCTTCCGTCTTAAGGAGGCTACGACTACTTTTGCGACTGGCCGTACCTATTATATCTTTCTCTACGAGTAATAGCGAGTTTTAGGCTTGTAACGACGCACACGCCGTCGACCGACGTAACGTGCAAATAAAATTTGACAGAGTTCCCCTGTCCCTGTTTCCCCCTTTCGTCAATAATGACGTTTTTCGCTCGGCAATCGCCTGGGCCTTTCCTCCTTTCTCCCTTAAATCGTTCGATTCCCGATGAACGAAAAGTTTTCGAAATAAATGGAAACTTTCCGAGATGAAAGAGCGTCGTGGTTGTCGCCGCAACTGCATCCGGTTCTCCTATATAAAGCAAGGAGCCAACGTCAACGGCTCTCACAGATATCCACTGCTCGAATATCTCGTAATTAGCGGTGTGTCTTTGGCATCGGACGTTTGTGCAAAAGTAGAAATCATCGAGTACGATTCGATTCCATTCGATCCGATTACGTAGCATTCTATTCCGTTCGATTCGCTAATTGCGTCCGTGGTACGTCACGATTATCGAGGTCGCTGCTGAATAGCGGGAATCGGGGGAAAAATAATAATGCCGGCTTTGGCATGGTAAAATCGAGCAGCGTGACCGCCTCGTCGAAGAACCTACGCGACACGCGTTACGTTGCACGTTGTACGTTCGCATCGTTTATCAAAGAAGCCAGCATTCCGTTATACGTCGCGCATCTCCGCCTTATGCGATTTCTCAAATATTCACGTGTATTATATTTACATGTATATCCCACGGGGTACTTTGATGCGGCCACAGCTGCCATTACACGCGTCTCCCTTGTACGCGCGTTCCCATACACAGCGGTCCGCGCGATTCATCGCAGGATCTGCCGTCATCGGGCAGATTCTGCCGGTCAAAATAACACAACTTTTCGGCTGGCCAGAAATAGAGACGATTGACGGCCGATCATAGTGCACGTGCACGCGAAGATCAGCCGTTTCATCAAATTTACATAGCGTTACCACTAATCGACCGTAGACCGGACCGGATGCTTTACGGTATCGGAGCGGTAGCGTCGCAGGCAAATTTTCAAATCCGACATTTTACGAAAATGAGATTATCCCCATATAGAAAATAGCCTTCTACCGATTATTCGCTCCTATCTAGCTAGATATGCTAGCTGGCAGTCAAGTAATATAACGTCAAGTAATTCACGTATAACGGAAAAGTTGTCAAATTGTATCTGGTGAATTACGGACCACCCTGTATAGCAGCCTCTATCCTATTCTCACCCAGGAAACATTCTATCTCTTTCGACGAACCGATCGTGTCAGATAAAAGAAACGTTCGAGGAAGCAAGTTGTTGTCCGTAACTCTCTTTTCCAAACTGTGGATCCACCGTTCCGGTCGGATTTCTATCGGTACCCGTTACGCGTGCAAATAAACACGAGAATCGATACGGAGAGGGGATCGCGTTGCACGATGACGTTAGTTTTCGATTTTAACGAACGCGATGATAGAGAGCGGATTCGTCGTCGCGCGTTTCCCACGGTCCGCATCGATTCGGCCGCAGTATATACGTACGTATGTACGTATGTATATTAAATTCTCGATGCTATGGAGCGAAACATCGGAATCGCGTGTCTCATAAAGCACGAACCGTGCCACGTTGCTCTACGTGTTTATACCACTTTGTTTTCCTAACTAGCTCGTACCTGTCGTGGCTTAAAACGGCTTAACGGACGACCCTGTTGTATCCGCGTAACACCCTACCCTGCAACACCCTGTACACGTCGCAAAAACGACCAACCTCTCGTCCAGACGCGGAAAATTGAAACGTTAAACGGCTTCGCGCGTTCCAACGATCCCGGGCAAACCACGCGCGACCGCGATGCAGATGTAATCGAATGGAACTTAAACTAGCGACAAAATCCTAGTCCGTCAAACACCGATCTTTTTCTTTTTTTCTTTCTCTTTTCTTTTTCCTTCTTTTCATCTTTCTTTTCGTCTTTTCCCTTTTCTTTTATTTTTTCTTTCTTTTTTTTTTTTTTTCATACGGATCGATATCGACACTTTCTGCGTTATCGCCAGTCATAAGCCGCTTATGCAAACGCCGTGCAACATCCTGTTTTCTTTCTCTCTCTCATTTCTCGCGCACGATATCATATCGATGCGATGACTTATCGCATAAATATCGCGTGTCCAGCTTTCCTGGACTTTGTCTTAATATGCAACGAATAACGTCGCATAGAAAATCACATTTATATCTGCCTTACAGATTTGTCGAAAACGATATTTCTGTTTATCGTACTTGGTCTGGTGTGTGTGTGTGTGTGTGTGTGTGTGTGAGTGTGTGTGTGTGTGTGTGTGTGTGTATAGAGGTACGTATTTTCAAGAATCACGATGCGTTTTATATTGGCAAAGAGTCCGTTTTATAAGTCGCGAAAACGCGAAAAGCGTGTTGTTTACCAGTAGCGGATTATTTAAACGATCGCGACGTAGCGTCCGAATTCTGCTCCGCGATTATGTCATTCCGGTGTAAATTCGCATACCCGATGCAACGCGATTCGACGCGACGCGACGCGGCGCGACGCGACGCGACGGATCGATCGAGCACGTAACGAACAGTGACGCGTATTAACTTACAAACCATTACGATATCGTACGATAATAGGTTACAGGATTTAGGATGTAGGAGAACGAGCAAAGAGAAACACGGAATATTTTTCAGCGTGCATCGTCACTGACGTAAAACTGTCCGGACCTGTTTATCGTCCGGTTCGGGCAAGGGCGTAGTCGATTGGGAAAACTTGGACGACTCGTCGAAGAAACTAGAACGTAAACTCGGCGTACAGGCTGAGCCTAAAATGGCCGCGATTTAGCCCCTCCTAAGCACATTCAGTAATATTTTTGCCCAAGTTCGTCGACCGATCGCTTTTGAAGGTCCTGTACACACAGGTCCTGTACACGCGCCCGCGCGCACACACATAGACACGTAATTGGTAGAACTTCCAACTGGAATTTGAAAACTGTTGGATCTTGGTCCGAAAGTCCGGCGACGATACGTCTGTTCGACGTGGCAGGCGTTGCGAGGGATTTCGTTCGATTTAGCATCATGGAATAGGACGACGAGTCAAAACTATTTACGCCAGGTGGTCGGGGAAGGTGGGTGAACGGTAGCCAGAATCGGTGCATTATAAAGCGGTAAAAGCGGTCGGCAGTCTATAATTTATTTCCATTAGCCGAAAATAGCTCGCACGTGTAATTCGATTTCGCGGTAAATCGCGAACGCGTCGTCGGCGTGTATTTTTAAAGCGACTGCAATTTTCCGTTAAACGCGCCCGTTGCCCGATTACACCGGCAACGATTACGGCGGCGTAAATGGGGCGTGCCGATATTTTCCCGTTCTCGTTGACCCTTATTAAATTTTCATTGGATTCGGCGGACCGGCGAACGCGCGCAGCCAACGTCGTGTTGCGTTGTCGAATAACTCTCGAAGAGAACGAGAAGCGACGAGAAGTGTCTCGAGGTGGCGTTTTCCCTCAGAAACAACACACACTTTCTCTACTCGTGTGCAACAACGCATGGAAACGCAAGGTGCCCAACACTACCGAATAGATAGCAGAAGATTATCGTACGGGATGGTGCGCATTCGCTAGGATTTTATCGGCGCGAATAAAATTTGTCAAAATAAAATTTGATCATACGTATTAGAAGAGAGAAGGTAGAATATCGGCTGGTTACTCGAAGGCCCGGACACTGGGCATTTGCAGGTTTCGCAGCGTTCCGACCATGCGGATCCCGGGTATAGCTACTATCCGGTATGTCGATCTCCGTCTAGTCGGCCTTCTACGTGGACCCGCGTACCCTGGGTCCTCCCGCAGTGCTGCCAACGCGGAGCTGCAAAGTCCCCAGACGGAGCGCGTTCCGTTCCGCGCAGAACCGACCAGATAATCGGAGTTGCTCCGCGACAAAGATAGATAAATAGATAAGTAGACGGACGGAGAAGGAGAAGAGGAGACGCGGATAACTAGGCCGAGAGCGAACGAGGGAGACAGCGAGAGAGGCTGGGTGGGCCAGCAGTGTGGAAAGAAAACGGGGCGGGGTAGAGAAGAGTATAGACACAAGAGGGTAGAGAAGCAAGTTGAAGAGGGGTTGAAACGAGAAAGGGAGACAGAGAGGGAGAGAGAGAGAGAGAGAGAGAGAGAGAGAGAGAGAGAGAGAGAGAGAGAGAGAGAGAGAGAGAGAGAGAGAGAGAGAAAGCGAGTGAGAGGAGGCGGAGGCGGTGAAGCAGGTTGCGGAGGAGAAGGAAGGGTGAGAGGGACGCGGATCCCGGAGCGTTCGGTACCATTGCATATCCCGCACATCTCGCAGGTGCAGGGCGTGGTGCCTTGTCGGCAATATCGATTACAAACCCGGGCGGTTGCGCATTCACGTCGACACGTGGACGTGGACCGGCAGCCAGACTAAATTTGTGTTGCCCTATATTTTAGGTTCCTGCACTCATCTGCCTCTCAAAGATTGATTGCTTTTCCCTCCAGCACCCCGAGTCCGCCGCGGCCTATCCTCCGACACCGACGGACGCGCTTGAATTTACGGTCTGCGCCGTCCGCGATCACGCCGTCTCTCCCAGTACGTGTACACCTCCCTCGTGTGTTTCGCTGCTTGCTCCCCGAAACAGACGGAGAGGAGACGTTCGTCCGCACGCTATCCCACGATTACGTCCTTTACCTGCTATATCTGTTTCCCGTCTTCTCTGCTCTACCCTGTCGTCTATTTCTCTCGCCCGTCATTTTCTCCTTCTTCTCGTTCTCGAAACCAGCTTAACGGCGTTCGCCCGAAGGAACGACTCGACCAAGAGAAACAGGATATCGACTCGTATCGGGGCCAGCCCTCCGTATCTTACCCCCCTCCTCTTTCTCTTTTCTATCCCCTTTCTTTCTCTTTTTTCTTTCTTCTCTTTTCTCCTTTCTTCCTTTCCTACTCTCCTTCTTTTCTTCTTCCGCTCGCCTTTCTCGCAGCCGCTGTACGAGTCCGAGTCGATACTCGACCCACCATTTTTATCGCCAGTCGCAGCTACCTGCTTGCCTCAGGACGCTGCTTGAATTTATTCGTCGCGCCGCTCGCATCTTTCAATTTCTCCACCTTTGAAGAGTTTACAGATCAGCGTCGTCGATTAATTCGTCGATAGGACAAAGTTGAATCGCCAGCTTCGTTTTCCGATTTCAACGAATCCTGCTACTCCCTGCCAGCGACCCCGTTTCGCTGGTCCAGGGAACATCCTCCACCGAGGAGTATCGATCGATCGGACGAGAACACGCGTCATTGAACGCTCGCTTTTCACCGAGCAAAAATACTCGATAAATTAAATAAACCGTGGTTGTGGTGGTTGCCGACTTTCCTCGAAATCGCTAGCTCTCCCCCCCCCCCCCGGCACCTCCACCTCCTCCTTCTCCCGCGATTGTTTCGAACGATGATGCGCGAAAAGAGCTGAAAAGGCAAGAGAGGGAAGATAGAAGGAGAAGAAGAGAAAGAACGGCAAACAAGGCGAGAAGTAATCGTGGCCGTTCTCCTTGGCGGATCGATTTTTCCTCGTTTCTTGCGCAAAAAAAGAAAGCCCCGAGGGAGGTGAGGTAAGGCCGCGTTCAAGCTGCAAGCTCCGTGATCGTCGACCGGCGTATATTTTGTTCTAACCCCGAACACTCGTACCTACTTTGGCGTTTTATCGAACTTTAGTAGTTTGCTAAAAGGCGGTTTAACGGCACGCCTAACCGCTTGATCGATCGACGCCACGCCACCGTCTATCATTCTCATGGTGGATCGATCGCGAGCCGCGGCGAGATAGCACGTCGGCGGATTTATTACGCCACGTTGATCCGCCGACTGGTACGCGATGCCTTCCAAGAAAATCGAAACCAGAGTCTCGAGAAGACACGTTCGAGCGAGGCCGCGAGAAATTGCCATCCATCGAAACCATCTACACAGAACACGATCTATCGCTACTGAAATTTACATTACGTAAATCTATCACGATTACGAAATACGTTACGAACGAGCGTGGCCACTACCACCATGTCGTTGCTTACGCAACTGACAGATCAACGGGGACATTGGGAAATATTTTTCTTTCGCCTTCGCTTACAATAGTATACACTGTGTACAGGGCGATTCGAACACTGCCGACCAGTAGTCACGTCATCGCTTTTATCGTCCACTTATTTTATTCTATTTTACCGTCTCTTTTCCATTCCCCCCGATTTTTCAGTAGCTCTTCTATTTGATCTTATTCACCGTTTCAAGTATTCACTGACCTGCATTCACGAATCATATAACGAATATATAAAACACGATTAAATCCTCTTTAATTGGCGCCTGGTCGAGGAATTCCACGTGGTTTCCTGCCTGGATCGATCTGTGCGCGTTTGCCCTTTGCCGCGTACGTTGAATTCTAATCCGGGAAACGCGGCTCGTAACATCGCACGGCGCACTCCTCTCTCTCCTTCGAGTCGTTCCGTTTCGCCGCCAACGGCTCGCTACTATCACGATCGTTCCGTAATCTACGATATTAAAAAGAATCGAGATTGCCTGCTTTAATTGCAGCGTGTAATCCCCGAGAAATCGGGACGCAAATCGCATTACTGATTGCGAGTTGTAGTCGACGGGTTGAACACGGCAAAAGTGTTGGACGCGGCCATCTCCCTGGTGAGCGAACTTCTCGTTGCACGTACCGCGTGTACAGCACGCTCGCCGATTTTTAATCAGGGAAAGCAGCAACGACCAGATTTCGTGACCATTTTGCGAATATTTAATCTCTAGCGGGCCCTTGTCCCTCCCACCGACGTAAGATATATAGAGCGGCCGGCTTACGGCCGAAGATCCATGCTCCTCGTTGAAACAGAGATAGAGGTATTCAGGAGACCGGTGGTCTCCGTTTTATCTTCTCGACATGTTCTTTTTATTGTTACTATAAAAGTATAACTTCTAAAAGTTACTATAACGTCCCCGGTAAGATCATCAATTGTCATAAAATATCACATTTCGATGCTGTTACGTGATATAATTATTTACAGATGGTAATTGCATGCCTAGGCAACGTATATACGTACAACTTGCACGTCAAACGGTTAAGAAAACAACGTCCTTTGGTTCTTGCGCTTGCAGCGTTGTCCGAAAGTTGTTGCGAGAAATCGTCATTTATCGATATTACATATACGCATGTCTAATAGATGATTCTACGTGTAAATTCGTTTCCGAAAGCGCGACGATCTGCTTTCTGTTATTTCGTTGTCTAACAGTACGGACACGAGCAGAGACAGAAGTTTTGAGTTCCATAGGTGATAAGCTTATCATTCGAAACTTCCGATTAATACGGTTAATGGCTCTCGAAACTGATTGTTCTCGAACGCGAAGCCTTTGACGAAAACACATTATCCTCTTCCTTTTTCGACTATATTTTCCATGTAGAATCACCACCTGACCGCTTCTACCACGATCTCGGAGGCGCCCTGTATATAATTTTTCTTTATCCAGCAGATACGAAAGGAAGGAGAGACTTTGTTGTTCGTTCCTATTTCCATTTCTTCCATTTTCTCAACGCGGCATCCGCCGTCTATACCTGTTACGTGCACGTTCACTCGTCTAATCACTCTGCCACTCGTCGTGCATGTGGCATCGTCGTAAACTAAGCGTTCGAACGGCCAGTTCGAGCATACCGAGCATCGAATTTACAATCGATACGACGTGACGTATCGAACGAACGGGGCTGATCGTTTTTGCGGGATCGGGAGAATTTTAACGCTTTGTCAAACTGCCAGCCGATGTGCTGCGTGTGCAGCGACGATAGATTTGTATTTAACTTCAAAAGCAATTAAAGCTCGAGTTCCGCCGATGGATGGCCGTTCGTGTGAATTGGACCGATTGGTCTGCCGCACGCTGACGCGAATCCAAGTTTCCCGATTGGCAAACACCGAAGAACGAAGAGAGAGCGAGAGAGAGTGAGCGACGCCTCCTTGGATCCGCGAAGATGGCATGGTAATTTCTTTTCGAGCGATTCGCGCCCCGGCAAAAGGGTTTCCTTTGGCGATTTAATCTAGCCGAAGTAGAAATTAATTGGCCGTTCGAAGCAAATCGAACCGTTATCGACAGATGCTTGTTCCGCTAGTAGTAGGTACCTTTTCGCTTAATCGGTGGCACGAGCTCACCGAGGCCGAATGATGGATGGCGCCGAGTAAAAGTTGGACACGAGCGCAGTCAGTATATAGCCGCAGTTTCCGCGGTCGTGTAATTAATAGTCACACATTTGCATCCGGCTGATATTATTCCATGATCAACGGGTGAAACTCGCGCGGTGTAATTCAACTACACGCGCGCGCGCGTCTACGTCTGACGAAATTATTAATTGAACAGACCGCGGCAGCCGAACGAGGATCGATGAGTCGGTGCGACTGACAGAAACGTACCGCTTTACAGCTCTACTATATTTCCCCCGCTTCTGTCGTGCCACGCGCTCTTCCAATTTACCCCAAACCGTTACGCGTGCTCCTTCCACCACCTCTCCATTCTCCTTCGTTTCCTCTTTCGAACGCTCTCGTTCGCCTCGCAGTTAACTCGCAGCGTAAACCCGAGAGCCAAACCGTAGATTAGACGGATCGGTTGACCAGGCTAGTTTCCACGCAGTAACAGTCACAGTGGCTGAAACGGTGATTCTAGCTAGGAAAACATCGTCTTTTAGCAATTCCCGGCTACTTAATTCTCAAGTTTGTTCAAGGTAATTTCCGTCGGTCTTTCAACGAAATACCAGTTATCTACGATAATGTTGTAAATAGGTTAATACGTATGCACGAGTATTCTACTAACTGCTAACGGTCGACGTTTCTGTTTCTGGTAAACGGTAACATTAACCGTCAATTATTTCGCCTGTCATGCTTTTCCTACAGGCTAATACGTAATTTCGTTCTGTAACCAAGAAATTTGACCAAGTGAACGACATTTTAAGGTAAACGTACTCAAAAGGTAGTTAGTTACTTTTTCATCTCACGCATTTCGCTTTTCGCTATTCGTTGTTGAATTTTTTGTTTCACTTTCTAACTCGCGCCCCGTTCTTTGCTTCTTGTAAAAACTAGGTGCAAAACTTTTCAAACTGTTGTTTAATGGAACTTTAAAGTTTATAAAGAGGGTTTAAGAGTTTTGTGGCTTATAGTCTTGGCTGAATGGGGAGCGGGGCCTGCGGGGGTTGGTGGGTGGGTGGGGGGATGGTTAAAAGATGGTTAATCAATTTTGTTTCTTTACTCATTTAATTATACGTAGTACGAAGAACGTTCTATAAAAGTTTCATCTCGAAGCTCCGAAAATTGCTAAAGTTGGAGTAAAAATTCCACGAATATACACGGCGAGCAACGAAGAGAGTGCAACGTGTACGTACGTATTTTGAAGGGCCAAACCTTCGCTTTCACGCTTCCAAGTCCAATTTCCTCCAACATTGTCTTCTCCAACTTCTCTTCTGTTTTCCCCAAACTTCGCTAATAACCACCGTGAATTAACCCTTTACTTGTCCGTGTCCGGAGAAATTTACGTAGAGTAAATTTGTCTCTGAAGAGTATGATTTTTTTATTAGCTAGAATCGCTATTTGGCTCACTAAGCGTGACGTCGTCCGTCAATGGAAAACGTTGCGTCGATGCGAAAGAAGTAACGAATTTCGTTGAAATTTCGTTGAAATTTCGTTTTGTCCGTCACACAGCACTCGCTCGGAGAAGTGCGTTGCTGCTTACGGTCATTGCAATTAGAGTAACTTTAATTGCTGTCGCCAGTCGAGGCACTAGCAGAGGCTCTCTCTCTCTCTCTCTCTCTCTCTCTTTCTCCCTCTGTTTCACCCTGTTTCACCCTGTTTCACCCTGTTTCACCCTGATTTAGCCTGTTTCACCCCACGTTCCTTTCGGTTCGACCACTCTTTCGTTGTTAACGCTGCTGTCAGAGAAATAAGTCACCGGCAACAATTAACCGTCGAAAAAATGTCGGTTTACGGCATTACCAGGGCAAGCTGTTTCGCTACTTTAGCGAGCACAATCGAGGGTCGTACGCGGCCTCGTTATTAAATTTTCATTCGATAAAAGTGCGCTCGTTATCGGTCGGCCGTGCACGAAATTCCTCTTGCAGCTACCGTTCTCGCGGACCGCCTTCAAGATGTCCCGGATGAAAAGCGGATTCGTAAACGAGATCTTTTTCTTACGATAGTCGTCTTTTTGACCTAGGAGAAATTACTTCTCGGAAGGAGACAAAGATAGAGTGACCGGTGACAGCCGAAGCGCGTTTCGCCACCGCCAAACCAGACACCGTAATGTATTTATACCTGTGCGCGTATATATCTGTACACGTGTGTACACGTGTGTACGTATGCGATCCTAAATCGTCGACAACCTTTTGCGGATTGAAAGAGTTTCTCTCGCCGCTCGCCGTTTCTATCTCCTCTTAATGGAGCTGCGTAACGTTCGAGATAAATTGCTGCCGCGGAAAACTCTTTCCCTCGTGCAAACTATTTATTCTGAACACCGGCATGGAAACTGGTTTTTTAATGGAACAGAGGAACGAGGAGGAAAGAAAGGCGGACAGAAGACCAGGAGGGAGGAGGACAGCCAAGAACGAAGAAACATTCGACCCTAACTACTCGCCAACGATCGCGCTCGCCCGCTTTTTAGCCTTAATCGCTGCCAGACGCAACGATATCGCGTTCGAGTTTACATCTGTACGACTCGGTTCGGTTCGGTTCGCCGCGGAAATCCTGTAAATTACGCCCGGAAACGTATTCAGCTACGCTGGAATTTCTCTCTCTCTCTCTCTCTCTCTCTCTCTCTCTCTCTCTCTCTCTGTCTTGAAAAAAAAAAAGATGGAAAAGTCACGCGAACCGAGTAAAAACCAGAAAGACTGTTTCGCCCGATAGGATGCCGAGCCACCGCCGCCACCGCCGCCACCGCCGCCACCGCCGCCGCCGCTCCGTCGACGCCGCTGTTGAGCTAATTTATAATCCCTTGATTAATACCCTGGTTTTATTCGCCCACGCTACGTTGACTATACGCGTCGGAAGGTTGTATTTGCGAGAACTGGTAATCACCGTTCGAACGGACGTTCGAACGCTGCCGGATCGAGCGAACGCACAAAGCTCGTCACCGGTCGATTTCTATGGGAGTGGCAACCTATCGGAGCGTAAAAAATATTTCCTCGCAAAAATGCCGCTATTCAGAGGTGACGGGACTATGCACAACCACCGATGCCAATGCATCTGTAACGCTTTCGTGAAATTCGCTTTTTCACCAAAGTAAAACCGCTAGGAGACTAGAACTAGACGTTGCTCGCTCGTCCCACAGATATTCTCTGTACCGAGCGGTTACGATACCACCCCCCCTCCCAGTTCGACGGCTGAGTATCGTTACGTAATCCGAATTCAAACATCCACGAGACGAAACTAACTCAACTTTCTTATCTCTGATTTTCTTTTTTACCTTTCTTTCTTACTTACTTATTTATTTACGTTTTTGCGAGACTTTCCCGACCGAGACTAGACCAAACACGATATAATTGATAATATGATAAAAAAAAAAATGAAAATAACTTAATGTCATTAGATAAGAAGATATTCTGCAAGTTATACGATCGTGTTTTTGGTCTCGTTTTAGTTAAGAAAATCTCACAATTGCGTCGGTGAAAGATTCATTTCACAGAAATTAAAATAAAAAGTTTTCGTGATTGCGCTGCTATCGTCTCACCGATACGGTTCCTTTTATCGAGCCGATTTTCCCATCTCTTACTCTTTCTCCTTCACTTTCACTCGCCTTCTGGGGTTAGGTTGGGAAATTCGATGGGTGCTAATTTACGTTCGATCGACAGATTTTCGAAGGTCGGTCGATCTCCTCGATTCGAGTAATTCGAGCAATTTCTCGTCGAATAGCTTCGCCATCGATACGACGCGACTCGGACAAGGTATTAATCTTTCCATGAAACAGGAAAAGCACTCTTGGAACAAGTACTAAGGTTACAACACCGCGGTGCCGAGTTCTTTTTAATCAAGCTTCGCGGAATTGTGTGCACGCGCGCGTGCACTGCGCGCCGTTTGTAATTATTGGATCCGGCTGTAGTCGATATTTCATCTTTCTCTGATGGAAATCGGGAAGGAAAGAAGGAAGGAAGGAAGGAAGGATAGAGGGAGAGAGGGAAGGAAGGAAGGAAAGAAGGAAGGAAGGATAGAGGGAGAGAGGGAAGAAGGGAAGGAAGAAAAGGGAACAGAAGGAATAGAAGGAAAAAAAGAAGAAGAAAAGGGAAGGAAGGAGCAGGTACAGGAAAGGAAAGGTAAGGACAGGAAAGGAAAGGAAAAGAAAGGAAAGGAAAGGAAAGGAAAGGAAAGGAAAGGAAAGGTCCAGCAGCGGAACAGCGATGGGTACGATATAGGGATGATTCGAGAAGGATGATTCATAAATGCGCGCCAGCACTTCGGGTTGTAAATCTGCGCCGAAAAAGACATAAAAAGATCACATTTTCCTCTACGTACAACTGTCGTTCGGGATTTTCGATAGTTTCCGGGATATTCGCAAAAAATTGTCGGCGATAGCGCGTCCAATCCTGTCCATACATATGTGCGCGTGTGCGTGTATCTATGACACAGTCGCAAACAGTTGCCTGCCGTCTACAGATCTGTTTACAAGAGTTTACATCCATCAGCCATCCATCTCTTTATTTTCGTATCATACTACCTAGGCGACTGTTGCGACTCGTGACTCAACGCAAAGCGAATATTATGCGCGTATATAACCGGCATCTTCAGTTTTTTCCCTATATTTATCCTTGCTTTTCATCGAAGTCGTCGTTATCTTTATAATCAATTTGTTATTACGTTACGTAAGCGTTCGATTACGTGCGTCTCGCGATACGATATTCGTTTTTAATTAATTATACGACGCGATAAAAAAATACGACGCAAACTAATAGCCAGAATTCGTTCGTTATTCTTCGTACGAGGTTTTTTCCATACAACGTTATAAGATTGCAGTTACTTGTAACGGTAGATTTACTGGCTGAATTAATAACATGCCTGCGTTGCGTTCTTAACCACAAGCTTCGTCAACGTACTGCTAATTGACCGCCCTCGTACATCAATGTATCCTTTGTCCCTAGCGCGCTGGGCACGACCTTCTTCCTCGACAAAATTACGAAACGCTATTGGCCCGACTGTAATTTTTGCAAAGAACCGTGCGCGTTTTGTTCGCCACTGTTCCCTTTCCCCTCTACGCTGCCCGCTTCCCATTTGCTCGCACTGATACGGTTGATGAGAGCAGCTGCGTGAACATATCGGCCCGCAGCCGTCCAACCAAATGAAACAGCACTCTACCCCTGCAACCTAGATAACGTTGACGCTGTGCTGCACGCGTACGTGAAACTTGGCATCTGCCTCTCGCAGACCATTCTGCGAAAGACGAGACCAGTCGCCGTGAAAGGAATTATCGCTCGGGTCACTACGTATTTTTATGCTCGAGATAAGCGCCAGCTTATCACCGCTTTTCGACGTCGCGCCTATCCTATACCACTATTTTCCACGCCTAACCCCTACTGTGCACAAGTATTTCGACAACAAGTATTCGAAACCTTTATACTTTCATCATATTTTCAGCATTAACAACGTTTGGAAGAACGTTTCTTCGTTGTGAACTGTTCGCTTCTTGCTATAAGCGGTAAGGGCGACTTCGATATTTCGCGTTTAGCGACTTTCCGTTTCAGCAACTAGTTCTCTTTCCGTTCCAGCGTAGAAGCGAGCTTTTATCGAGAAAGAACTTTGAACGTTTACAGTCTGCCCCTTCCTGGCTCGACTAAACTCAAATCGAAACAAGCAGTATTATATCGCGTCGATCAAGTTCCATGTTTGCCTCTAATAAATGGGTCGCTTAATATATACCGATTCATCTGTCGTCTTTCCATTTGTTTAATATTTCTCCGATACCTGTCAACCGAGATAAGACGAAAGGATTGGCGAAAATTGAATTACGTATATTGAAGTATATTTTACATGTATTTCCGATTATTTCCACACCTACAAATACTTAAGTACGGTATTTGTATGTATCTGCACGGGGTCGGTCGGTCTCTACCGGCCGATAATACTGGCGTAACTTTGATCTTTACGTTCTGTATGTGTGAAATAAAATACAGATAAAAGAAAATGTTTTTCACTATGTCCAAGCGTAGTATATACATGGATGCGAGGAAGTAAAAAATCGTTTGACTTAAAACAGACCGTCGTTTCGATATCGAGAGAAACGTTGTAAAAACGTGAATCCTCGCGTTTCAAAGATACTCCGCTTTCTTCCGTTTACTTTGTAAACCGACGTAAAAAGAAAAAAAGAAAGAAAAAAAAGAAAAAAGGGACAAAAAAATTAAAATGGCAATTTTTTATAAAAGTTTGATGTATCATGCCGGATAACACGTTTGTCGTTCGATAATACGTTACAAGCGGTTTAATATATCGAAGATTATTTTTTTTGTCGATAACGGATGCTGTATTTTGTTCCTCTGTTAGACCAACTTATCGTTTCTCTTTGTTAGCGTTTACTGTTCTTTCCTCGATTCCTCCAATCAACTAATTCTCAATTAATCTAATTCTATCGGTCCAGTTCGTTTCATAAATAAATCGTCCTGCGGACTGAAAAACGGACGTGTAATGCCTATCGCGGTTACGCGGAGACAGCCAAAGAGATTGTTATCGGATACGAGACGACACGCAACGATGTTCGGCGGCGGTTACTTTCTTAAATACGTCGAGCATCCTGTCGCTGTCACGCTGTCGATAGCGTCGCGCCTGCCGGCAGCTCAGGGTAGATCGGTTTTCGGAAGAATCGCAACAGGCTACATAGCCTGTTCTCGTCGACTCCAAACGAGAATGAGATTTTTCTCACAACATCCGCATCCGACGTCCTACCATCGAACGTAAAGCAACGCGACGTTACCGGTTCGTCTTCGCTGAAGCAACAACGAGCAACGCGAGGCGTCGCGATCTCGTCAAGATTACCTACCCTGCTTTTACGCTCTTTTGTCTCTCTTTCGCTCTCTCTTGCTCGACGACTGTCGTGAAATCGGCCTTTACAATTACACCGTATCCGTACAAACCTCTTTTCATCAGCTGTTAAAGTATGAAACCGTTTTAAACGCGAAAATAAGGTAAACCGTTGGTTGTGTCGCGTTCCGCCTGGATTGGAAAATGCGCGGAGCGCGAGGCATGTTTGATGCAAGAGGCGGAAAGAGAGCGGAATAAGAAGATAAATATACAAATACACAAATATACAAATAATCAGAAAGGACGAGGGGAGGCGCAACGAAGGGGGCAGAGTTGCGCTTTGAACCGCCCCTGCCCACTAAATTTATCCTCCCGTCCGTGTTTACCCGCGACTATTTATTTTCGACATTTATGGAATATCCGAACTGTAGACGGCAGCTCGACCAAAAAAAAAAAAAAAAAAAAAAAAAACCGCTTAAACGTATGGAAATACGAGGAAGAGCACGTGGCCTTATCTGCTTGCTTTCAATTAGCGATTAAATCGAAGCGACTCGAAGAGCTGAAAAATTCCCAAGCCGGAACGACCGATAACGGAGAAAGAAAGTAAAAAACGAGCGACGTGCCTCGTATGCGCGCACGCGCGTTTCCGCGTTTCCGCGTTTCCGCGTTACCGCGTTTCAGCGTTTCAGCGTTTCAGCGTTTCAGCGTTTCAACGGTTGGGCGCGGCGGCAAAAAAAAAAAAAAAAAAAGAAAAAAAAAGAAAGTATCCATGGGATCTCGAGGAGATTAGTTAACGAGATTACTCGTGGCTGTCAGCGCTCTGTAAGCATGTTCTGAATAGGGGGTACGGCGGCTCGTGCCGCGGATGATCTACTACGCAGTCAGCCAGCCATGTCGACGATCTACATTCAGCTCGACCCGCCGCGCAAGTAGGGCTGCAATGTCTGCGAAACGGTAATGCAACGGCAAACCACCTAGGATTTACCCTTGGTACATCCTAACAAAGCTGCAGCCACCGGCCGCGCCACTACCTCGGCAAGCAGCAAAGAAAAAGATTGGTGCAAAATTTACGTCGCTTGTTGTTCGGGGTAATTTCGTTGTACGTATCGCGGTTACAATCTCTAACCCTGCGACGCTACATCGGAACTGTCGCTTTAAACGAAATACGATAAACTGTCGATAAGTGGGCGGAGAACCTGGCCTCGAGCCAGACGCTTATCGGCCAGGCAAATCAAGTACATATACTTAGATGTGGCTCGTCATTTTGCCGAATGTGGAAAAGGATAGAGCGGGCGAAGGGAAGTCCGATCGTCTTGATCGAAAGAAACATATACATAAGACAATGCTAAAGCGAGCACGAAACTTGTTCGTTTTCACTTTCTATCCGATAAAGCTTGTACCAATGCGATTGCGAGCTTTTCCAATTCAAACCAATAAAAATAAAATTAATATTTTAAAACGATGGTTGGAAGTTTAGCCCCGCTGCGGCCGCCGTCGCCGCCGCCGCCGCCGCGACAGGGATAACGTTGTTGATAAAAATGTTACGAACTGAAGTCAACGGAGAAATTTGCTCGTTTGGCAAAGACGAACAAAGTTCGAACTGCCGTTAAAAGACGCGCCGTTACACAACAGGTTACGATATTCGAATGCTGAAACGGTGAAAACGCGACAAAGAATGGGCCGCGTGAACGGCCAGCACCTTTCCATAATCCTTAAGGGGATAGACACGATGATTAATCACGCTCGAGCGATTCGGTTTCCCCTTAGTGCGCTCCCTCTTCGTGTATCGCAGAATCGCGTTGCTCGCAGCTGTCTTTTCTCGGCCAGCATCCACGGATGAAGGTTTATGCGCATTCGTTTCAGATTTCAAACGCTTTGCCACTTCGAACATCGGTAAAGCGTAGGAATTCTAAAACAAATACCACGCTTTTCGTCCGTCGTTGGTCGTGCGCGCCTTCCCTTGTCCTGCGCGTTTCTCGGACTTCTCCTCTCGGCTTCCTCCATTTAATCACCTTCGATCGATCAACCACTTTCTCCCTATCGCCCTTCTCTTTTATATTCTCTTAAAGATCCGTCGCCGTCGTTGTCCTCTCCTTTTCCTCCCGTTTTCCTCTCGTTTTTCTCTCGCAACATCCACCGCGACTCTCCTAACGAGTCGCTGCAACCAAGAAAATTGTGGCCAGTCTCGGCGAAGCTTGGGCCAAACTTTCGTCAAACGACACAAAAAACATAATAATAAAGATACCCTGCGTCGAACTCGTTCCAAGCATTTGTGAAACGTTAAACGAACCAATGGCCCGTAATGCAATTTGCCGATAAAGGTCGTTAATATCGTAGGAAAGTTTGCGCTCGGTCGGCCGGTCGCTCGCCAGCATCAAACTTTCTTTCCATTTACAGGAGAAAATTGCTCACGGTAATGATCGATATTATTAACCCCGTGGTCGTTAGATACTCGCTTTCCTTCGAACCGTCATCGAACGTCGATCTTTGCAGGTTCCGTTTGAAACGTCCACAGCCTCGGAACATTCGCTCGAATACGGAGCAGCCAACTTTCCTTGCCTGAAATTCTTTTCGCGACGTAGGAGTATGGAGTTCGGGCAAGCCCGAGTATTTATTGGCTTCCATCCCATTGCTTAACTCGGTTGGCATTCGGTCAAGAGCGATTCGAGTGCTCGGAAAACATTATTCCACCTCCTTTGACCCTATCATTCTTCCCTAGCAACGACGTCGAGAGAACCACGAGAAAAACCTCTGCGCGTACGCGATTCTATTTTCCATCGACTGGCGTAATGATATGCTTCGTTGGCGTGTACGGTTAACACATTCGGCCCGAATTAACGAGCGTGTTATGCGTGTTACGCGTCCATACGCGTTTCATGCTTCGACAACAATTTCGGACGAAAAATGAGCCTCGATTCAGAGCCGTTTACGCTTTGCGTTTAACTAAACGATACGGCCGTAGAAGCGCGACACGGATCTTCCATTCATCGAACAACCATTATCGATAGTTGCGAACACGAAACTTCCTCCGCCAAGTAACTTTGCTCCGTTTCCGAATGTCAGTGGAGATGCGGCGGGCGCTGCACACGGAGGGAAAATTATTTCTAATTGGTTCCTAATAATCGAGGCACGCTTCCGCTCGAGAGTAGAGGGCATCCGAAGAGAGTCGTCTACTTCGAATTCCATTTTCTCTATTCTTTTATCTCGCAAACTTTCCAGCCGGCAGAACTTGATTTAATCCCTTAATCCTCTGATCCGTCCATCACGTTTAAGCCGCCTTAGCCGGGCCCGGTTTTTTTCTTTCGCGCATCGGAAGAATAATTTCAACGGTAACGCGAGCTTCAAACGAATAAACATTAATCTCGTCCCTGAGCATACCAGGGCGGAATTACGACGATCACGAGAACGGGGGCTTGTAAGCTCGAGTAAAAAGTTCACCAGGTCCTCCAGGTTTCTCCATCGTTTTCCCCAAAAGACTCGATTTCTCGTAGAACGCCACTTTGCGCTACGACATTTCTATCCTTTTATCCATTTGAACGCGACGCGAGGCGACGACGCGAGGCGACGACGATATACGATGGAGCGTCGACGAATCTTGACACCCCGGAACAGCAACGGAAAACGCGTTTCTACCAAACCAAATACTTTTCACCGATAGCGTATATATTTTTCAGAGATGGCAAAAGTATTTAAACAGGCATTCGTATAATGTCATATAATAATCATAATACATAATCGTATAATAACCACTTTAACATATTTTATACGCGCTTCAAGTAAAGCTTCCTTGCCACTTCTATGTACGTTCTTCCACGTTAGATGCAAATTTTTAGCGATATAATCGTGCCAATTGCGCCTCGTTATAGTACCAACGAAATATCAAAATGTCTCGCGTATGGACATTTTCGCGAACCACTGCATTTTTAACGCTACGCGAGGAAATGACGATAAAGTAGAAAGAAACGTGGTTCGAAGCCAAAGAGAAAAAGCCCAAAGTTTGGCAAAGGTGGGCATAAGAAAAACACGCTTTTAATTTGAAACTTTGGATTCGCCGCAAACATTCGTTGCCTCGAAACAGTGGAAATTGCAACATTGTTCGTAGCTACGTTAACGCACGGTATTTTACCAACTCCGTGGCGGAATTTAATTTAAGGTGGTTAATGGCTGCGTCAAAGGGACGGAAATTTGGAAAAATTCCGTTTGCAGAGGACCGAGCCAACGGTTAGATGCGTATCATCCTATCGCGTACGGTTTCATCTCGTACAGGCTGGTCCAAAGTTCACGGTACAAATCGATTCACGGGTTATATAGAATCTACAGCTCGAAATCAGACGTCAAATTCGAGAATAATAAAGTCGCGTTGGAAGCTTGCTTTTCGAAGAAATTCAGTTTGAAAATTTGCCAAGCGTACGTAAATTTGCTTGATTCTAGGCTAGGCAGCAGTATAGATGACATCGATAATTGTAAAAACTATTTATTTCATGATATCAAGTGATATCTTTGAAATTTCAAACTGTTTTCGATTCGAGTTCCATCTCCTGGCCAAACAGGCCTTGGACCACAAAATTTGATTACTCGTTTTCAAGTTATTTTCACACGTGGCGTAACCTCAGTTCCAATCGTCCAATCCTGGTCCAGCCGACGATCGATCATATTTACGTAGGCGCAATTTTTGAAACTCGACACAATTCTCAACGACACAATTTCGTTATACTCGATCTCTCTTTGTAATATAGAATCTGCTCGACCCCGTTCGTACCACAAGTAAAGTTACAGACAAGCCTGGATAATGGTTCGCACGCGGCACGGACACCGGCAACAGTAGCTGCACGCCACTTTTCAACGCAAGAAGAATCGCGCGCCGATAATTAATCGTAATTCGGATCTTTCGCTCGGACGAAAGGGCAGGCACGGCGGTTCTTGATTCGCTCTCTAGAGCCGTTCCGTTCGCTTGCTCGTACGTGCTTCAATCGCTGTCTGCATATTCTTAATAACGAACATCTTCGATACGACGTTCAATTAGGAACGAGCGTTACCTTGTTAGCCGATGCAAACTCATTAATTTCAGTAGGGCAGATCGGAACTTTAGCCGTGGCCTCTTTGAGAAATCTTCAAGCTCATTAAATGCTCGGGCATGTGCGCCATTGTGCGCCATTGTGCGCCATTGTGCGCCATTGTGCGCCCGAGATTTTTCTCTCTTCTTGTCCCCTTTCGAACTTTTCAAGTAATTATTTTACGCCGATCGAGTTTGCCGCGGCTACTCGAGAAAACTTTCGCATCCTCGCCCTCTCTCCTAGTTAGTTATCAGTTTCGTCGACCAGTGCCAGATGTCCGCCGATCATTGCCAAAGTATTTTCGTTTATCGGAGAAACAAGGGAGATTCGACTGTTGGCGTCGCACCTCGGCCGCGCCGAGGTTACGTTCGCGACATTGGTTGCGCGCGGCATTCCGAGCGGAACGAGTTTTCGGAAAAATTAGACTTGGCCGAAGATCAGTCCGGCTATCGGTCGATAAGATGCCGTGGTTCCCTTTTCAACGGGAATTCGTTTAAAGAGAGAAGGCTGGCCCTTTGAAGGTTCCAAAAGGTGGCAACGCCACTTTCGTAACGCGGGTTAATTAATGTCCGTGAAGCAAGTCCAAAGGAAGATGGGAGGAAACACCGGGTGAGAGGGTGCTCAAAGAAGACAAAGGTTCCTTTAAAAAATGTTAATCGAGTTCGGTCTGCCAACGCCGCTCCAACCTCGAACACGTTTCTCAGGAATTTCTTTAGAAACTCTGCTTGTTTCACTGATTTTCTGAATGCGTTCGAGAAAACGCACGTCTCGTTCGGAAATACGTGGTCCATGTCGTGATCGTGATCGTGATCGTGATCGTCATCGTCATCGTCATCGTCATCGTCATCGTCATCGTCATCGTCATCGTGAGTATACATACATTGTACACCACCCTTGTATTATGAGCATTAGGACGCTTTCAGAAAAACCAGACCAACCTCAGACTATAAACAACTAATAAATATCTCATTCGATATATATAAGATTAGACGCTTTCTTCGTTTATATTCATCGTATGTTTCCATCACCGTTTTCGTCACTCTTTTATACATACATCAGTTTATCCATATTTCTACTATGTTTTATACGTCGTTATTTAACCGTATTAATTATTTAGCCGTTAATAATTCCAAAAGTCAGGCAATTCCAGAGATCACAACGGTCCGGAGCAGTGCGCAACGCCGATTGATAGGGCAATTTTAAAGAGCTCACCGCGCAACGGCTTCGGTGCCCGCCATTTTATCCGAAACAAATGAAATAAAAATCCTTCTCCACTCGTTCATAGTCATACGTACAATAAATGCCATAAAATAGATTTTCTATCGAAAATTAGAATAAAGAAATTGCTAACAATACGTAAGATCTCTATGTGTCTAAGTTACGAGCCCCGCTTCTCCGTATAAGCAGTTGCGTAGAAATTTTCCGTCGCGTCGTTCGAGGCTGCGAAAAACGATAGCACCGATTGCATGTTTCAGGGAAAAACGCGGATTATGCGCGTGTGTCGCGGATTATCATCGTCCCCGTTTACCGCTCCTATGAATTATTTTCCATGGAAATTGTCTCGTTGTTATCGGTGTTGCTCGCTTATGTTGTTGTCGTCGATCGATCGCGATCGATAGCGAAAAGAAAAGAGAGAAAAACATGTTTGTATTCTAAATACCAATTTCAAAGTTTCTCTACCCTGGAAACGGGAGGTATACAGTTATTTTATACTTTTTCTTTATGTTTAATTTTTTGTTTACTTATATAAATGTACAAGGATCGAGAGAACTTATTTACTCGCCAAATAGCATGTTAGATATATGGTTTGAATATACACGCGGTGAAGCGAGTTAATGGAGTTAATAAGATAGTTAATGGATTACAAGGAATGATACGAAACGTTGAAAACACGGCAACCTATTTTCGCCTATAATTGCATAGCATCCGTAATTGTAAAGATGACGTCAATGAAGTTAACGACAGAGTTGACATTCGTTGTTAGTATGCGTGCACTAGTAGAAGAATTCGAAGAATCAAGGACTTTCTCAGAATCAAGAACAGAAGAGTACTTGTAATTGTACGTTACCTGCGTAAAGGTTGCGACGTATTGCCGTTGTAACAGCTACACATATTTTATATGCTATTCAGTAAGCAAATAAGTTTTACTCACCGCTGTTGCATATTTATTAGCGCGCTTCGAGTTCAGATTTTTAGGAAAATAGTTTTGTCTCCTACTTTTCACCGTACCAAGTAAAGTTAACGGGCCAACGTACGGTTTTCGGTAGTTAGGCTAACGGTAAAGAGAAAAGGTAATTAAATGCAAAATTGTTGGAAACTGGACCATCGGATGGGGCAATATCCGATCCGATCGATCTATCGATCGCGGAGCTAGTCGATACTAACATACGTTAGATGATATACATTGCGTATATGATAAGCTCTGCGTTTGCGAAGCCGGTTAAAGAAACAAAACGGTGTAACGTTGAAAATATAATCAATGTTTCGATCGGATTGCACCAAGCGTGCAAATACTTTGTGCACGATAGGGTGTATCGATCAACGACCAACGAACAACGAACAACGAACAACGAACAACGAACAACGAACAACGAACAACGAACAACGAACAACGAACAACGAACAACGAACAACGAACAACGAACAACGAACAACGAACAACGAACAACGAACAACGAACAACGAACAACGAACAACGAACAANTGGACGAATCGGTTGGCAAAAATCTTGTCAGTGGCGAAATAACGCGAGAGCCGGGGTGCGCGCGTACGAGGCTGCACTCTGCAGCGAAAGACCTACGAGGGTGGTCGAAGGTAACGAGGAAATCGAGGGGAACATTGATTACGCGCGTTTCTCCGTGTCCGGCAAATTGGATTTTCTAATTTGCACGATCGATCGTGCCGTACCTAGCTGGATATGCATATCAGCGTACGCATGCAATAGCCGCTTTAAATATTCCGAAGCCATCGGCGCACGCGGCGGTAGCCAGCGAACGGTTTGAGAATCGATCATCGAATCCAGCCGGGTACGGTGGGACGCGCACGAGCACCTACGCCGACGCGACAGGATTTTAACTAAGAGGAACGAGCGCGTTCGAATCTTTTTCTTCGACTGTCCTTCCACGTTTCGCCTTCGCCAGCCCACTATGCAAATTCCTGATTAAAAATGATCAGGGCGAACGCTGAACGGAACGGTGCTAAACGGATGCATAATCGGCAGCTTAAGACCGATATGATTTTCACATCGATAGATTATTCCAGAAACGTAACAACAGCTGAAACGTAACGGAAACTGATAAACAGTGGAGGGAAAAACAAAGTCTAAAGCTATTGTACGTGGTAATTATTTACCATAATGGCCTGTTGCTCATTCACATTCTACACCACGGTATATGTGTGCAGCACGTTGTACGATAAGAGGAAAGCATCGTTTTATCTTTGCAGTTGGAGCGTTGTCTAGGAGAAACGTTCGATTATCGATCCGAACAGTTGCAACGGATATGCAACGACGAGAGACGGTGTTTCGTCGAACAGACGTGAAACAAGGCCGCGGGGAAGAATCGCGGAAGCAACTTCCTTGGTAGGTTATTAGGCGACCGGTTGGTTTAGTATCGACTCGAGGGCCGTGGCTAGAATATCAGCTGTCGCGCAATACCGAGAGAGCAGAGCCGTGGAATCGAAGCAGCGGAAGCAAAGAAGAAACGGGAACAGCGATCGGTAGCTGAAATCGATTTGTTCGGGCCGGGGGGTACGAGTAACTCGGCGATGGAGTAACGTTATTTGCACGATTAGAGTCGTCGAGTCTCAGAGGGGGAAGGGGCTAGATGTCGGTATAGAGAGAGAGAGAGAGAGAGAGAGAGAGAGAGAGAGAGAGAGAGAGAGAGAGAGAGAGAGAGAGAGAGAGAGAGAGAGAGAGAGGAGGGTGAGGTAGAGAGAAGGGTGAATTCTGAAATCCAGGCAGCTCGCGGAGGGTAAATGTGCTTATTCTGCTTGAAAGGGGCGACGCGTGGAAATAAATCTAACGGGGTCGAAGCGACGATAATATCTAGCTTCCCCGAAGGCATCGCTCCATTAACCGATATCGTACAGGCTCGTTTCTTTCGCCTAGTATCCTCGGTAAAGTTATTCCTTTCGAAACGCGGAATCGCCGGCTAGTCAATTACAGGGACGACACCGTTTGTCTCCTCGGGCAACGAGACTCGTTTCGATACAACACAGCGGAATTCTAGAACGTAGGCGGTAACGTTAAACCTAGATATTCTACCTTTCAGACAGTATAACAACTATGGGGAGTATCTAGTCGTCGTCGAGAGTAAAATTTTTTTCGATGCGGTCGGTATCGAAAGAGTGTCAGAGAGTTTCGAACATATTCATGTAAGACCGTGAAAATCATCGGTCTCTCTGATATGGCAGTGCTGGTCCAAGCGAACTTTGGATTCAAGATCGAAAAATCCCAATATACATGTAACGTAAATAGAGTACAATATCTATAAATCGTTTTATCAATTTAGGCTCACTTTTATCATGTACGTGTATGCTCGTTCGCCATATTTTTACTTACTCTCATTTATAAAGCTAGCTGTTCAAGAGTATCCTTGCAACTTACGGCCGATCGAATCGAAGGAAATTCGTCGAACGTGGAGAGCCCCACGTACCATGTACACGAGAGTCGAACGGACACATTGCCGAGAGTACTTTCTCGCTATTGACTCTGGCGCTATTTTGACTCTCAATAAATAACTGGCGTTATTTATTGACTCTCCGAGAGCGGAACACTTCTTACGTATTCATTCTCGAGTGGACACGTAATTGAAGAGTACCGAGAACAGTTATTGCATAGAGCATCGTATCGCAAGAAACTTTCATACGGACACGTATCCTTGATTAGGAGGATGCCTTTTCCGCGTTCGTCTACGCCATTCAGGGAAAACCTATCGCGCGTCCTAACAGATAAAGAGGAGACAAACGCAACCGTCACGTGTATTTACGATCTTTTAGTCGGCCCGTTTCACGAGGTTATCCGTTCCGCGCGAATTGAAAAATCACGCGAAACGGACTGCAAGCTGTCGCCGCGGGTCGATTCGACGAATTAACGCTGATAATTCTATGAACGGTACGCCGTTCTAATTTGTAATTCTCAGTGACGAATGCATAGAAAATTGCACACCTCCCGGGGACATTGTGTCGTGATCTCCGCGCTTGATAAACCAGCGCGTGTGTGTGCATCGATGCCGAAAGCTGATGACCTTTGAAGAAAACAGCCTATCGTCTCGACTGGAACAAAAGCTCGCAGTTTATCGAGGCAGAGACGTTAATACGAATCGGCTGGTTTCCGCACGGCATCTATCGAACTAGTTGTGTATTTAATGGATTCGCGAACGTGGCTCGTTCGTCACGACGTTATCTCGATTCGACGGCTCGCGCGATGTACTCGATTTACAGCAGCAAGCGGAAAGTCACCGTTTCGAGCGGTGACACACGGGGACGCGAGCCGCGCGTCTGCCATGAAATCTGCAAAATTCGTTTCGGGCAGCAGCTTCGACACGAATTTACGATCATCACCGTTGATACATCGTCGCTAATATGCTCGTAAGAGAAACTTTCAACGAACGATAATCGTTCTTATCCTTCGCAACACTAGTAAATAGTCGACGGGCCGAATCAGTTGCCTTACCGTATGAGTCCACACACGCGCGCATATATAAAGAAGTTATTAATACAAGTTGAAAAAAGCTGGAAACATTTTTGTTCGCTTGATTTTCCTTGAAAAGTGGCTCGAACGCAGGTCACACTGTTGAGAAGTAATAAAAGAAAGGAAAAAGAAAAAAGAAAAAAGGAAACGGAAAAAGAGCAATATCGATACATTTCGATTAACGTCGTCATTGAACAGTTTCCTCCTGCTAGATAGGTGTATCGCTTTTCATTTAAAATTTCCTCGTCGTTCAATGTTATTGTTATAAAAGTCGGCGATAAACACCTTCGAAGCTAACACTGAAATTTGTAAAATTCAATCATCGCAAACATCGTGATGAAATTGTGAAAGCATGCGTGTACCTGTATGAAAGTGTGCGATACACACTTCACGCTGAACACTGCGCACGTAAGTACGTGATATCGTGGTAACAGTATCGAGAAGGGAAAAGGGGAGTGATACAGAGGGCGGGTGCAAAGGTGGAAACAGCGAGGAAAGCGTCTAGCGTGTTCACGTCGAAAAAGAAGAGACCCTTCGTCCCCTTTTCCGGGCGAAAAATCGGCCAAAAGTTCATGTATTAAAAGTACCTGCAAGGCCAATAAATTAGAACTGGCGCTCTGCCATTTCAATCTCGCGGATCTTGCTCGAGACAAGAACGCTGAAAACTCTTCTACGAGGCATCATTTTGTCGGCGGCCGACTTGATTAATTGCTTCGCACGAATCGATCGATGACTTCCCACTCGGACATATACGTCAGCTTTTCTCAAACACACAGCCTATAGTTTGCCAGATAGCGATTACTTTTCATGTATGACAACTTACCGCCTGAAAACCATTTAACTTTGTTACATGACCGTAGTTGCGTCTTTTCTTCGATATCCTTGTCATCTATTCTTCGATATTCCTTCCATCTATTTGACTGGGCAAGGCGTATATATATTTTTCACGCGCCCATTCAAACGGCCCCATTAATAAGACATAACGTATAAGAAGAATCAAACAGGGAGGAAAAATCAGCCGGCCAGCTATTTAGAGAAAAAACGCGAAATCTTTGAGGAAATTTCGATCAAGCGTCGTCACCGTTGGCGATAACCGTGGCAGGCATACCTAATCGTACTTGACTTTCCTTCTTTTATTTACCTATTTTTTTTTCTTTCCTTTTTTTCTTTTTTCGACGGCGTGCAATCGGCGTAAGTTATCATACACGAGAAAGTGTCACTTATCCGTCCAAACGGTATTTATCAATCTGTAAATCGTGTAAATTGTCACGAGATCGTCACGAATATGCGACATTGAATGACAAGGAACAACTTAAACGTCGAAAAATCAATATCCTTTGTAGGAAGCATGGCCGCTCGGGAGGTTAACGCGCGCCTTGTGTTCCAAGGAAATGTATTTTTTCTCTTCGTAGGACAGCCCATTATTAAGCGAGTTATTAGGCAAACGAGAGAACGGCAGGGCGACGATACAGGCACATACGATAAAGGAAACGGTAGAGGCAAAGAGACGGAGGTATCCCCTTGTACGGCACACGGTTCTCCTGCAACACGATTTCCCTCTAACAGAGCGTCCGAGAATTAGGGAAATGCTCGATTTCGATAAAGAAAACGCCGCCGCGTTAATGGTTACCTAGCCGATTATTTGGCAGTGACGAAAAAGGGAATCTTTATGTAACATTAATGTACCGCGGTGAACAAGCAAAGTTTATAAAATAAGAAGAGTAGAAAGCAACACGATCTTACAAAGTGGCCTATAATTCGATAAACGCAATAAATACCTAGCTACCATATATACCTGCTACAGTATAGATGGCTGTTACCGATATGGTAACAAATTCTTAGTACAGCATTTACCAAGATTCCTAGCGTATCAGTTTTAAACATCCGTTGAATTTCGCTCTTATAACTCTTTCAGTCGTGAAAAGAAATAGTATGCTGAATAGTATGCTGTTGTTAATTTTCCTGCAACCTGACCTTACTTTTTCTACTAATTCTTCGTTTCGTATTTACAATGCGAAATTTTTTTTCCTATACGTGGAGGGGATACACCTGTAGCGTACGGCACCGTACAGGTTACGAACAGACGTATTCGAGTCGGCAGGATTGACCCGCGTACAAAATATTCTACTTAGGTAAGGTATTCGAAATGGAGAAAAGAACGCTCGAAGGCGGCGAGCTTTGTCCCGGTTTTATTCCAGCCTTACGTGAATTGCGCACATATTAGATAAGTGTGGCTGTTGCACAACTGCCGCTCGGTTGCGTTCCGCTAAAATTGCTGCCCTGCGTCTCAAGTCTGCGTTTTCCACCGCGACCAACCTTCTCGCAAAGTGCCAACGACGTTGTGGCAAGCGTTCGGGACGCCGCGCTATTTCAAATTATACCCACTATCGTGTACTCTATTCTTATCTGTCAGCGTCCTTCTCCCATTCTTCGTTCCTTCGTTTCTCCGTTTCTTCGTTTCATCCCCCTACTCTCTCTCTCTCTCTCTCTCTCTCTCTCTCTCTCTCTCTCTCTCTCTCTCTCTCTCTCTCTCTCTCTCTCTCTCTCTCTCTCTCTCTCTCTCTCTCTCTCTCTC